>OY720197.1:10032752-10632752 GCA_963082885.1 Parascotia fuliginaria
CACAGGTATTATGCTGATACTAAATATACTACAGAATGTCTTTTTAAACAACATTCACAGCTTTTTTGTCATTAGACAATACAAACATGTTTTCTTTAGAGGGCAGCGGCTCCCAGCCGATATATACCGCCGCAACCACTATGTCCCTGCATTACATTAGAAACCTCTAAAATTACCAGTGTTTCTCTACTGTATTTTCAACGTATTATAAAAATAAACCTTCCTCTTGAATCTTTCTATCTATTAAAAAAACCGCATCAAAATCCGTTGCGTAGTTTTAAGGATTTAAGCATACATAGGGACAGACAGCGAGAAGCGACTTTGTTTTATACTATGTAGTGATATACCTAAAGCGGCAGAGTTTGTTTGTTTGTTTGTTTGAACGCGCTAATCACTGAAACTACCAGTCAGATTTAAAAAAAATATTTTTACGTATAATAGCCCCGTTCTCGAGAAAGGTTATAGGCTATGTAGCATCACGCTACTGGCGACGGGAGCAGAGCAGTAATCAAAGACGGAAGCTAGTTTATATATTTTTTGGTTTCCCCTTAACTTATAATAAGTAATATCGCAGGTATATCCCGTATAAGTGAGTGTGTAGTGTCGGGCTACTTCCCACGCGCCGCGCACCTCAGCGCCGACGGCTCGTACCGCGGCGTGCGGAGGGCCGCGCTGCACATATCGCCTGATAGTTGCCTCTATAGAACACAACAGCCTACTTGGTGAGTATATTTAGTGGTTTATTTCATTTTAACTACCTGTGCTTCGGTAGTATTGTGTACAGCAGTAGCGAAGAGTCACTTTTCCGAGGAGAGAAGCCGGTGAGACTAAAATATTTTGAGTTTCGGAAGGCTAGTTAGTCTTTGAGTAAACACGCAAGCAGTGATAGGTATAAGGAGGTCAGGACATATTTTAAAAGGGAAGCCGGCAGGAATCATGTTATATGGACGCTTCGCCACTGGTGTACAGAGGTCTCGGCTTCAATTCCCGGGCAAATATTTGCTTTAGTTTTCGCCCACGGCTTCTCCCGCGCGTTAAACATGTTTTTGGGATAAAAAGTGGCCTATGTTCGTCTCCGGCAGCGAATCTATCTACATACCAATTTTCATCAAAATCAGTTCAGCCGTTTATGTGCTGAGTGATAAGAAACACACACACACGTATTATAACAAAATCTAAGTATGCTATATCCGCATTCTAGAACTCATAACACAAGTTAATATATGCTTACTTTGGGTCTAGATGGCGTTGTGTGTAGTTGTTTATTTGGATAATGTATATTAAAAGATTAAAAATATAAAATAATACATGGAATTTTCACCAAACGCGCATCCTGTCTTTTGAAATATTTATAAATAATAAAAATATTTGTCTTAATTGGCAATCAAACCTACGGATCTGTGTTCCTGTCTCCTTAAGAGCTATATTAGCCACTTTACAAAATTGCTGTTTTTTTTTATATTAGCTTATAAAGTGACTCCACCTTGTCTGATGGTAAGCAGTCAGTGGAATCTAAAAGTAGTGGCCACTATACCAAAAGCCATCGTCTTAAACTGCTGGTATGGTGGCCTCCACTATGGCGGCTGGGAATGGGGATGAGGAAGGGTAGGAGGGAGGTGAGGAAAAAAGGGGAAAAATTCATGATGAAACCAGCGTGGATCTGCTACCGTAATCGCTGATAATTTGATAATATTGTCTGTCTGTACATAATTAACTATATAATATTATTTTCAGGGTATTGTTCGGCAGCGTACAAAGCTCTGGAGACAAAACGTATATGAGGGACATGATGGCGATCGACAAGACTACACTGTTGCAAATAGCACCACATTATTATACTGAGACTTAATAAAATATGTTTAATATTGTTTGTTTCTTTATTTCTGCCTTTGTAAATCAAATCAAATCAAATCAAATCATTTAATCATTGTTTGTTTTGTGTCTGGGTGTAATTTATCTATAATATGTACGTATTTACAAAATAAATGTATATCAGTTGTTTAGTACCCATAACACAAGCAAATATAATTGCTTAATTTGGGGCTAGATGGCGCTGTGTGAATGTGGTAGAATATTATTATTATTATTATTATTATTAATCACTATAAATAGAAGTACAATTTTTAGTGGCCTAATATTAATACAAAACATGTATAATATTGTTAGGTGCCTGTACTAGGAGTATTCCCGTATCACAGGCGGTTTATGTGCTAATTTTATAGTAACGGATACATGTACACTTAAATTGTTTAGCAATGAAATATATATTATATGCATTACTTTAAAATTAAAGATATATAATTAACGTAAATGTCAACTTTTGAACGTAAGTTTAATTACCCTTCCGGCGTCGTTCCTTTTCCATTATAGCCATTCAAAGTTTAAGCAATTTTCGTAATATTTTGGACTAAAAGTATTTACAACGTGTTGGCATAGTAAAAGATTATAAGAGCGTTCACACACAAGAGTAGCAACGTCGCAATTTAGTGTCATATATCTGTGGTTTTTAAATTTTATCATTTATTCTTATATTTTAAAAATATTAGTAGAACACTTTTAAAATTACGTGTAAGCTGTATAAAATATATATATATATATATATAGTCCTCCTCACCGTTTTCGATGACGGCGACCCTAACATTTATGGATTAGTTCTCTCATGAGCTCTAATGTGGCTTGCTAAACCGAACTTGGTTTTAAATACCCTATGACACGTGTGACAGTAAAGCTGGCCTGCGGAGTTGAACGTGTAAGTGTAAGTGTAAGTGTAAAAAGTAAGTAACCATAATGCTTACAGTTCTATTTATGATATTTTATATGCAAGTAATAGGTACAATTGGAAACTTGCATGTAATAAAATATATTTTTTTTATATTAGCCTACCAAAGTAACTCCACCCCATCCTGATGGTAAGCAGTCAATGGAATCCAGAAGTGGTGGCCACTATACCAAAAGCCATCGTCTTAAATAGCTGGTATGGTGGCCTCTACTATGGCGGCTGGGAATGGAGTTAGGGGGAGGGAATCAGAGAGGTGAGGAAAGAGGAAAGGGGGAAAATGGGCCTCCGGCGCTCTCACTTACCGAACGAAACGCAGTAGTACGGATAGTACTACTCTTAAGTCGATCTTCTATGAGAGGGTAGTACTGCCCCGGTCGATCCGGCACATTCATGCTGAAACCAGCGTGGATCTACTACCATTCTTTTTTATGCGCACCTTGCATAAATATTTGTACCTACTACCTATAAACGAATTACTAATCTTTATAGTGGTAGGTAATAGTTATTAGGTTTTTTACCGCACATGTAATGTTTATTTATGGACTAGTTATCGCATAATTATTACTTATTTATATTATTATGTATAGGTAAGAATAATTATAAATAAATAGCATAACAAAATTATCGTTATTTATTAATTTACAACGTAGTATCCAATTACAGTAATTAACATATAGTTTAGCATTTTTTTTTTACATTGACTTGCCGCACTACGCAACAAGCCATGTGTCACGGGAAATTTTACAAACAAAATTAATGGACACAAAGTACCTACACTCAGACTCGAAAAAAAAATTATGGATCACACAAATTATTGTCCCGTGTGAGGATCGAAGCCACAACCTCGTGCACAACAGTCGCTAGCGCTCCCACTGAGCCACAGAGGCAGTCATATAAAGTTGCCCAGACAAGGGTTCGTTTCGTGAATAATAAATACGTACTGATTAAGTTTTAAGCTGATTTAATACAAATATCTGCTTTATTACTACCAAAGAAAATCCTGTACGTATTGTCAACGACACCACAGAACCGCACAACGTGTCATTTACAATTTTTTTTAGGTAACTACACTACTGTCGACTATACTTTGTGCAGCCGTTTATTTTCTTTTTGACAGCTTATGTGTATGAACTATCATGTTTGGAATAATGTACTACATTATTATCGTACTTTATTGACGGTGGACGCCCAATTAGTGAAGTGCCCTGTGCCTAACAAATAACTACAGACTACATCGATTACTACCTACGTATTTATTAAACAAAAATTGAACAACAAACTTTCGAGTTAATCAGATAAAGGTTCAAAAGCAACACAAATAGTCTCCCTCTAATAAGACCCCCTTAACCCCTTATTTTCACGTAAATAAGTCGACGAGACATACAATAATAATAAGTTATCAAACAAAGATTGTTGTAGACGTAATAATATGACTCATAATGTTTAGTAGACAGTTATGTATATAACCCTGCGCTGCGATAGAGCTTTAGCTTGCAGCTGCGGTGAGGCTGTGCGACGCAGCACTTTCTTATCTCTGGCATTGCGCCGGACCACCACCGTGGTTATGCATGTTTAGTCTATAAGATATTACTAAGGATTTTGTTAGAATTAATAATTAAGTTAGTCTTACATCCAACTCTGTAAGCTACGGTCGAAAATAATATAATCTTATTTCGATTTAATTAATTAATATCTTTTATTTGTATTTTTAAAAAGCTATTTTCTCGCTCCCGAAATCTAACTGGCGCAGCCGGTAGGATTGCTGGTTGTTGCCTTCGCGAAAAGTCGCGTGTGAAAATCTGTGAAATAAGTGTAAGCTTACGAATAAAGCAGTGAAAAGTGTTTCGCGAGTGGTAACTCACTATATATAGAGTGGTTTTTGCTTAGAATCAGTAAGGCGCTCTATATCTGGCAATCCTCGAACCAAATAAATAAGCTTAGATTAACGCGTAAAACAACGCAGTGTGAGCAGAAATGGTGCTAGTTAATAAGGCGGTTGGACTGTGAGTACCCTTCCACTTCCTCCCCAATTTCCTTACACAATTTTTGTTAATAGAATTTTAACATTGTGTGTATTTTGTATGACTTACGTCTTAAATTATTTTTCTATTGTGTTTTTCTTTTTATATAAAAATCATATGAAAAATATTCACATATTATAAACTCTAATAGTGAAAACTTAACATAAGTGCGATATTAATATAGTGAATAATAATTGATTAATTTTCCAATAAAATTTTGAATACTAGTAATAATTTATATTATAAAAATTTTCATACGATTTTTACGTAGCATTGTTGATTGTGATTTTAAACTCAAATTGCAATTTGTTCTATTATTTCGACATATTTGCCTTATTTTTAGTTATTAATTAAAATGAGTCTGGATCAGATTCATATGCCTACGACGGCGGCAGCTGCGTCCGCTCGCCCGATTACACCTATATCTGAAATGCAGATGCATGCAATACCGCGAGATGTGCTTAAATTAATTCCCGATTATTGTGGTGAAACTAATTTACTAAGTTTATTTTTGCGAAAATGTGAGTATGTTATACAAAAGTATCAGGGGACTGTAGAAAGAAATGAGTTTCTTATGCAAACAATTACTAGTAAATTAAAAGGGAAAGCAGCAGCCCTTATTAGTGAGAGAGGAGATTTTGAAACATATAACGAATTAAAATCCTTATTAGTCCAACATTTTGGGGATCCCAGGAGTGAAGAATGTGTAGCAATTGAGCTAGAAACTCTGAAAATTAGACATAATGAGACATATTTAGAATTTTGTAGCCGCATACAGGATATTCGCGCTATATTAATATCCAAGGTCAATCATAATAGTTCTATTACTCTTAGAGAAGCTAAGCGCGTTATTTATAATAATACTTCACTAAATGTCTTTATGTATAATTTACCAGAGCATATGGTACGAATTGTGCGAATTAAAAACCCTAATACATTGGAAGAAGCATTGAAATATGTTCTTGAAGAGGTTAATTTTCAAGAACAATATAATTTACGTAGTAGAATGTTACAACACCGTTCACAAAGCGCATTATTGCCATCACGCGATAAAAGGTTTGTTTTCAATTCGAATAGTTCTAAACCAATTGCCACACAGCCTCCTTTACAATTTAATAGTAGTAATAACTTCAGGCCTTATAATAATCAACCTCAATATAAATTTGGTATACCTAATCAGCACCTGGTGCGCCCTAATATGTCAAACCAACAGTTTGGCTTCCGACCTCAATTAACACAGTTTGGTTATAGGCACCCTGGTCAATTTGGCTCTAAACCTAATCAACAATTCGGCTATAGACCTCAGGTAGGGCAGTTCGGGTACAGGCCACCTCAGCCTTTGGGTGTTCGTCCACCCAATGCTTTCGTAAACGACCGTGACGTGACAATGAGGACTGCCCCCGCACCTTCAAAACCACAGCAAGGTTTTCCTGTAAATGAGTTGTACACTGGTGTCGAAAACTGTTACTACGACCCCAAAAATTACACTTACGGTGAATACCTAAATAATATGACGACTGACTTTGATTACAGCCATACAGACGCGTATACTTCTGAGGACTGTGTAAATCAAAATAATGACTCGGAATATGCTGAAAATGCAGATATTCCTTATTCGACTGAAAATAATAACGATTTGGATGAAGTACAAAATTTTCAAATAGGTTCGAAGCAAACGTACCAGAAATGATAGAGCTTAACTATGACGCAAACTTAAAACATCCATATATATATATTCCAGATATAGACGGTAAATTCATGTTGGATACAGGAAGCACGAGATCCTTTATTAGCCCTGGTAAGGCCAAAGAATATTTTACCGAATTTACATTCCACGAACCATTTACAGTTACAAGTACGCACGCTTCTAGTATTCATCACGAAGTGACTAACATTCCTCTTTTTTCTATTTTTAATGATAGTAGTTATCATAAGTTTTACATTTTTGACGTTGACAACAGGTATGATGGACTTATTGGTATGGACCTTATGTCCCGACTTAAAGCCGACATATGTATGAAAGACAAGACGCTTAGGATTAATGGCGTGGATATACCTATAGTTTATAACACTGATCTTGACATTAAATTAGAGCCGCGTATGGAACAACGAGTGAGATTGCCTGTAGACCAGAAAAATGGCCTTGCTATTTTGGAATACAAGCAGTTTCATGATGGTGTCCGAATGCCTGCTGCTATTGTTAAATGCGAAAACTATTATGCCTTTACTGTAATACAAAACACATCCGAACTTGAATTTAAATTGACCATTACAGCTCCTTTTAAGGTTACCCAATTCCGTAATGAAGAATGTGTGGTGAATGCCACAGTTGATTTTACTGATGTAGAAATAGACTCACTACTGACAGAAAATTTATCAAAGTTACGACTGGACCACTTAAACAGAGAGGAACATGACGCCATACGTAAATTGTGCGAGGAATACAAAGACATATTTTACTGTGACAAATTACCTTTGACCTTTACAAATCAAGTAAAACACCATATACGGACCACACACGAGGATCCAATTTATATTAAACCATATCGGCAAGCACCAGCACAAGCTGAGGAAATTAAACAACAAGTCGAAAAGCTCCTCAAGGACAATGTGATTCAGGAATCACATTCCCCTTGGAGTGCCCCCGTTCATTTGGTTCCCAAAAAGGCTGATGCTTCTGGTCAGGTGAAATATAGAATGGTCATAGACTATCGCCGACTCAATGACATTACCATCGACGATAAGTACCCACTTCCCAACATATGTGACTTGTTTGATAAACTGGGTAAAAGTAATTATTTCACAACGCTAGATTTAGCTTCCGGTTACCATCAAATTGAAATTTTTGACACTGAAAAAACAGATTTTTCGACACAAAATGGTCATTACGAATTCCTCCGCATGCCATTTGGACTCAAAACAGCACCTGCCACTTTCCAGCGGGCAATGGACAATGTGTTAAGAGGCTTACAAGGGATACATTGCCTAGTATATCTTGATGATATACTTATATATTCAAACGGATTATTAGAGCACCTCAAAAAGTTACGCGCTGTCTTCGATAGACTTCGTGAGACTAATCTAAAAGTCCAGTTAGACAAATCTGACTTCTTATGTAGGGAAGTGCAGTACTTAGGACATACACTGACTAAAGACGGACTCCAACCTAATAACGACAAGATACAAGTAGTTCTTAATTATCCTATACCAAAAACTCATACTGAAATCAAACGGTTCTTAGGCTTCGTAGGCTATTATAGACGGTTTATCAAGGACTTTTCTAAAATAACGCAACCTTTAACAGCCTGTTTAAAGAAAGGTAAGAAAGTAGTCATTGACCAAAAGTATATTGAAGCATTTGAGAAATGTAGAGAACTCCTTATCAATGCCCCAATATTACAATACCCAGACATGAATAAACCGTTCATACTAACCACAGACGCTTCAGAAGTAGCAATTGGTGCCGTACTCTCGCAGGGACCTATAGGCGGTGACAAACCAATAGCTTATGCCAGCCGGACTTTGACAGATACTGAGAAAAGATATAGTACCATTGAACGCGAATTGTTAGCAATCGTTTGGGCTACAAAGCATTTCAGACCCTATTTATATGGTCATAAATTTGATATTTATACTGACCACAGACCTCTGGTCTGGTTATACCAACTTAAAGAGCCTAATAGTAAGTTAACACGTTGGCGCTTGCGCTTGCAAGAGTACGATTTTAATGTCATATACAAAAATGGAAAGCAAAACTTAAATGCCGACGCGTTATCTCGCATCAAGGTCAATGCTCTCGGGGCTGACGAGACCGATGACAGTTCAATGATTGTTAATGTAGACGAAAAAGAGGAAAGGCTACAAAGTTACCTGAAAGATGTGAGTAAACAAATTACTGATCTTTCTAAGAGACAAAGTTCTGACGACTCCAAGACCATAACTATATCCGACGATGAAGAAACATTGACAGCTAGCCCTATAACGATTCCAGACACTGATACAGTTGAAGAGTTACCCAATTACCCCGTACCATCTGAATCTACTTCTACACAAACAGTTCATTCTGCTAAAGATCTTGAGTCTCACGGTATACCAATCCTTAACGAAGCTATTGATACAAAGCCAAACCAAATACTTGTTTATAGTTGGTTTCGTAATGAAACACAGGTGAGAGACTTATCCAGGGACAAACAAAAGGTGCTAGAGGTCTTTTTGCCCCTTAATAACCCTGAACTTATAAAAGAGTTTTTAAAGAAATATATTAAGCCGAAAACTAAATACTTCATTTATTTTGAAAACCTGGAACATAGAAAAGATTTTAGTAACATTATTGTTTCCTTATTTAAAAAGGGTATGGTTAACTTTTATGAATGTACTGAGCGTGTGATTTATATCGAAGATGAGCAGGAACAAAGGGCTATTATAATTAAGTTACACGAGGGCAAGACTTGCCACCGTGGCATTTCCGAAACTATTAAACGAATTAGACGTACGTATCACTGGCAAAATCTGAATGAAACTGTTTCCGCCATCATAAATTCTTGCGAACAATGTAAAACTTCCAAATACGACAGAAAACCTATGAAACCGGTACTTCAGCTAACACAGACTCAGAACGCGCCGTTCCAAGAAATCTTTATTGATCTATTTACTATACAATCTAAGTATTACTTAACCTTAATCGACGCTTTCAGTAAATTGGGACAAGCCATAGAAATTTCATCTCGATCAACACCGGAAGTAGTTAGAGCACTCATGAAGTATTTTTCTTTTTACGGTATACCTCAGAAAATAAGCTCTGATCCGGGAACTGAATTCAACAACGAACTACTAAAAGAACTAACAGATTTTTACAAAATTAAATTACATATATCCACACCAAACAACCCAAATTCTATGGGTCACATAGAACGCTTTCATTCAACAATCATAGAAATCTATCGGTTAGCTAAATATGAACGAAAATTTACGGATGCAGCATCCGTCATGACCTATGCTGTCATGGCCTACAATAACACTATACATAGTACTACAGATTTGACACCATTTGAAGTTGTATTTGGCCACACCGAATTAAACTCAATATTTAACTCTGAATTTGATAAGGTCTTTAAACAACAGCTAATCAAAGATCATCAGAAAAGAACCCATACCTTATACAAATATCTTACAGAAAAGATAAAAAATCATAAAGAAAAAATTGTAACTAAGCGAGGCGGCGAAATAGTACCAGTCTTAGAATCAGGGCAATCAATTTTCGCTAAAGCCGTAAACAAGAGAAAAGCTAAAGACAAACCTAGGTACGAAAGAGCCGTAGTCACCGGTCAATTAGAACGTAATGTTATACCAATAAAAATCAAAGACAGGGAAACGAAAGTTCCAATTAAAAATATAAAACGTCCTCCACAGGTCGTGGTTACTCCTGGTGATATGGACAACGACGAATCACGCCCTAGCAAACCAGCATCTCCCAAACCAGGCACTTCAAGCAGTAAAGATTAACCAAAACCCTGGTATACTCCCGGTAAAGCTAGGTCAAGCGTTTATAGAACATGATAAATGGTCAATAGTCAAAATAATTAACCTCAAAGGTATTAGTACTGACCTTTCTTTCAATATTCAAAAATATTACGAATTTACTCAAATGTTACACCCAAACCAATCTTACGCTGATGAGTTCAGAGGTCTTAAGACTCAAGTGCAGTTTATTCGAGATCAGGCTCAGGATAAGTTACAACAGTTAATTCCATCAAATAGAATTAAACGTGGTGTAATAAACCCCTTAGGGTCCATTATTAAAATTATTACAGGTAACCTCGATCACGAGGATGCGATTAGGTATGACAAATTGATCAGTAATATTCAGACTAGAGAACAAGCAACTTCAAATAAATTTACTGTGATATCTGGAA
The DNA here is from genome assembly GCA_963082885.1 of Parascotia fuliginaria. Lineage (NCBI taxonomy): Eukaryota > Metazoa > Arthropoda > Insecta > Lepidoptera > Erebidae > Parascotia > Parascotia fuliginaria. The sequence goes on from OY720197.1 coordinate 10,043,465, forward strand.
TGTTGGACCACTTTTTAAACTCTACCGAAACTATTGATAATAACACAAAAAAAATGAATGCACGCATAAAACTAATTGAAAATTTAGTTAACGATCTGACTAGGAAGGATAATCATTCTATTTATATGACTTACGTATTTGGATTACTTTACCAGTTCATTATTAACTTTAGGACTATATATGTTAAACTTAGTGAAATAGAAACAGCTCTAGCATTAAGTAAAGTATCTGTTTTACATAAAGCCATTATAAATTCTGTAGAATTACTAAACTTATTAGAGCAAATTGCTAAACACGATAAATTAATGTATCCTGTAAATGAACAAAACTTAATTAATATAGAAGAGTCATTATCTGTAAAAACCTATCTTAAGAATAATGAAATAACTTTCATTATAGAAGTACCACTGATTGATAACTCTACTTATAATTATTACAAACTGTATTCCCTTCCTATGTCCAACGATTCCTTCAACCATACTTATGTTGTTATTCCTGAATTTCCTTACTTACTTGTAGAAGGTGTGAGATACCTTTCGATTGACCAACCATGCCAAGAGATAACAGCTAAAGAATATCTTTGCTCTGAAAATAAAATCGTACAATACGCTGAGGAAACCTGCATAGAACAACTCATGAAGTACCATCGTAATCTGTCACGCTGCTTACCACGTCCAATAGAATCTGAAAACTTAAAAATACAAAGAATTACACCAAATAGTTGGATTGTGTATTCCAAATATAGTAAAGTCATATCTCAAACATGTGGCACCGACGACACAAAGGAACGCATAAGGGGAACGTACTTATTAACTATAGAAGATCAGTGCGACGTTTTCATCGATAGTACCCAAATTCATAGACGGCGCTTTTACCCAATGAAAACGGGACATATGCCTATACCCATTATCAACTTACCTGATTTACAAGAACAGACTTCTGGCGCTGCAAATATTGAACCTGTAGACTTAAAAGGCATTAATCTGGACGACATCAGACATCTGAATTACGTATTGAAGAAAAGTGTAAAATTAAATAGTGTGAAAGGTCAAATAAGTGAAAACGAAATTGAAACAAAAAGTATTAGTGTCGCGCTTTACGTGTTGTACGTGATCATCATTATATTGTTATTAGCTGTAGTTATGTATAAGTACTTACCAGTTTTAAAGAAAAAGTTCTGTAAAAAGCAGGATTGTCATTCAAAGGAAATTGTAAGTCCTGCAAACCTAGATGAAAATGGAGTAAATAAAAAACCCTTATTAATAGTGGCTAATTAAATCTATTTTCACAGTTCATATACTTAGTTACTTATTATATTCTGTATACTTTAAATATAAATAATTTTATAAGTTAAGCACTTTGTACTATAACGAAGTTCTTGGAAAAACGCTGCTTTTCCGATAACTTCGGTCTAAGGGGGAAGGAGTTATGTATATAACCCTGCGCTGCGATAGAGCTTTAGCTTGCAGCTGCGGTGAGGCTGTGCGACGCAGCACTTTCTTATCTCTGGCATTGCGCCGGACCACCACCGTGGTTATGCATGTTTAGTCTATAAGATATTACTAAGGATTTTGTTAGAATTAATAATTAAGTTAGTCTTACATCCAACTCTGTAAGCTACGGTCGAAAATAATATAATCTTATTTCGATTTAATTAATTAATATCTTTTATTTGTATTTTTAAAAAGCTATTTTCTCGCTCCCGAAATCTAACTAGACTGACGTCGGTCGTTGTTGATTTTATTTACTTTTAAAAGGTTTTTAATACAATCATTTATATTACAAGTTAAATGAAGTAAAACAACACACAATATCATTTTAAGCTAAATAATATATAACTAGTTTTTTTAAGGTGCGGTTTCGCCCGCATCTTTGCTTACTGCTCTGCTCTAGTCGCCAGAAGCGTGATGTTACATGTCGTATAACCTTCCTCGAGAACAGGGGTTTTACCACCTGTTTAACCTTACTTTATCTCCATCCTTGTTTTAATGGTACAAAAGAAAAAGACAAAATACAAAGTAACTGTAAAATAATACTGCTTTATGAGGTGTTGGTAGGCCAAATATGCCATATCATACGCAAAAAGAATTTTTAAAAGCTGACTGGTAATTCCAGAGATTAGCGTATTCAAACAAACAAACATACAAACAAACTCTTCCTTTTATAATAGTATAGATTACTATGTTGACCAGTAACCACTCGATATTTGATTGGATGTTATTATGAAGTCCATCCAAAGACTGTCTATAAGGGATAGCTTTCAGTGATAAGCGGTCTTATCGTTAGCAATATCTATTTTTTTTGTTATAATAATATGTTTTGACTTCCTCTGTGGTTCGGGACTGCTACGCAGAGGTCGCGGGTTCGATTCCCGCTCAGTGCAAATATTTGTGTGCATAAACTTGTCTATTTGCATTAGTCTAGGTGAAAATAATTTCACATTTAGACAAACCTAAATGATGCAATAGAACACTATAGCTATGATATTTTTTGTAAGTGTTTGATGATAACGAATAAAACTTTTGATACTGAAGCGAAGCGAAGGCTGTTCTGTTAACTTACTTAATACAAAAAGTAAACAAATATGTATTTTTTTTTATAAGTCATTCGTGTCTTTATAATAATAATAATAATACCAGCCTGTTTACTATCCCACTGCAGGGCAAAGGCCTCTTCTCTAGCGAAGGTATGAGCATTAATCACCACGCTTGCTCAAGGCGGATTGGTAATTTCAGACTTTTTAAGTCCTGGTTTCCTCACGATGTTTTCCTTCACCGTCAGTCAGAAATGTCTAAGATAAACTTAGAAAGTACATATGATTTGAAAAATCACATTGGTACTTGCCCAGATTTGAACCCACTACCTCGTGTTTACGAAGCGGGTGCCTTATCCACTGGACCATTTCGACTTTCCTTCGTGTCTTTAATTTTCTTTAAAAATTCAAATTTAAATTAATCTACTGCAGCTATCCGTCAATATACAACACAAATACCTCGCTGCGATTACAAATAATTATAACAATTAATCAGCATAATTAACGTTTATTAATTTATTATTAGTAATAAGTGTAATAACAACAACAGAGTCAAAGACATTTCTTAGGTCAGACATATACCTGTTGTTTACAGCTCGCCAGGTTAATTTCCACGAGACGAGTGTTTATTGTCACGTTATTTTACACAATAGATAAATGTGTATTTTAACTAATGACCTGCTCTTGCATCGGTATTAAAAGTTTCATTCTCCTGGCTTGGTTCTTATTATCGGTAGGTCTGAAAAGTATTAGGTTTTTGTATTATACTTATACCAAAACCAAGGAAGGTTTTTAATAGGTAAGTAGAAGCGTGGAAACATATGGGTGACACAAGCGATGTTTGAGGGCGGCTCATTACCAGTCACGGTGAGACGAAACTTTAACTGTGTTTCGGCTGACATGATGATTATAATAAACTGGCGGTCGTACTAAACAAATGAGGGTTTTTTAAAATAGCGCCCACGAGGTGGCAGCACTGAGGTCCAGGCACAGTTAAAGCGCTTTCATTCTTTGATAGATAAACGTGAACGATTCTATTGATTAGCTACAAACTGTGAATGAATTTTGATTTTGAATTTTTGTGCAGACCTTTCACCTAAGTGGCGCCAACTGATGATAAAAATTTCCCTTAACACTCTTATTGGCATCCATTCTTTATTCGTAAACGTAAGAAGCAACTATAATAATTTTAAATTATCACTTTATTGCTGTCCAAGCCATTTGCAAAGCGTGATGGATGACAATGGCAAATCCTTTTCAGTAGAAGTATACGCTGTACTAGGCTTTAGACCTTACGTATTAATCTGTGCCTAATGTCTCGGGTTCAAAAACGTGTATCATAGTTCTATGAAATGCTCTAAAATGTAATTACCTATTGGCTTATCTGGTAGCCATCAGCCGATTCATCTGTGTCTAAATAGTAAATAATTATACGTCACACTACTTCATTATAAAATGGGTGTAACATTGAAACTGATTAAGCAATCTTAAATTTTATGCCAAAGACATAAGATAAAAAATTCTTAAAGTATTTCGTCTTATTCTTGTCGTTGCTATTCCAATCGGTTTGCTGGCATGACTACCAGTCAGCTGATGTTTTGTCTGCAACATAATCTTGTAATCCTTTATAAATAAACATCACACTATTTAATATATATCATGTGTTTGTTATCTTATCTAAAAGTTATATATAATTCGTGAATTTCCTAATTCTATTTGTATCTAAATACCTATAATATGTTCCGGCTTGGAGGTTTCTAGCTCCCTATGTCTTGTTAGAGTTAGACTAACAAAGCAGTATCCAAAACTTATGTCAAGGCAGATGAGAGGCGTATGCTAAATAATGAATGAAATGAGAGTTGGGTCTCGAGCACTATATATTCTCATCTTGGCAGGTTCTCTTTTTACAATACAGAAAAAAAATAAGTATGAACTACGAGGAATCGAGAAGAAATATTCTTCGCTCTCTCATCGATCAAAACGCATTTATGTAGGTACCTATAAATCAATAAGTACTTTACAACGACATTCTGCAGAAATTACCCGTAGTTTTAACTTCTCCGTTCGATGCTGCCTAATAATAATAATGATAATATAATTCTTGCTAAACTAAGCAAGGATCCTTACAATAAGCGAGTTAGCTTATTTTGCTATATAATAATAATAATATCTTCAGTTACGCTTACAGATACATAGCCAAATTTACCATCATAATAGTTTTTGGGTCTATTCCTTAATTCCATAAGTGTGAGTGTACGCAACTGTACCATTTCTGTCTTTAGAATTTCTACGTTTGAAAATCTGTCTTTTTGAGAATCTGTTCTTGAGAATAAACCGATATAGATAAATGCAGTTGCCGATGTGTTCGAGAAGTTATTGGACTAATAAGCTTTATTTATTTATTGAGAAAGTATTTACAATTACAGATATATCATTACAGATAAAAATATTATAAAAATCTAAAATTCAAAACAATATAACTAACTATAGAAATAGGTATACCTACTTATCCAATAATTCATTATGTATGATATATAGATTTGGAGTATTCGAATCACTTCTGTACAGATTGCATAACATCGAAGAAAGTGTAGCCATGGTTTCTATCATATCTAAATAGTTTTTTCGATTAATCAAGAGGTAGGTATGCATTTTTGTCATTTTAGGTAAATAATATTAAGGTAAGACAAATATTATTAGGTAGATAGTAATGCACGTGTTTTCACGGTCGATATTATTGACATTAGCATCGGTTGTTATGCTCAATTAGTAAGTATAAAAATATATTTTTTTGAAAGATTAAAGATAAAGGATACCTACTTTAAGCATTGATTTTAAACAACAAACATTGCGACACCTTCTGTTTTGGAAAGTAAATAATTATCATGTACGACGTAAATTTCAGAATCTGTTAAAGAGTAATAAACTGATTGATTGATTGATTGATTGAGTAAATCACTAGATTTACTCATATTTAAAAGCTAGCTTCATCGTTAAGTTAAATCTTTTGTTACTGCTCTACTTCCTTTGCTACTAGCGTGATGTGACATAGCCTATAACCTTCCTCAAGAACTAAGCTATCAAACGCAAAAAGAATTATTCAAATCTAACTGGTAGTTCCAGAGATTAGCGCGTTCAAACAAACAAACAAACTCTTCCACTTTATATATTAGTGAAGATGAGGGTGGCGAGCAACCGATGGATGAGGGCGATTCACGACCTGCCGGAGGCCAAGGTGGTGAAAATTCGGAGAGATGTGTATGTATGTGAGTATGTATATCTATTTCTCTGGCACGCTCTAAAGCATAAACGACTTGATGAATTTTAACTGAGGTGTCATTAGACTCGTATTAATTGTGTGAGTGACATAGGGTACATAATATTTCAATGTAGCGTCAGCACGAGAAAATAAATGGGTTTCTTTCTTTTCACGTTGTTCTAGACAGGCGGGCTTTTTGTTTTATTACTAAATCGCTTGTTAAGTAGGAACTTATACTTCATTAGCGCAATCGATCAAACAGATCGATGTCTATAGTTTTCTAGACTTAATCTAGTTAATTCCTTTTTATTTTCTCTAGTAGATGACGAGGCACTAGCCCTTATAGGTAAGTGACAACTGTCGCTTATGAACTTTTGATTGCCAGGACTCGGGCGAAATCGCTGCCTACCTTGATATTAATACTCTCTTCTGCTTTCCTTCCTGAAGCTAATTAGCGTGAAGAAACCATATTTCCAGGTACAAAGGTTTGTTATTTGCCCCCAAAGGTGGACTTTAATACCGACCGACTATCTTCACTCTGGAATAAACACATAACTTGTTTATAAATTGTTTGAACGTGAATCATAGCGAATAATATATTTACAGCAGACTTAAACGAGATATCATTTAATACAAATAAGCTCTTATATTTTAAACCAGCTTTCTTCGCGTGTTTGCTTACTGTTCTGCTCTCGTCACCAGTAGCGTGATGTTACATAGCCTATAACCTTCCTCGAGAACTGGCCTATCAAACGCTAAAAGAATTTTTTGTTTCCGACTGGTACTTCCAGAGCGCGTTCAAAGAAACAAACAAACAAACTTTTCCGCTTTATATAATAGTATAGATACTTTTTTTTTTTTTTTACGTGGGAAATGCATTACGCATACGCACCCGCCCGGGCAAGGCGGCCCGGGGGTTATGTCGGACTCTCCGACCGCACTCAAAGCGCGGCCAGCATACCGACTAAAACCCACGGTGTTCCTCCAGACGGCCAGAGTGTCGGGGTCACGGGAGTCGCTTGCGCATTCATCCGGGCCATGGCCCGCTCACCGCGAGCGGGCCCCGTCCGATTTAGGGGCCTAGGCCCCCTCCTTCGAGAAGCGCGTGCGGAACACGCGCACTGCCGTCTCGGGCCCGTGCCGCATGCCAACTCGGCCGCAGAGGATAGGGAGAACGGCGCATCGAAATACCGACACTCCTCTTCCCCTGCGGCCCCACCGCGTCCGCAATCTGGCGGTTGCGGCCCCGCCGAGGCCACGGAAGGTAGGGAGAGCGGCGCACCGTTATACCGGCACTCCTCTCCCGCCGCGGCCCCGCCACTCCTCAGCCGCAGTGTCGCCGAAGCAACACAGCCCGACCCAGTTGCGGTGTGCCGCTAAAACAGCACCGCAACCCACCAGAGCCGCTCCATCGTGGGCTTACCGGCAAAGCCCAGAGGAGCGGCGCCTCCTTGGGGTTCCTCTTGGTTCACCGTGGTCCTTGGTAACCACGGCTACTAAGCCCCGCCCGCCGCGACAAGATACTACCGTAGTCCTCTTCAAGTTCCCTTTTCTTTCCTTATTCCCTTATCTCTACATAGTCGGCAACGGCTTAGTTGTGTATTTCTAAGTATTATTTTTGCAATGCTTACAAATAATACCCAAGTCCAGTAGGTTACGGTTACCACTTAGATACCATCAGGAGGGCCGTATGCTAAGGGTATGCTTAAATAACACATGTCCTCTACATTTGTTTCTCCATATGGGTGTTACTACAACTACCAACCGATCTTCGATCGATGGCAGAATTAAGTAGTGGACGTAGATCGATAGTTTCTACCAGACCAATCGATCGTCGATCGACGGCGTTTTAAAGAAACTGATGGAATATAGCCGAGGTTAATCGATCAACGTAGACCGATGACATCGACTGGCAATCGATCGATTGGTTAGTCGATTAGTATCCGTCGATTAATTAAAGCTACCAGACCAGTCGATCAACTTCGATCGACATTGATCGATTCTGTCAATCGACGATCGATCGATTGGTATAGTAAAACCCTAAGAAGGAGCAAAGCGAGTTCAAAAATTTAATCTAGGCAAATAACCGTCAGTTTTTTTTAATTGTACCGGTTTTGATGTAATAATACACGACAGAAAAGTCTTGTTTTATTGCTTCGGTCGCAGAGTGACAAAACAGAATGTAACATTAAATAAATACTACTAAGAGGTGGTGGTACGCTCCTTGGTGCTGCAAGCGTCCATAGGCTATGGTAACTGCTTACCATCAGACGGGCCGTATGCTTGTTTGTCACCTTATCCATGTGGTTTCCGATCTAGAACACGGCATCACTTGAGCTCGTAACTTTATCTAGAATCTAAAATATCTCTTACGGCGCTAAAACCAAAGTACCAATATATTTAATTTAGGTACTTAACCAATTTAATAAGCAATTCCATCTGCCTCTGTGGTTCGGTGGTACTGTGCACGCAAAGGTCGCGGGTTCGATTCACGCTCAGTGCAAATATTTGCGTGCATGACCATGTTTGGATTTGAATGGGTGTTTCTATGTATAATATGTATGTATTTACAAAAAAAAAGTATTTAAAGTATGTATATTTGCATTCTAGAACCTATAACACAAGCTATATAATATACCTATGCCTTTGGGTCTAGATGGCGTTGTGTGTAGTTGTTGTGATATTATTATATTAGGTATATAATAAATGCACTTTTAAGATTCGATTGGACCATTAAACCATTCCATACGGTCGAAGCCGCAGAACAGCTAGTAGATTATATCAACAAAACAATTTATTTCGGCAGTATACAACGCAGAATAATAAGGAAAACAAAACAATACAAGTAGTAAACAAAAACAGTAGGTATTATATGATACGGTTAACATATTGGTTATGGTAACCTATAATCATATCGCCTAATTCAAGGGCAATGTAATGCATGAGGTTATCGTAACCAAAACTTATTTTTAGTTTGCATAAACAGATTTAATTAAGATGATCATTAATTTATTATTTAATTAAGTAAAAGTAGTTTTACTTAATGTAAGTACCTACCTGTAAACTAGCTGTTCTCAACGCGGTTTCATCCGCCTTAAGTTACATCTTTGGTTAGGTACTGCACTGCTCCCGTGGCTCGTAGCGTGATATTATAATAGCCTATAACCTTCCTCAATAATTGTGCTATCAAAAAGTATTATTTTAAAAAGTAAAAAATACATTTATCGAGAAAATGCAGTCAAAGAAGTAGTAACAGCTAATAATGTTTATATATTTGAAATCAGTGGACTAAAACTTATCATTTGATACTCATTACGATGTATTTCAAAAATATTTTTTTTTAATGAAGTAGGTACTTTCTGTCCTTATAAGGTCCCATATAGAATTTGTGATGACAAAACATAGCCTATAACCAGCGGGCAGTCAAGACGTTTCAAACGATACCTCATTTGTCAAATTATGATGGCTGGCTTAGAAGATACGAGGGAACAGATGAACATACATACATACATTTAAACATACATACATAGCCTGTCGAATACAATAACCCTCCGTTTGGCTTTGCCGTAGTCGGGTACAAATTGGACTGGTAGTTCAAAGAAACGAACCCTTCCGCTTTATATTATTAGTATAAATTAAAAGTTGTGAGTTGCGAGTCACTATAATGACCTATATAAAGCTTTCTTTAACGCTAACGTTCATGCCGTCCTGATTTCCGAGAGTTGGCAAAAATCAAATTTTCCTTCTACCACTTTTTCTCTCCCCGGCTTCATTCTGATTCGGAATGATAGGGTTGGTAAGAGAGGGGGTGGTGTTGCAATTTACCTCCGCAGTCACTTTCCTTTTAAGATTCTTGCTTCTTCTAATCCTGACCTTTCGACTTCCGCAGAGTAACCTCTTTGTCGAAGTTAATGTCAAGGGAGCTAAGAGCGTCTTGGGAGTTGTCTATTGTCCGCCGTCTTCCGACTACTTCTCCAGTCTTGATTCAATTCTGGAATCCTTGGGGTCAGAATATTCGCATCACATCATTATGGGCGATTTTAACACCAATCTTCTCCTTCCTAACTCCCATCGTTCTCGCAAACTACTCGAGATTATTGAGTCAGCCAGCCTTCATCTAATGCCACTTCAGGCCACTCACCATGACGCTACGGGTTGTGATACGTGGCTTGACTTAATCCTCACACCTGCTCCTAACTCTGTCCTTTCTCATGGTCAACTCCTTGCTCCTGGATTCTCCCATTGCGATCTTATTTTCCTATCTTATAACCTCAAACCTCCTAAGCCTTCGCCTAAAGTACTGCACCGGCGTTGTTTTCGACGTATGGACATCGTAAAATTGCAACAGGACGCCTCAGAATTAGACTGGACCAACTTGATGATGGCCTGGCAATGAGGCGGAGGGACCGTGCTTTTCGTAAATACAAGAGGGATCGCTGTGACGACAATTGGTGCAATTTTAAAACTGCAAGGCATCGGTGTAATCAGATGATACGGAACGCAAAACGCCAATAACATCACATCTTCATCTCCCGCCGATACCGGTAAGTTATTTGGAACTCTGGGTATCGGCGAACAGCGACATGTTGACTCTAACCTGACAATTGGTTTGGATGACATTAACAACCATTTCTCTTCCAATATTTCATTTGATCACCAAACCAAGTGTCAGACTATCAACTACTTAGCTCGTCCTGACATAGGAAGTTTGTGCTTTTCTCCACTGACTCCGGATGAGATCAAAAAAAAAAACCTGTCCATAAAATCCAATGCGGTGGGCAGTGACAGCATTAGTCGCCGCATGATCACCACCATCCTGGACCAGCTCCTCCCAGTCCTCACTCACATCATAAATTTTTCCCTTCTTACTGGCACGTTTCCAGCATCGTGGCGCAAAGCCCACGTTATTCCTCTCCCAAAGGTACAAAGTCCTTCTCTTCCTAATCACTTTAGACCCATTTCCATTCTCCCTTTCCTGTCTAAAGTGCTGAAAGCCTGTGTGCATAAACAACTGTCGCATCACATATATACGCACAAACTTTTAAGCCCGTTCCAGTCTGGCTTCAAACCAGGTCACAGCACTGTTTCCGCTCTCCTTAAAGTGACTGGCGATATCAGAGAGGGCATGGAGAATACTAACGTCATAACTAAGAACCTTCAGTGCGAGTATCATCTTTATGCCGATGACTTGCAGATATACTGTCAAGCTGACGTGAACAAAGTATCGTCGGCTGTCGCAATGGTCAACAGGGATTTGGATCATGCAAATATTTGGTCTGATAGGTTTGGATTAGCGGTTAACCCCGCGAAGTGTCAAGCCATAATAGTGGGTAGCCAAAGATTATTAAGCAGGTTAGACACAGCTACGGTTCCACCTCTTGTATTCGATGGCGAAGTTATAAAATTATCACCAACAGTCATGGCCTTGGCCTGATTATTGACACTACATTAAATTCACTTGTATTCAAGAAACTGTGACATGCATTCTGTGAATACTCGAGGTAAACATAAGTTAGTTGGTACATACCATCGCCTACATAAAGTAAACAACACATTTGCGGGTCTTGGTGTACGCTTTTATAATAAACTACCCATTGACGTTTCGAATCTACCCTTAGAGAAATTCAAACAAACTGTTAAAAACCGTCTTATTCAAAAGGGTTATTATAATATTAATGATTATTTAAATGATAAAAGAGCATGGGTATAGTTGCTCGTTTAATGCAAGATTAATGTTATATTGATTAATTATTATTATTGTAGTTATATTGACTTTGATTAACATTATATAATTATAGGAAAATTTAAAAAAAAAAAAATTATTGACTATTGCAGTAAAAGTTTGATGTGAAGTGAATGCATATCATGATCATTATGAACTCGTAAGACATAACATTTTATTATGGTTCTTTTTACCACCCATGCCTTGCATTGTCATGCTCACTAAAATGTCATGGCTTGTGGTGTCGTATTGGCCGGGTCATCACCTTCCCTCTAATATGGCGAAGGTGATGATGGCTGGTCTGTGCGTCATGCTCGTGAACGGGTGCTACCTGGGATGACTGGTCAATCTTGGCATGGCATACATTTAATACTTAATTCAATATTACCTTGTAGTTCAATATGACTGAGAAATGCATTTACTATTTTTTAATTTAATTAAAATACGTAGTCAAATTACCATACTAGATGAAACTAAATAATTGTAATCCTCTATTTTCGTTTCTTTTCTTTTTTCAAAAATGTTATTAAATAATTAGTTATTTTGTAATAATTACTTTGTATGGTTCTTTGGTTGCGTTGATGTGTTAAAATTGTTAACTCATACAAAAAATTGTAATTATCTGGCGATTGAAAAGAGTGGCGTGAGTTTCTTGCCAGTTCTACTCACAGCTCTACCTCGTCAGCGAACTGGCTGTAGGTTAATTAGCTGACTTCATGTAATTTGACTTTTCATAAGTATCATTCTGTGATCAAAATGAAATAAATACTTTGACTTTGACTTTGACTTTGACTTTGGCGAGCGCAAGTAGCCCACGTTAGTCAAAAAGTCGCTGGTGCCCTGCGTGCTCTATACCGCCTAAAAATTTTCTTCCTTGGAGGACAAGGCAATGCTGGTGCAGTCTTTGATTTTTCCTTTAATCGACTATGGTGATGTATGCTACTTTGACCTGAATGCAGAGCTTCTCAATAAACTCGACCGTCTTCTCAATAACTGCATTCGATTTACTTTTAACCTTCGTAAGTATGACCATGTGTCCAGTTATCGTTCCCAGCTAAAATGGCTTACTATTTTCCAACGCCGAAATTTGCGTGCGCTAACCACACTATGCTCAATTCTAACTTCCTCTAACCCTCCTCCCTACTTGATCCCTTTATTTTCAGTACCTTAGTTCTATCCACGATAGAAAGCTTCGCTCCTCCAATAATCTTCTCTTAACGTGTTTCTCTCATACAACTGATTTTGTTCACTCTTCTTTCCCTGTCCAATCCATTCTTCTTTGGAACGCGCTTCTTCTCGAAATCAGGAAGTCCACTAACCGTTATGTGTTTAAAGTTAAAGTGCGGGAGTTGTTATTATCCAAATAAAATGGCAGTTTTCATCACATATAATAATCTGTTTGTTTTATTTTTCATCTACATGTGGTTTATTAAATTTAAATGTATTAGTATATTATATATATATTTATATATATAGTATATATTATATAGATATACTATTTTTATATTATTGTTATTATTATTATATATATGCATTTATTTAAATATATAGAATAATTCTTTTCTTAAAACTAAGTACTATAAGCACCTACTTGATTGTCTCTGCATCACCCAATGGTAGACTGGTAGATAATGCCTCAGGCATTAAGTCCGCCTTTACATGTATGTGTATAAAGTTTTAAATAAATCTATATATATAAAAATGAATCCTTATTTCCCTTGGTCATGGCATCACGCGTGAACGGCTAGATCAATTTCGCTAATTCTTTTTTTGATGTGTTTGTTATTGTCAGAAGAAGGTTCTCATTAAAGGAAAACTAAGAAATCTGCTAAACCGATTTCGATGAAAATTGATATGTAGATAGATTTGGTTTCGGGACATACGCTACTTTTTATCCCGAAAATCACACTGTTTCCCGAGTTACATTAATTAAACACTTAGCAATATTCGCGCGGGCGAAGCCGCAGAGTGCAGCTAGTAATAAATAAAAAGTTATCTCTTGGCCACAAGTTCAGTTGAACTTTTATAGTTTTTATTATAACTTAACAACAAATCTACTAGATGGCAAGTTTGAAGTCTCTCTCCCTCTCTCTCTCTCTCTCTCTCTCTCTCTCTCTCTCTCTGTGTGTGTGTGTGTGTGTGTGAGTGTGTGTGTGTTTGAGTGTTTGAGTGTGTGTGTGTTTGAGTGTGTGTGTGTGTGTGTGTGTGTGTGTGTGTGTGTGTGTGTGTGTGTGTGTGTGTGAACCGATTTTGATTTGTTTTTTTTTCTTGTTAGAAAGTTGAATTAGTGAAAATCGGTCCAAGATAGCCACTGCCACAAAATAGCGGAATACATATTTTTCACAACTCCCTCAATATGGGTATCAAACGAAAGGGCTTGACTAGTAAAATACTATAAGCTATGATGAATTTCAAATCCAAGATGGCAGCCCCTGTATAATGTCTCGGGTATTTTATAAAATTCAATTTTAGTTTTAGTCAAGGCGATAAGTAAAACGAAGAGGACATCCTCTTCGTTTAAACATAATCGGTGTAACGTCAAAAATGTCAATAGTCAAAATACTTCGGACCAGTTGCATGTGCTTAATGAGGATAATTCTATAATATTACCTGTGTATATTGTTACGGTTCAAAACAATCAATAAAATGATCAATCAACAATCATGCCATGTTAATCCATTATGAGGTGATGTCTTCGATAACCTTTTAACCGATTATAAAAGATGGTGGTAGTTGTGCCAACTAAATAATTATAGACAATGTTGAATAACGTGGTTAAATATGGAAAATCCTGTATACAACCTCTGCACAATTTTTACAGAGTGCTAACACAAACAGGGGAAGTCATTGGTATCACTATTTTAATCGTAATAATTAGACTCTAATTCATCAAATGCGATTCTTATCTACGTTTTTACTGTAAACAGTGTCGTAGTAATCTTATTAAATGATTACACGTAAAATATACATTAATATAATATCACTGGCTTCTCGCGATGCGGTTTCATCTGCGTCTCTGCTTACTGCTCTACTCCCGTCGCCAGTAGCGTGATGTTACATAGCTTATAACTTTCCTCAAGAACTGGGGTATCATACGCAAATATACGTAAAAAAGAATTTTTCAAATCCGTCTGGTAGTTCCAAAGATTAGCGTGTTTAAACACAATTTTTTGCTTTATATAATAGTATAGATTACACGTAAAATATACTTACATTAATATAATAACATAATACTAGCTCATTATTAGATATCCCAAAGGCAAGGGTCCCTCTAATAGAAGATCGTCGTAAGAGTAGTAGTACTTGTAGGTACTATTGCGTTACGTTCGGTGAGTGACAGTGCCGGAGGCCCAATTTCCTTCCTTTCCTTTTTCCTCACCTCCCTCAATTTTCTCACCTACCCCATTTCCTTCACGGTAGGCAGTGGCTTCGCAGAACCCCTGGCATTGCAGGAGCAATGCTAGAGACTCTGAGTCGTCCATGAGCGACAGTTACCATTATTTTACCATCACGCGAGCTGTTTACTTGTCTGCCATTGCTGGAAATAAAAAAAAAGGTAAAAGGCTTGGTTAAAGCAAAAGAAAAACATAAAGAATATAGACAAAATAAGAAACAAAATAATAGTATGAATAAACGATGAGATCAACCAGCTAAGGGACTACACACACTTATTCAGCTCTATTCAGCATACGCCCATAGAAAACAACGGTTTTGTATGGAGAAGCGTACGCGTACGTTCAGCTTTCCGCATGCGTACGCGTCTCCATACAAAATCGTTGTTTTCTATGGGCATAAGCTGAATAGAGCTGAATAAGTTTGAGTAGACCCTTAGTCTTACTAATATAATAAATCAATAAAATGGATATCACAAAAACGGCGTTAAAAATCTAAAAGGTAGTAGGTACAATGATGGTTACGTAAGAAACGCTGAACTATGTACCTATATAGATATTATTATAGCGGTGCTGGCTTGTATTTGTTACGCTCATATTTCCCTCTTACAAAATCCGAAACGGGATGGTGTCATCTTTTACCTGGGGCCCTGCCACAATCTCTTACAGCAATTTTATTATAATCTTATTTTCTTTTTCTATCTTTGTTTTTAATGGTACAAAACTAATATTTCCATAGTTTTCTCAAGAAACTCATTTTAAGAAACAGGATGATTTACTCTAGACAGAAGACCGCACGAGTCACCTCTAGAACCAAATAAATATTTATTTTTCCCTATCTGATGTCTAGCTGGTGTGACCGTTAATCCAGTACAACATTGATAAGCTATGATCCGTTCAATGTTCGTAATAGATAACGTGCAGACAGACAATATTGTTGTTCTAACTCGGTAAAAAAATGCGTGTTTATGTATAAAGCTAGTTTTTAATTAAATGAAGCTATTTATTAATTAATCAACAGTTTCCATACTCCAGTTTATAACTTAGATTATGGTCACTTTACAATTCATGTTGATGAAACTTCTTTATGCTACCACTAGTTTTCTACGGCGTGGTTTCACCCACGTCTATGCTTACTGCTCTGCTCCCGTTGCAAGTAGCGTGATGTTACATAGCCTATAACCTTCCTCGACAACTGGGCTATCATACGCAAAAAGAATTATTCTAATCCGACTTGTAGACAGAGATTAGCGCGTTAAACAAACAAACTCAGCCGCATTTTATATGTTAGTACAGATTACGTTCTTTACCAGATGGATGTCTTGTCGAGTGCGTAGGGTGAGCATGACCCGAAATTATGTTGTATTTTTTTTAAATACGAAAAAGATACTGATTGGTGCACTCTAATCTACAGCGTTGTATTCCTAATTAGGTAGCAAGTCTTGTTTTACTTTGGTACTACACGAACCCGATGTCACCCTGTATTATAACTACTAAAAATATTAAACCAGGTGTCTACCTGGTTTAATATTTTTAGATCTGCAGGTAGCGTAATTGAAGTAAGTTGCTCTTGTTAGATAGTTAGATAGTAGATGATAGTAGATCATTGCAAAAAAATATAGGCAAAGTAACCATAGTTACTATAATTGTAGGTCATAGGTTTCGTTATCACCAAAGTTGTAAAAAACATGTAATTTTTTTCAAATTTTAGTGTTCCTCAAGAGGCATAACGGAAGCCTTATAAGATCATTTTGATCGCCGTCTATCTGTCTGTCAAGATCTTTTCTTAGTAACGCGTAGAGGTATCAAACTATTTTATATCGAATATTCTTGTCTACAGCCAAAGTTCTATATCAACGCAATCAAAAGATTCATCATTTAAGTTCATATTAACATTAAATATACATTTGTGCGGAACCCTCGATGTGCGAGTTGACCTCACACTTGACCGGTTTTTTTTCATAAAATGATAATTTGTAAAAAAAAATAATTATAATATTAGTGGACTAAATCTGAAATTTGAACTCGACCTCCTCAACCTACGAGACCCGTGCCGAGCAGATGGCTAATACTATTATCTGTTAAATGTAACACCGACATTATTAATTGTTTTCAGTTCCGCTTCATTAATAATAATTATTTCTTCATTATTTGATCATTACTTTAATTTAAATAATTGTAATACTAAGAGAAATAACATTCTATGACTACACGTACTGGAAACAATTTCGTCTAATACAGCTTCTGCTATCATTTCTCCTATGTATGTTGTACGCACTAAGTAATAGAAAAAGCATCTCACTTAGCTGCCATAGTGGAGGCCACCATACCAGTAGTTTGGCTCTTGGAATGGTGATTCCACTGACTGTTTACCATTCAGCAGAGTGGAGTCACTTTGGTAGGAATATTATACAAAAAAAAGTTTTCATTACAAAAAATTAACCCGAGTGTTTACACTCCCCTTATCGACTAAAATTCAAAGACTGCACTTAGCTTACAATAGTTAGCAATTTAACTAATAAATTCAGCAATTTCAGAGTTGCTGCATCTATATCTGTTCTAATATATGGAGCGAATAAGTTTGTTTGTTTGTGTATTTGAACGCGCTATTCTCTGAAAGTCGGATTTGAATAATTCTTTTTGTGTATGATATCCCAGTTCTTGAGGAAGGTTACAGGCTATGTAACATCACGCTACTGGTGACGAGAGCAGAGCAGTGAGGAAAGACGCGGATGAAACCGTGCCACGGGAAACTAGTATTCTATTTAAATGAAATAATACGAAACTAGGGAAAACTAGATTCCTTTTTATACCCTTTTACATAGTATCTCGTCAATAAACCTATTTTAATCTACTGTTAGATATGCCTTTCCTATAACACTAATTCTTTATTCAATCTACACCCGCAACCGTTTATCTGTACACCTAAAGGACGTTCTATCTGTCGTTTGCCGACCAGTCAAAATCATAGTCAATATATTCCTTAACAATAAAATATTATTGTATCTAAATTAAACAAAAATAATTATTAGCTTCTCTAGGACTTGTTTCATGGTATATTTTTCCGACTTTTTCGAGCGTATAATATGTATGCATCTCTCTCTCTTTAGCACGCTCTACAGCCTAAATGTTTGAATGAATTTTAACATAATATATGAGGTGTTATTAGATTTGTATTAATTGTGGGAGTGATAAAGGGTATAATATAATATTGCAAGGTAGCACCAGCACAAAAAAAAATGGGTTTCTTTTCAGTTAGTTTAAGGCAGACGGGTTTTTAGTTTTTTTAATATATTTAAACTTGTTACAACTTATCATTAACGTTGTCATTATTCTAACTCTCTGAGTAATTTAGTATTATCTAATCTTATAAGATACGTGCCCGGATGCTCGTAACGGACAAGAGGACACGCAATTTTATTTTGTCGTTATCGTTAATGCAATCAAGACAGTAGTTTATTAGTTTAATATTTATTTAATACCTTACTATTATGTATGTGTAAAGATGTTTAAAAGTTTGGCTATCTAACATGAGTAAAAATTGGTGAAACTTTGATATGATAATAGCCTTAATACCAAGCAGATAGTGGGCACACGTAACAATCTATTGCGTCGACTCACGTCCACGAAGTGGGGAGCTTCACCACAAGTTCTGCGTATGACTGGATTAGCCCTTTGTTTCTTGGCGGGAGAATACGTCAGCCCAGTCTGGAGTCGATCAGCACACACGCAGCTGGTGGATACAGCTTTTAATGACACGTGCCTCATTATTATAGGCTGTCTAAAACCAACACCCGTCGAGAAGCTGTATCCTATAGCTGGCATGGCTCCTCCAGATGTACGGCGAGACGTGGCCAGTTTCCTCGAAGGGGCTAAAAAGAATCTGATCCTCGACTATACCACCACGTGCCGGTTATCTAAAGTCTTAAGAGCCGGCATAGCTTTATAAAAGAAGTGGCCACTTTTAACACAAATGCTGCTGAATCCAGGCTAAGACTCTGGAAAGAGAGATACCCCACAGCATCACTTATACCGCTGTCAGAGCGCCTTCCACCTGGAAGTGATATTGCTTGACCGATATAGAAGTATTTGAACAGGCTCCGAACTCAAGTCGCCCGAAGTAAAGAGAACATGAACCGGTGGGGCTATAGCTCGGAAATATCATGCTTGTGTGGCGTCTCTCCCCCAGACCATGGCACATTTATTGTCCTGCCCTGCGTGCCCTGTCACCTGTACACGCATGGACCTGTACAACGCTACAGACAACGCACTGTTGGTGGCAGCGTATTGGTCCTCATAGATTTAACTCGCTCGTGTCGATTAGCTAAGAAGAAGATGAAAATAGCCCCACGGAGAGACTATATCATAGACTAGCTATCAACTTCTGGATTCCACTTACTGCTTACCATCAGGCAGAGTGGAGTCACTTTGGTAGGCTAAGATAAAAAAAAAAAAAAAAAAAAATGGCGCGGTTTCACCCCCGTCTCAAAAAAAAAAAAACCGACTGGTATGGCCAGAGATTAGCGCTTTCAAACAAACAAACAAACAATGAAATTTTGCTTTAAATTATGGTACAGATTAAACATAATTAAACAGGTTTAAAAACAAGTATGTGATGGGCAATTTTGGAAAGAAAGTTATTGACATGTCTTCGGAGTTCAGAAAAAATATTTTTTCTTTAATTTTATCAGTAATTAAGGTAAATAACATGAAGTTCTTCAAGTTATATAGGTTTTTGACCTGGTTCAAATAGTTATCTATTCTTATCGTTATGGGTAACTAAATTCATAAACGCACGTACTGGCAAACTCTTAACTCTTTTTTCTCTACTCTTTGGTAGTTGACGAATCTTAATAATTCACTAATAGACCTCGTATATCTGAGATAATGAAAATATTTCTTTTTCACGTGCATAAATGTCACATAATCTTTCAACGGGTCATAACAACACTCTAGAATAAGTATTTACTTCATAATATTACTACTCGTGATTGTTTTTCAACAAAATCTATTTATTTAGCACGCACTGGAGTGACATATATAGATATAACCAAAACAATCGACTTGTAAAATACAGATTTGATTAAAATTAGATTCTTCCGGAAGGTTTTATGTATAACTAGCGGCCCGGACATTTTTTAAACATTTTGGAATATATAAAGATACTTTTGTATGGGAATATAGAAAAATGTTTTTTTTTTCTTTCCGTAAGAACTATACCTACTCGTACATCAAGGAATATTATAAAAAAAGTATTAGCGAAATCGGTTCAGCTGTTCTTAGCTATTTGCGCTTAGCAACACATTCAGCGATTCATTTTTATATTATAGATACATAAAGTTGTATACATAATTGTAATGAAAATCCGGAGACATAGTAATACCACAGAATACAGAAAACCTACGTAATACTCCCGTGCGTAACTAAAGCGTGTTGCTAGTTTAACAAAGCCTACGTGGTGCATTGGGAGCGCAAACGACTGTTGTGCACGAGGTTGTGGGTTCAAACCCCACACGGGACAAAACTTTGTGTGATTTATAAATATTTGTTCTGACTCTGGATGTACTTTTTATCCGTTAATTGTATGTTTGTAAAGTCTACTGCAACACAGGGTTTGTTCCCGAGTGCGAGCGGTGTTTAAAAAAAGACGAGGTACCATTAATTTGCTTAAAATTTGGTACCTACAGAAATTGTTACTAAAATTAGTTTAAACAAAACACATTTAACCAAATAATTTAGGCATGCAAACAATATAAAATATATTATATTTATATATTGACTGGCCTGTTGGTCTAGTGGTTTAGTGACCCTGACTGCTAAGCCGGAGGTCGTGGGTTCGATTCCCACCCAGGACAAACCTTTGTCTGATGAGCATGAATGTTTGTTCTGTGTCTGGATGTAATTTATCTATAATATGTATGTATTTACAAAAAAAAAATGTATATAAGTAGTATATTAGTTGTTTAGTACCCATAACACAAGCAAATATAATTGCTTAATTTGGGACTAGATGGCGCTGTGTGAATGTGGTAGAATATTATTATTATTATTATTATTATAATAATATATTATATTTTTTGTTGCTAGTGTCGTGTCAATTAATGTCATCTACTATTCATTAGGTACTTTATTTCTGTTTATTTTATTACAATAAAGAATTTTAATGATTAATTTCTTTAATGACGGGATAGACTGAGAAATATATGACAATAACAATCCACCGCAGGGAAAGGCTTCTTCTCATACAGAGAAGGTATGAGCATTAATCGCCACACTTGCTCAAGGAGGATTGGCAATTTCAGACTTCCTTAGAAGTTCAGGTTTCCTCACGGTGGTTTCCTTCACCGTCAGTCAGAAATGTCCAGATAAATTTAGAAAGTACATATGGTTTGAAAAATCACATTGGTACTTGCCCGGATTCGAACCCCCTTCACCACAACACGACTTAATAATATCAATACTCGAAAATTTTTGCTTACCTAATTCTTAATTTTTCTTAGATATTAATAGAAAATAATTAAAACCGCTTTATTTGTGGCAACTGGTAAAAACCATCAAAAACCACGGAATTAATTCCTTGCCGGATACTCAAAACAATTTGTTATTGTTTGTTAATTAACTTATTTTTAAAAGTGTGCTTAAGTAAATACCGTTCGACTGTTATCTGTAAGTAACTAATAAGATTGATAACCCCAGGTTAAATAAATTTTCAGTATAATTAAATCATTAAAACACGTGTGTAATGCATCCGGAACTGAAGAATTTGTAGCTATTAAGGAATGCAACTCTACTAAGTATGACATTAAATAGTGCTCCTAGTGTTTAGTCTGCGAACTAAATTTTCAAATAAACGGACGCACGCTGATATTTAGTTATTTGAAGAAATACCAGAGGCGCTTTTAACATTTTTTACAAAAAAGGTTTACAAAACTTGTCATTAGACAAAATCATACCAAATTATATTAGGAATGCAGACAATTCTCTATAAATTAATCCTGGTTACAAATAATAATAATATGCAGTTAATGTACTTATGTATGTTTTATAATTTTTTTTATGTCATTTTTTTCTAGCAATCATTAAGGCTTTATTTATTTTGACAACATATCCATCGTATTATAGTTTATCTTAGGAATGTATGACATAACGGTATGATGCAAAATAACCACTCACAGGTTACGGGCTGGTCCATAGTTCGACACCGTTTGATAAATAATTAACCTGTAGAATTTTATAACGGTTCCGTATATTATTATTATGTATTTGCCCATCGGTTGCCCTCCACCTTTATAAGGTTGTCGGTCCACCTTGCGAGGGCCAGTCTAAATTGGAGGAGGCCTATTATGTCCAGCAGTGGACTTCTTTTGGCTAAACATGATGATGATGATTTGCCCAGTTTCTAAACAAACCGTTAACCGAGTATCGAAGGTTTATGGTATGATATCCATCACTCCTGGATCCCACTGACTGCTTATTAGGCTGAGTGTGGACTCAGTTTGCTAGCCTAATATAAAAAAAAAATAGGAGTAATTTATCAAAGCACAATAATAATGTTGTTAGTTTTCCTAAAATGCATAAATCCATACTAATATTATAAGTTCGAAAGTAACTCTGTCTGTCTGTCTGTTACGGTGAAAGCGTGAACTACTAAACTGATTTTGATAAAATTTGGTATAGAGATAGAATAGATGTTAGGAAACAACATAGCCTAAAAAAATTGGTTGAAGGAGTTGAAATAGGAGATGAAAGTTTGTATGGAAAATGCGTTGAGCTACGCTACAGTGCTGGAAAAATGTGTTTAAATTATTTTATTTTTATTTTATGTTTATACTGTCATATTGGATTATCTGTAATGATATTGTAAATGTGTTTTTTTTAATAAATTAATTAAATAAATATTTTCAATGTCATGTAACGATTATCCCAAAATAGTTCCGTATCTCTTTAAATGTATCTCTATGCTCCATCTAAAATATTATTTGTTGTTAAAAGCCCACTCCATGTTATGTAAGTTTATTTATTTTTTTGTTTATATATGACGAACACAACAGTTTACGATACGTAACGATTTTGTATGGAGATGCGTGAAAAATCGTTGTTTTCTATGGGCTTAAGCTGAATAGAGCTGAATAAGTGTGAGTCCCTTACAATAACTATATCAACAGGAAATGCTATGGAACAATAGACCTATTAATTAATTTGGAACACAGTAAAGATAAGATTATACGTGTTTTATGGATACAAAAATAGCGCCTAAAAATAGATTAGGAATGACGTCAAGAATTCGTATCAGTCTTGTATCAAACAATAACGGCTTGAAGGCATCCATCTGATGGAAGCCTTGTTTAATGCAAGGGTTTTACTTAAGGCATGTAGGGGTCTGATAATATGGAAGTAATGTGATAATATCTATGTAGTTCCTGCACATTTGGACTAAGTGAACAGTTCAAATCCTAGGAATATCTGAGGCCCTAGACAAGTGTCAAAGATTTCTATTCTATTCATAGAATAGATTAAAAAATGTATTGGATTGACATAAGCTAACGCCAGCGCTTAAGTCAATCTCATACATTTTATTGTCTATTCTATGAATAGAATAGAAATCTTTCACACTTGTCTAGGGCCTCAGGTCAGGCATGTCTTGTTATATCTAATTATAAAAGTTGAATAAGGAAATAACAGTACGCGGCAGATTCATGTGCGCGCATAAGTTACCGTGGCAACTAATTTACCTGCCAAGCGTGACTCAAACTTCTTTCTTTCGAGACGATCGGCAGTAGTAGTGTCTATGTTGTTATTATAAAATAATAAGCTAAGCCCCATGGAACCACACTGATTTTCGGGATAAAATGTTGCACCGAATCGAAATCGGTTTAGCTGTTTAGGCGGTGAGTGGTAACAAACACACACATACACATACAAACTTTCGCATTTATAATATTAGTAAAATTATCATGAAAATAAACAGACAGATTAGTCTAGGGTAACGACATTAATTTAATTCCAAGAATTTAGTCTCGTGAAGTAATCAGACAACAAATAACTGATAAATTAATGAATCATACCGCTATGATTATGTTATACTACCGAAAATATTAAAACAAATGTTGCTGTTCGCATTGGAAACTCATGATGATATTGTTTCAAGAGAGGGAGAAAAACTTATGACCTTGTATCCCTTATCTAATGGTAGCTAATGAACACAGGTAGCCACAACGTACGGTAAAAGGTACGCCCAAAAGGTACGGTAGTAGATCCACGCTGATTTCAGCATGAGTGGGCCGGATCGTCCGAGGAAGTACTACCCTCTCATAGAAGATCGACTTAAGAGTAGTAGTATTCGTACTACTGCGTTTCGTTCGGTGAGTAAGAGCGCCGGAGGCCCAATTTCCCCCTTTCCTCTTTCCTCACCTCCTTCATTCCTTCCCCTAACCCCATTCCCAGCCGCCATAGTAGAGGTCACCATACCAGCAGTTTATGACGATGGCTTTTGGTATAGTGGCCGCCACTTCTGGATTCCACTGACTGCTTACCATCAGGCGGGGTGGAGTCAATTTGGTAGGCTATAATATAAAAAAAAAAAAAAAGTTTTATAGAATGAAGATATAAATAATATAATTTAAAGCAATAGAGCTACTCAGGAAAGCTTAGTGCAGACAACTATGATTTTTCCTTAAACTATCCACAAAAGTGTGTTCTTTTTATGACTTTTATTTATTTAAACCGTCACCCTCCTAGAAAGATTAAAAAAGTTTTTTCTTATGTCTCACTCTAATTTACAAATTGTTTAATTATCTATCTCACTCGCACCTCAAAATCTATTAATGATTGTTTCCTACCTAAATTTGTAACCCAAAACACTTTTTTGAACACTCAAAAATGTTTCCAGAAACTATGTTAAATAATAGTTTTTGTGTCATGATAAGAGGATTCTTAGAATTTTTGCAATATCATAGTATTGTACCAATTAGAATTTTGATGAGTTGCGTTTAATTTTATAATAACATGCCATAGTAGCTAAATTTTTTTTACACAGTAGCATGTCAAAGTATTTAAAAATTAAAATACTTTAAAATTACTATTAATTTTATTTTTGTTTAAAGAACTACTAATGCTATTGTCCTATTTGGAACTGCGATTAATAGTTATGTTACTTAGGTATCTAATACAAAAAAAATGTGATGATATGTTAACATTTGTAGCTTATCAAGTTGTAGGTTATCAAGGTATAACCTTTTTTTAAAACTTAATGTAACTTTGAAAAAAAAATAACTTTTTTTCTGGGTAGTAATCGGCCCGACCACACCGGTACTAGGTTATTGTTAAATTTTAGAACATGATGTATATGTATTACCAATTGAAAAAGTTAACACTTAATCAGTCTTTTATTGAAATTCATGCAAGTTCCGTTTCGAAATAAAAAGTAATTGTTGTTCCAACAGAGATATACAGATAAATCATAATATATGACACAAACTTATCAGAATCGCCACGTGCCAAGTTATTATTTCTTAAGATATGACATTTTAATTTAGTTCTGAAGGCCACAAATGATTTGCAAGTATGGAGTGGAAGTTTATCAATCTCGAAAATAAAAACTGGTGTTATTTTTTGTATAATCATTTTTCGGTTTTTAGTTATTTGTGTTTTTAGTTCGTGAGGACTTTGTAGAAAATATTTCTTTAGCATTAAGATGTGAATATTTATATTTTATTGAAACGTAATTGAAGAATGTTAAGTTGGAAAATGAATAAATTTTCTGAACACGGAATCGACTCAACAAAGACAGGGAAATCCCCAAAAAAAGGATGGTTAAAATGTAGTAGAGGAGTATTTAAGCACTAATATTATAACATTTTGGCTGCATAAGCACCTTATTTACAGAAAACGTTTTTTAATCACCATACGAATCTCTAAAATTTAAATTATCTATATCATTAGCTTAACACGCGAGTATACATGTTCCCGATATAACACTGTATAGTGCTTACATAAATAAATTCATTAACTGAACAAATTATCATTTGGTATAAAACCGTGTGTCCCTACACTACATCGCGGTATTAAAAGTAAAACATATTCCAACTTTGAGTCGGATTTGTTATTTTTAGTTTGTTATTATTTAGTTCTGAGTGTTATTTGTGTTTTGAATTTGGAATTATGGCTTTTCAACTATTAACAGTGAGTTTTTTATTTATGTTTTGTGTTATTTATATTTTAGTTATTGTTTGTTTTTATTTATAATTTCAAATTAATTTTACAATTTAGTAATATTATTTTTAGTTTAAAAAAAATATTATTATTTTTTAAATAGCTTAATATCCATATTATTTAAATACATATTTATATATAATATTTATTTAATATTTAAATTTTATAACATATCTACACTTTAAAATTGGAATTGTAAACAAACGTTTTGTTACAAGCTCATAACAAAACGTTCACGAATTCTGGTCAGTTTTTAATATTTTCAAAAAACTATATCTACTTTGATTTCTTAATTTTATTATGTACGGTCTACCTCCTCTTTTAATTTGTGGTGTAAGTTAATATTTTTGTTTGTTATTTACTTAACTTCTGCAAAAGAATAATTAAGCAATAGAAGTGCCCTGTAGTAAGGTTTACAGTATGGTTAGATCACGTCAAATCGTTCGTCCTGATCGCTTTCAGCTCGAATTTACCTTCCCAACGGATATTTTTCAAATGAAATCTGTTTATTTGCTGAACAAAGGTGTTTGGGTTTTACAAAATTATCCTCTTTGATCTCTTTTCGAGATGCAAATATTAGTTTTAGTATTAATCAATATTATTTCAGCAAACATTTATATTTTCGTTATCTACTTACCGTCTATCCTATTAATATTAGAAATGCGAAAGTTTGTATGTGTTTGTGTGTGTGTGTCCATTACCACTCAGCGCCTAAGCGACTGCATCGATTTCGATGAAAATTGGTATGTACCTACATAAATTCGGTGCCAGACACGGACATCGGATACTTTTTAGCCCGAAAATCGCTCTGATTTCCGCGTTATATATACATACTATTTTTTGCGCGGGCGAAGCCAGGGCGTAGCTAGCATTCTATATAAGAATTATACTTCTTTGGTATACGTTTACTGAATTGTATACATTTCTTATAAGGTTTAAAATTTAAAATTCATAGTTTGTTGGTGCGAAATCGTAAGGTCGGTAGATAGGTTTCGGTATATCATGAAGCTGACTTTAAACTTACTTGTAGCAATAATATAGAGAGAGGTTTATATATAATAAATAACAAGTTTAATAATCTTATCTAGTGTGTGTATCATAAAAAAATTCACGAGTGCACCGACTTTGACATAATTACTAAAAGTAGGTATATTAGTAAAAATAAAATAAAATATATATTTTTTTTTTTATACGACTAAGGTGACAAACAAGCATACGGCCCGCCTGATGGTAAGCAGTTACCGTAGCCTATGGACGCTTGCAACACCAGGAGCATCACTAGCGCGTTGCCGACCCTGTTAAAAACCTTTTAACTCCTTTCTTGAAGAACTCCATGTTGTAGTTGTATATATTATGTGTTAGTGAAATGAATAGCGCATAAGCCCTAACATTTCTGGCCTCGGTAACATACAAAACTGTTGCAACTCTTGTGTCATTTACCTGCCGCATTTTTATATGCCTGCCAACTGACTGCTGACATGCGGCTAATTAATCACGCAAATAAATTATTTTCTCTAGGCATATACATTTTACTAGTAAGCGTGAATCATCATATAAAGAAAGTGAATCGAATATCCGGATATAAATCAGGATTATGTACTTTTCTGCTTAATAGAACATGTTTAGTCTTTGTCAATTTCTTCAAGATAATAAATTGAGTATATATAAATTGCCGTTACTATGCCGTGTGTGCAAAACAAGTTGCTATCTTAGCAATGTTTTGTTTTTGTCATATGTTAGATAACTACTTATACTCGTGCAGGAATGTGAGGTAATGAACTGTGATGAAAACATTTCATTAGTGTTTACTTGCTTACACTATGAACTATGAACTCTTCCGTTTTAAAAAAATAACATTAATTAGTCTGCAAGAAAATATAGATAGTCAAAGTCCAGGTTATTTTTATTTTCGCTTCGCACGGGTGGACATTTTTCTAAACATTTTGAGATAAATAAAGATACTTTTGTATGGGAATATAGAAATTTTTTTCCGTTAGAACCATCCTCGTACTTCAAGGAATATTATAAAAAAAGAATTAGTGAAATCGGTTCAGCTGCTCTCGAGATTTGCGCTTAGCAACACATTCAGCGATTCATTTTTATATTATAGATTAAAACAAAGCAAACGTCGTTATTTAACGACTTTCATCATCAATAACATTTTATCATCATATTAGCTAAAAGACGTTCACTTATCTTATAGCCCTTATCCCTCGGTTGCCCGCCACCATTAGCAGGTCGTCGGTCCACCTTGTGTCGGGTCTGCTCACGATGCGCCTTCTTGTTCGTGGTCGCTACTCTAAAACCTTTCTGCTCCAATAGCCAAGATCTAACAGAGCATTATTGCACTGAGCAACTTCACTGGTTAGGTATTATTGGTTCCTTTTCTATTCCCTTATAATCCATTTCATCTCCTACATCTTCCTCTACCTCTTCCTCAACTTTTCCGCATATTTTTTTAATCACTATCATAGACATTGATAACTTGTCTATACTAGTGTCGTCTAGGCCACGGTAGTTGATAATCGCTAACAAAGTTAACATCCGTGTGTCGGTTCAGATGGGTAAAGGTCGTTCTGTATATAGCTTCTTTTAATTATCTTGTAAAAAAATCGTGTGTAAAATTTAACTTAATAATGTTTACGTAACAATGTTTGATATTACATCAGTTTGTCTACTGTTTTAGGCGAAATACTGACTAAAATTCCTCTCTTATGTAATCTTACGTCTAACTCAAATGTCTGGGTTCTGGTGCCGTTCATAAATTTATGAACTAAATTTCCTTTTTTTTTTTATAAAGCCGACAGTGGCAGACGAGCAAACAGCTCATGTAATGGTAAGTGGTAACTGTCGCTCATGGACGACTCAGAGTCTCTAGCATTGCTCCTGCAATGCCAGGGACTCTGCAAAGCCGCTGCTCACTGTGAAAGGAGTAAGGTAGGTGAAAGGATTGAGGGAGGCGAGGAAAAAGGAAAGGGAGGAAATTGGGCCTATCTATTTCTTCTTTTATTTATAATAGCTGTTGCCCGCGACTTCGTTCGCGTGAAAATTCAGATGGGTGCCTCTATGAGAATATTGCGTGCCTGATTTTATGGCAATCGTACATTGTATCAGTATTATCCGTCTCTATGGCGAATCCAGTTTAAACCCGCTACCGCTAAAACTGACAAACCACTTTCACACAAACTTGCGACTCTTATTTGCCCATTTAATAAGGGGGGTTGCAGAATAATAAAAAATAATCCTACCATAAAAACTATAGAAATTTTATACAAACTTTGCCACCCCTTCATACCCCCTTAGGGGATGGATTTCGCAAAATTCCGTCTAAGTGAGCACCTATATCCTAATAGGAACGACAATGCAAAGTTTGAGATTCCTAGCACTTGTTGTTTCTGAGATTTCGTGATAAGTGAGTGAGTGACCTTTTGTTTTTATGTATGTAGATAGCATTTTTATATTGTTTAAATACCGTTTTTCATACTATTTTTAATCTCCCATTCATACAAATCCTTTTTCACCTACCTAAAGATATCCCTCGTAAAAACAATATACAATACACAAAGGCAAATTTTCACTACAATAACTTTCCCCTTCCCCTTCTTCCCTATTGCACTTTTTCTCCATTCGCCACAGTTTCCTCCTTCCTCTCTTCCTCTCCCCCTTCTCCTCTTCACCTCCTTCAGCATCCCTTGCCCCTCCTCCAGCATCTCTTGTCCTTTCCTCCACTTCCCTCTACCTTTCCTCCTCGTTTTCCCCTCTCTTCTCCCTTCCTTCTCCTTTCTTTTCCTCCTTTCCTCTCCCTTCCTATCGCTTCCTATCCCTTCCCCTCCCTTTTCCACTATTCGAGAACTCCTTTTTCCGCGTTCCTTCCCCCTCCCTTTCTCTACTGTCTCCCTCACTTCCCCCTCACTTTCCTCTCATTTTCCCCTCACTTAACCCTCACTTCCCCTCACTCCCTCCTCACTTCCCTCTCACTTCCCCCTCACTGCCCTCTCACCCACCTCACTTCCTCCTCAATTCCCCCTCACTTCCCCCTCAATTCCCCGTCAGTTCCCCCTCACTTCGCCGTTTCTTCTCCGTCACTTTCCTCTCACTTCCCCTCACTTTCCTCTTACTTTCCTCTAACATTCCCCTCACTTCCCCCTCACTTCCCCGTTTTTTCTCCGTCACTTTCCCCTCACTTCCTCTCACTTTCCTCTAACATTTTCCACACTTTACCCTCACTTCTCCCTCACTTCTCCCTGGCTTTCCCCTGACTTCCCTCTGACTTCTTCCTGACTTTCCCCTCACTTCCTCTTCACTTCCCCCTCACTTTCCCCTCAATTCCCCATCACTTTCCTCTCACTCCCCATCACTTCCCTCTCACTTTCCCCTCCCTTCCTCCTTCTCCTCAATTCCTCCTTTTCCTCCCTTCTTTCCCTCCCTCCCCCTCCCTGTAAATTTCGAGTCGCTAGCTTCAAAAGCTAAAGATCTTTGTATAGAATATTTTATCCCTAATTTCACCCCTCTAAATCCATCCCTGTTAAAATAAAATTATAAGGATATTTTTTATTTAAATAGAAGTATTCCAAAACAAAATTACAAAACTGTAAGTTAAAAAATGAAGAAGATTCATACAATCGATTTCATCCCTTTTCACACACTTAGGAATTAAATTTTAAAAAACCCTTTTTTAGTACAACCTCTAGACATTTAGACAAACACACCCTCCAAATTTCAAGTCACTACGACCAGCAGTTTAGGCTGTGCGTTGTCTGTTAGTCAGTCAGTCAGTCAGGACAAAGCCTTATATAATATGTATGGGTGTATGGATGTATGGATTAGACGTATAGCCATCGGGGATCAAAGCATACAGGCTGCTAGGAATGCTAACACGTGATAGAGCCACATAAAGCTGACCATGCGAAACACAGCTAATACTTAGATCCACGCCCACAACTTTTAGTTGTGTCTGACCTTGGGCTTTATTAATTGTCATCGCGAAACAGAGGGTCACTGGAAACTGGACTCATTTAAAACTAAACGGAAGATTGTTTAGAGTGAGAGGAATCCGAAAAATAAAAACGCTATCAGCTATTCCGTAACCTGTTAGTCTCTGTTTCTATCAGAAAATGTTCGACGTGATTCTTTAAATTGGCATAACTTTTTTATTTATCAACCGATTGACATGAAACAAACACTAAATGTTAAGTGAAGCTTACCACAATGTATTAGTGAAAACCATATCTAAATCGGATAAGCCGTTTCTGAGATTAGCGTGAACAAACGCACAGACAAACAGACAAACAGACAAACAGATAAACAGATAAACAGACAAACAGACAAAAATTGTAACAATCATTGTTTTGGGTTCTATTTGCGTTGATAAAGGCCCCAGTAATTTTTTTCTCATATATCTTCCATGTACAGACAGCGATCGGTTACATTTTTATTATATGTATAGATATCTCCGCAGAAGAAAATATATTTTTTTCTAAAGACCATAAGCACTTTTAGTGTTATATTCAGATTTGTTCACAATGTTTAATCCTTAAAAGCATGTTCGTAATTAACTTGCAAATTACAAAAAACAGTAAAGTCAGATTGGTCCTAGCTAAGTTTCTTAAAACATGTCGAGTATGATTTAGTTCAGGCTTTATTATCCCTGTATTCTATTTCAATCTATCTGCGATATCATCCTCAGAAACCCCGCATTCTACTTACATGAAACATGAATAATACAAAGAAGTCCGTTTGTGATTTGTAAATTAACATCTTATCGTAGCGGATGACTGTCCCTTCGAAGATAAGGGTTGTCGCAGTTCGGTCTTTCGCTTTCGTGTCTGTTGAAGTTCAATCGTACAATTGATTAAAAATTGTAGTTGTTATTTTCATTATTCATCATTTAGGTTGACAACACAGTAAACTTTGATCAGTTAAACCATATAACATATTATTAAATATATTGTTAATCTATAGATAATGTTCTTTTAAGAATTACTCGCTATCTACTTCTTCTGAATATATCCTGGTTAGAGTATATTGTTACTGGACCTGACGTAACGTTATGTTTATAGTTCCTACAGCCGTGGTGAGAAAACCTAATTATAAATGCGTGTGTGTGTTTGTTGCTAATCAGCGCCTAAACGGCTTAATTTGTAGATAGATTTGGTGCTGGAGACGGACATAGGCTACTTTTTATCCCAAAAATCGGCCTGGTTTCCGAGGGATGCAAAACAAATTTTAGGTCTACGAAAATGTCGAGTTCTGACTTTTGTGCCCAGTAATGCGAAGATTTTGATCTGTTAAACTGACCGCTAGGCCTGTAGACCCTAGTAGATTTTAGTTCAGTTTAGTGAGGCTTTGTATCTGTTACAAGTCTGACCATACTTTGTATCCGCTATTTATGTATGTAAAGTTTACTGCGACACAGGGCTTTATTTCTACTTTCCTTTTGGTTCGCCGTGGAAAAACGTTCCAGGGTTACTAAGCCCCCACGCCACGGCAAAGCGGGAACCCCCCGTGGGGATTGTGTTACTGATCTAACCATGCCATTGCTTAGTCATTGGATTGTGAAGTGAGATGACCGTAGCTGCATGTGTAAGATATTGATTTAATATACTTATCTATTTAGGTATAAAAGAACGATCACCGTTTAGTTACACCTTGCAAACAAAAAAAAATTAAAACTATTTATTAAACATACTTACCTAATAAATATTAACAATAATATTTATATACTTCGATTAACAGGAGGTCATTTGGGGTCTAATATTTTATCTATTCTTTAGTCTTATGACTGTTAATTAAAGGTAAAATAACAAATCAATAATTGCGCATTTTATATTTATCGAAAGTTCTGAGAAACTCTAGAGCTAAAATAGCAATTACTCGTATTATTATTATGCAACATTGTTTTTATGGCCTAACTTTGGGTCGAAGTTTGTGTTTCATGCAAAGCAATCTTCTTGAAAGTAAACATTATTTCGGACTGTTTGTAAATAGTTGTAAAAACTGTATAATGTGTGATCGTGAGAAGATAGGTATCTATTCTCTATCAGCAGGATTCAAGAATATAACTCACTATTGTCATCAAGTGTTGTCGTAAACTGTGCCGTCCTCTGTATCTCAGATTAAAATTATTTTTAAACAAGTTCAAAAAAGGAGGAGGTTTCTCAATTCGACCGTATATTTTTTTATGCTTGTTTGCGGATAACTTCGTCGTTTATGAACCAATTTTGATGATTCTTTTTCTGTTGGAAAAGAGATATCCCAATGGTGGTACTATGATAAGGAAACCAGGATCTGATGATGGTATTCCAGAGATTCTTTTAATCTTTTAGTTGCCTGTTTAAGTCGGTTTTATTTATTTATTTTATTTATTTATAGACATTTATTTCGAACCACTACAGGAACATACACATATCATACAAACATTACTACACCAACATTTAAATGGACACCAATCTGGCAACTGGCTTATGGACACCTAACCAGTGCGACCATACACTACTGCCAATGTCCTCAGCTACAACAGCCAGCAGACTGTTGGAACTACCCCGCACCCGACGCATCAAGGATGCGATTCTTTTTCGCATGATGGCATGAAAGTCATCAACATGCGCATCTGCAAACATCCCCGATGCGCTACAGAAGCGGGGCAGTCCCAGCAATACCCTGAATCCCTTATTGTATTGGACACGTAAGGCATTATAGGCCTTCTGCGTATACTTAACCCACAGGCTGCACGAGTAAAAGGTCTGGCAATATGACCGAAATAAGGTAACTTTCACTGGAACTGTACATCGTGCAAACTTGCGAGCCACCATATTGCTTCTAACCGACAATGCCCTACGTTCCCTTTCAATGTCTACGTCATCACACAAGTTATCTGCAACCCAGTGACCCAGGTATTTAAATTTTTTGACCCATACAAGTGGAGTTCCACCCATTTTGATTGGTGGAACTGTGTACGTTTTGTTACCTGACTTAAAAAACATTAACTTACTTTTGTTGACATTATACCTGAGTCCATGAGCTGCAGCATAAGACTCACATATTTTAAGTTATTTATGTGATGGTTATTCTAGTAAAACCCAGTTAAGACGATTTCTAAAATCTTCTAAAATGTATTTATATTATTATTTTGTTATATACCAATGTGTGTTCCCATTCCATGTCATAAGTCAGTTTAATGACACCCACGTTATAAATTGTTTACCCATCGCAATTGGATCGCAATATCACTTACGAGTACATCAGTTATATCAAAGCTCAATAAGATCTTAAATGTTGTTTACTATAACAAATTGGTCAGTTATCTAGGTTACAACTATCAACATAATGTCTATGCCCTAGTAAAGGCCAGCGCATACTTTTGTACGGTAGCAGATCCACGCTGGTTTCAGCATGAATGGGTCGAGGGAGTACTTCCCTCTCATAGAAGATCGATGTAAGAGTAGTAGTATCCGTACTATTGCGTTTCGTTTGGTGAGTGAGAGTGCCGGAGGCCCAATTTCCCCCCTTTTCTCACTTCCCACAATTTCTTTACCAACCTACTCTTCTTACGGTAGGCAGCGGCAGAGTCCCTGTGCATGTCCATGAGCGACAGTTACCATATACCATCACGTGGGCTGTTTTCTTGGCTGTCATTGTTGGCAATAAAAAAAAGAGGGCCGCAGCGCACCGCATTACAAAATTACATCAAAGCATATTGTAGTCGTAGTGTTACAGTGCGTTGCGATGCGGCCCTGTGCGGCCCGTCTCTAGTGTGCAATACTTAATACGTTCTAAAGTGTTAAGGGACGAATTTTGTTTTGCGATTTTATGCGGTTACGGCCCATCGTAATTTGCGCTAGCCTTTACCCGTTTGCCACCCACAGTTTCATGCAAACCTTATCAACCAAATTGTTTATAATAAGATCTACTACTGTGTTTATCTTGTTTACTATTAGACCTTATTGTTACAAAATTATTATTTTCTTGACCTGGATTCGAACCTGGTACTTACAATTGATATGGAAGTACATAATTTGACGTCAGGTTTGACCCATAGAAGATGGCCTACATTCATAAGTAAACTAATCATCTTTCATTGTTTATTTATTGTATATTTATTGTTTAAGATAAAATTACAAAATGGTGGCTCCTATTCTGCCGTCATAATTATAAATGCAGTAATCGACATTTTGTCAAAATTCTGTTTTCATAGAAAATGAAGTTATGAAACACAAATCTAACTATTGGTAAATCAAATATGTATATTAAATTTTCTTTTGGAAATTAGTAAAACCGTAAGCTAAAATGCAGCATTCGTATGACTTTTCGCAGAGTTTGTTAATTAAAATGCAGTAATAATAATTTGCAAAGGTAAAATGCAGTAATAATGTCTATACTACAAATTTCAAACGCAAAATCAATTACATTGTAGTTAAAAATGCGGCATTTGCAAAACAGACTGCATTTTAATGTTGTACCTATACTGTCAGTCAGATGCAGTAATTGTTTATGCTGCGTTTGTTTCTAGTGTTAGCACAGTGATATTATGATACTGTACATAAAATAAAATGTTTCGAATGCACGTACTGCACGTTGCCTTAGCAACGACCAGCGCATCCGCCGCACGCTGCTGTTTTCGTTTGAACTAAACACAGTTTCAAGTATTTCCTAGATCTAAATGCAGTAATAAGCACAAAGACTACATTTCACTTTATAATAAATACAAATATCAAAATATAGACACAAAATTATATTGCAGTATTCGGCATTTTAGATTAATTATACCATAAAAAATGATTTTAAATTAAAGTAATTAGTAAATTGTATTATTATACCCATACTAAATCAAAAATTAAACATCTAGAATTTCACAAAACGTAGAGAACCGCCGTTGATACCGCCATTTTGCAGATACTGCATTTACAATTACGACGGCAGTATTGTGCTAAGGTTATCATTGATAACGCAGAATTTTTGTTGTCAATTGTTTATAGGTCATGTAGGTACCAGACAATTGAATTAAGAGAGTTTACGCGTCATTTTATCATTTAATCAGGACTATGTTTTAATAATATATTCTGTTATCATGCTAGAATGAAGTGAAAGCTCAGACCGAAATGGCAACTATGATAAAAATTTAGCGAACCCCAGGGGATCAGATACAGGTGATTCGACTGGAATAACTCATTCTGAGGATGTTCACTGCTGGGCAAGAGCAGCTGATATATATTATTCCTGCAAGAGAACACAGTCCTATTTATGTATATACTTTTATAAAGCGAAAGAGTTTGTTAGGTTGTTTGTTTGAACGCGATAATCTCTGAAACTATTAGACAGATTTAAATAATTATTTTTGCATTTGATAGTCTAGTTCTTGAGGAAGTTTATAGGCTATATAATATAACGCTACTGGCAACGGGAGCAGAGCAGTAACCGAAGATGTAACTTAACACGAGTAAAACCGCGAAGCTAGTGCTTCAATAACTAGGACCTACTTTTTGCGTATTGCACATTTTGCTTTTGTTCATTATACGTTTTGTACATTTTGCGAGTGGTATCCATTTTGCGTTTTACAAATTTTTCTCTGAAGGTTACATCAGGTAGGCCAAATGCTTGTCACCAACTGCCAGATAAAAAGAATTTTATTGATAACAAACTTACGATTAATTACGATTAATTATAAGAAGATAACAAACTTACGATTAAGTAACGCTAAGTAAGGTAACGCTGCTGCGGGCTTTATATTTTAGACGGGCTATTATATTTTTGTTGCTATAATGTTTTTTTTCAAACCATTTGTATCATTCATTGCGATATCAATATTTTTGTTAAAAGGTTATATTTATATAAATTAATCAATATTAATTGCATTATTAGATTGATAATTCGTGATAGTAAAAATTTATTGACTGTGCACAGTGATGGTACACGCGTAGCAACTTTTTCAAGTATATGATATTACTAACCTCCCGTAGCGCTTTCACTAGCATTAGGTTACATCTTTGGTTACTGCTTTGCTCCCGTCGCCAATAGCGTGATGTTACATAGCCTATAATCTCCTCAAAACTGGGCTATCAAACACAAACGGAAAAAGAATGACTCGAAGTAGTTCCTGAGTTGAGCGCGTTCAAACAAACATTCAAACACACTTCTGCTTCCACTTTATGTAATAGTATATAGATTTTCGTTTTGTTCACAGAAGAGCACACTTGCCTGTGTCCTGCTTGCGATGTGGTTGTCAGTCCTCGTCCGAGAATCGAACGCCAGACCCCCATGGCTAACAACTGACAGTGGAGTGTTCACAGAATCGGCTGAATGTCATACAGATGTAAGTATTTGCTACCCCGGGTTTACTTAAGGTTAAGCGTTGTTGAATATTGGTTCAATCATTTACAAAAAATGTACAACTTTGAGTCCTAGAAATAAATTATATAACTGCTTACAATCTAATGGTTAATGGTCAACCAAGTATCAGGATTTGTTTAGGTCGCCCATAGAGGCATTCGGTTATCGACTTGGTAAAAACCGGTACCGACTTTTAACGTGTCCTCCGAAGCACGGAGACGCTCAGATCAAATATCTTATGCGGTCGCCCATTCATGGACCAGCCGCACTCTATGTTGCTTAACCCGCTAATCGTTTACCGCGCAGTGAGCGCAACAAGGGACAGGGTCAGAAGGACAGATTCTTAAAAAGACAGATTCTCAAAAGGACAGATTCTCATAAGAACAGATTCACAAAAAGACAGAAATGGTACAGTTGCGCACACTCTCATTAATTACGGATAATTAATTAGAATTATGAACGTAATTTTATTTATTTTGATACTTATGTTTAATAAGCGCCTGTTTACAATGAACCACTACTTACTAGTAGGCACTCAGCACTATCTATTACCTAGATATTAGCGTAAATGTAGTTTGCAAGCAAGGCTATCCAAATTCGAGCGAGACAATTTGTATAAGATTTTTTTCTGTAACCTATAACCAGTAACTGTTAATAGTTTTTATTTGTGTTTAAAGTATATTTTGCAGTATTAACCTTTCTAAACTTTCACCTATTATTACTGATAAACGGTTATTGTTCTTTTTATCAAATTATTTGCGTCTCAGTAGATATTTATATTCACTAAATGAGCAAAATATTCTGTCACCTAATTAATAATAATAATAATAATATTCTACCACATTCACACAGCGCCATCTAGCCCCAAATTAAGCAATTATATTTGCTTGTGTTATGGGTACTAAACAACTGATATACTACTTATATACATTTTTTTTTGTAAATACATACATATTATAGATAAATTACACCCAGACACAGAACAAACAATCATGCTCATCACACAAAGGTTTGTCCTGGGTGGGAATCGAACCCACAACCTCCGGCTTAGCAGTCAGGGTCACTAACCACTAGACCAACAGGCCAGTCAATTATGTTAGCGATATCAAATTTACCTAAAACGTTTGTAATTCTGATATTGAAATTAAAATGGCGACATATATTTATATTAGACCATGTTCTTGACCTATTATTATCAAACGTTTACGCTTATCTTTGGTTACTGTTATATTTTTTTTAATTAATTTGTTTACGGAATCTTAGCTGAGATTACTGTCGCCAGCTCGTTCGTTTTCCGGAAACGTGTTATAGATTTGCTCAAAAACTACCGTTTTGGATATACTTAACTTATCATTTTCACTTTAATTGCTGCAATACCGTATTTATATATATTCGTAACTGCACCTACGTACTCGTATAATTTTATAGTTCAGTTTTATCTTATTTCATAGAATGAATTAGGTTTGAATTATGTTTTCGTCTCCACGGTATTTAATGTGCGTACTTCGTTTACCTCTGCGTCACCTAAGTTTGACTGGCAAAGAATGTTGATAGCATTAAATCAGCCTATGTGTACAGAGTTACCTGTGTTGCTATGTCTGCGTCTGTATCCTCGGCCGGCTATCTAAGAAGGAACTCTCCTAAGACAAACCTCACTGTTCATCTTTTTCACTTATAATTAAACCCACGATTTTTATATTGTTTGTTACAGGATGAACTACTAGATCTTTGCCAGAGATGTGCAAAGCTCACGAAATCCAGACTAGCATACCCTGCCTGTTGCTCTACTGATCTTCAGGCTCGAAAATGGTGCTCAGATTACGTATACTTCGGCAGGGGACAGTATGACTTCTACTGATTTATTAGCTATAAATTTATTTAGTATAAGTAATACAGTAATTGACTAATATAAAAGAAAGAAAGTAAGCAAGAAAGAAAATGTATTTATAGATATAGAAAAGCTTTACATTCTTACACAGATTTTCTGTTGAGAAAGCATCGTCCAGATAAATAAAGCTTCATTTATCAAGTTAATTCCAAATTCTATCATTAATTGATAGTATATTTTTATGTCAATAGAGCGTTATGCGGTTTTAACGTTGCTTCTCTGTACCAAACTTATTACAGAAATATAAATTATGTAATACATTGAATACGCGAATCCGTACGCATCTGGTGGTATCCGCTCGCTCTGATTGATTGAAGTGGAATGCTTACTTAATACTTTACAATTTGCGATTCAAAAGGAATGATGATCTGTAAAACTGGATTTATTACGAATCAGTTTACCATCTACATCTACAAAAAAAAAAAATTGTTTTCTCAAATATACCTCGAACATATCGAGAGGTTTGATAGTTCAAATCAAACCTCTTTTCATAGTTTACAGATTATCCTATATAAACCTCTTTATTTGATCGATACTACTGTATCGATACAATAAAATTATCGTTTCTATTGCAAATTAAAATTAAACTTATCCTCGGACCTAAAAAAATAAATCTTATAGTGAAAGCGACTATATTTGTATATTATTTTGTATGTATAAATATACATAACTGTGTAGTTACTTGGTTAACAATTTATGTACATAATTATTGAATATAAGTTAGTTGTAAGCGACATTTTTATACACTATTGGTTGTCATTGTGATTGGCAATTTATGGTTCGAAAGTATTATATTAATGTACAATATGGGTGTAATGATGCACTGAACAAAACTATGTTGACAGTTAACGTTGGAAAAGTTAGCGGAAAACGACGGCGACGGACGTAACGTGACGTGACGTACTGGTTGTTAATAAAGTAATTGAGATAAAAAACGTCAAGAAAAGTGCAACGTCGTCGTGTCGCGACGCCTTCTATATTAGCTACTGCATTACAACTATTTCACGTCGCATTGCCATTCTCCGCCCGTTGTCCGTTCTTACGTCACGTTCAACTTCTAAGCGTCATTATTGACTGTGCATGATCTTGGCATGCGGATTGGTGACCGTAGTAAATTGATAATTACTTAGTACACAGTGCAAAATCTGTTGGCTATGTCTTCAGGCCGATCGGTCTTTTTTATTAATGTTGTTATCCCAATTTATTATTCTCTACTTTAAAGCCGTCTCAAAATATATTTAAAACTGCTAGTCACTTTAATATTTTCATAATTACCAGCGCTTTTATAAGTACTTATGACAAAGCTATAGTTTTAATTGCAATTGGTTTATAATAAAGCTATCGTTGTAACAAACTAAAGTTTATAAACAGTATATATAAACATTTAATCACATTTGAATAGGTTGCAAAATATTACAGGATAAACAAAAATACCCAAAAAAAGTTTTCAAATCAAATAAGTCTTAAAATTAGTTGCGTTTGCTTGATAATTTTTATCTGTACAAAGTTATAAGAGTGTTTATTGGAAGGTGAGAATGACTAATGCTTTTATTGTGTCCATTATATTTCATTGAATTGCGATCTCTGGTCAAAGGTGAGAACTTTCTTCGTAAATAAGTCTAGAGAAAGTATAAATAGTAACGAGAATGTCTGATTATAAATAAGGTCATTGCTATTATCACTAATTAGTAATTATCCACATGTGGACTAACATGTGACTTAAGATTAAAGTGACTAAGCATTCTTAATATAAATTATTATTTTTATTTTTGAATAAATGATAATAAATGTAACTGCATGATAATTTAAAAATAACTGGATATTATTTTTAAATAACTTCGAATATTCGTAATTATTTTTAACATCAATATATTTGTGTAATAATCTCATGAAAATTGTTATTATATTAAATTTATTGTTTCGAAAATAGGGCTGTGATATTTTTTGTAAATAAATGTAATTTAGAATATTTAGTGTTAAATTTATAGATAAAATCAGTATGTGTAAAAAAATTAAAGGTCTATGGAAAATAAATATTGAATACTAAATTTTTTTTTATTTACTTTCTTCTGTATTATTATATGCTTAATTTCCACCCTTTTCTTTTTCCTCACCTCCCTCAATCCTTTCACCTAACCCACTTCCTTCACGGTAGTCAGCAGCTTTGCAGAGTCCCTGGCATTGCAGAAGCAATGCTAGGGACTCTGAGTCGTTCATGAGCGACACTTACCACTTACCAACACGTTGACTGTTTTCTCGTCTGCCATTGTCGGAAATAAAAAAAAATGCTAAAACTAAGTCAAAATCAATGGTACTATTACACACCAGGGGACTAGCACGTGTCGGTTGTACCATTGATAGTACTAAAGACACATAGTAGTATCACTAGTAACATTGATGGTACAAATCATAAGTACCTACTATAGACACCACGCCCATTTTTTGCAGTCAATTAATCAATATGTTAAAAGATAAATTACTAATGGGTTTAAAGCAAAAGAATAAGAAATTAAAACGACCAATAAAAATCCATAAATTAATTTAATAACACTATTCGACAATATTATAACAAGTTTGTATGTACAAAACCTCATCTAATACCTTTATTATTATTATTTTGTTCTATGTTTTATAACGATAGCAAGGAATAATAAACTATTTTAATGAAGAAAAAAATAAGTAAAATAAATATTTTTTAATTTATTATTAGATAAATCCAGAAATAGAAAAAAAGGATTAAAATAGTTAATTTATTCTCCGCTAATCAATACCCTCGCGGATAAATATCACATAAGACATTTTATCCCAAATATCGAAAATTAATTACCCAAAAAACTGAAAACAGTAACGTAACTTGCGTTTATATTTTCGAAAATTGGAAAAAATCCGCGGACAATGTAATAATTTTTCTGCCCTGTTTATATTTACATTAGTACGACCATTAACTTATATAAGTACGAAATGTTAAGTCTCACAAAGTTTTTAATGACGGTAGAACGGTTAAAATATAACTTTGTAATGGTATCATTTTGAAAGTAAACATACAATTTTAAATGGCATCAACACAGTGAACATGATCAGAATATTATCACAATTACATACATCAACAATTTTATTAAAGCGATGTTAAAAATACTGCCGTCTGGCTAGCGTCTAAAAATACAAAAAGTTTACTCAAATGTGATACAATACCAATAATACATTCGTTGTGATATAATAATAAATCAGTGAGAATAAAAAAAGAGTAAAAAATTAAATGCCGATTGTGCTACGAGCCGTTTCGTATTATAAAGTGAACACATCTACATTTTGTGCAATTTGCACAATAAGTAAAATTTATTCTAACTCATCTATCTTTGGATACTAGGATCTTTCAACCTATATTTCACACGATAACTGTAATTTACACTAAAATTTACATAAATACGGTTTAGCTAAAAATCAACTATTTTTGTAAACATTTCCCGCATGGACGGATATTAAAATCTCTAAGTGTCATCGTCTATGAAGCTGGTGTGTTCTAAATTAATATCATAATTCAAATTACTAACTGGCAAAATATAAGGTACATTTTGCTAAACAATTGGCTATTTACAAAATTTGTCAAAACTGTGAGTGTATTGGAAATAAATAATATGTACAAAAAATAATTGTACAAATTAATAGATTCCTGGATATAAAATATCTGACAATAATTGTATATTTCTCACAAAGCATGTTGCTTACAAGTTTACATACCAGATACCATAGAATAAAGCATATTTTTCAAATAAAAGACAAAGTTACAATTTAGTTCATCGATGAAAACTAAATTTCAGTTTGTTGTTTTCTACATTATTGTATGTCAGTTAAATATCAGTTAAAAACTAGCCTCACATTATTTTGAATTTAATTTAATACTATTTCCAAAGTAGTCCGACTATAAATCGGAGTATAATCAAAATATTATTGCTTTGCAAATATTAGTCCTTGATCGTGATAAATATGACAAATTTAAAATAGTTAGAATTACTTTTTTTATAAAATAAAATGAAATAAACTCGATCAATCAAAGAAATAAATTATTATATAACATTGCGATCTTTCATGCTATTTTAAAAATATTTATATCAAAATCATCATTTTATTTCACTAAATGATATTATATTAAAAAAATACAATATTTTTTTGTATTTGAATAGTAACAATTTTAATTAAATATGTTGTTGTATTTTAATAATCACGTTTCTAACAAAACTTGAGTTGATAGCGATAGAATTTAGGTATGAGGAGTCACGATGTAACGTCGTCTTATATTTAAAATATTGAAGTAATTAAATAAACATATTTTTGAAATTAAATTGTTTTACAACAAATATAATGTATACTTATAAGTTTTCTATTCATTGCTTTAAACAGTTTTCTCTACATATAATAATAAAAAAAAAATTCTATTAAAAATCTTAATTCATTTTAGCATGAGAACCGTAATTACCTGACTACTAGGTATTTTTGTAGATACATTTATATAAGAAATCTATTTTTTATTTACAATATATTACGACAACCTTCTAAAATGTACAAGTACGAGATTTATTTCTATTTTAAATACAATTTGTGTCTATTTTTCATAATGTCCATTTGGTTGTCTATAAATAAAAGTAAGAAATCACTTCTGCATAAATATAAATTATGAAATGCGTCAATTTTTACTTAAAATACACATATTAAAATAAATAAAGTAAAATAAGAGAACGTTAAACTTTGTGATCTATGAGAAATGAGTATTAATGCAGAAT
The DNA here is from genome assembly GCA_963082885.1 of Parascotia fuliginaria. Classification (NCBI taxonomy): domain Eukaryota; kingdom Metazoa; phylum Arthropoda; class Insecta; order Lepidoptera; family Erebidae; genus Parascotia; species Parascotia fuliginaria. Next base: position 10,087,573 of record OY720197.1, read on the forward strand.
TTAAGACTAAATAGTACCACAAAGATAATAAAATTTACCTCAATAACAAATTGAAACAGATCTTTAATACAACAGTTACAAAAGACCTGTAATTGTAGTTGTACAAAATAAAATAACAAAATTCATTTAATTTTGTACAAAAACAATAAAACAAATATTATTTTCGACAACCAAATTGTGATCACAGCATGTCTTCATTTTGTTTTTCGTACATTTCCTGTAATTTTTGTTGTTCTTTTATTTTTTTCATTTGAGCATAGATAGATGCCTGTTTGTAGTTTATTGGCCCGTAGTCTTTGAGGTCCGCATCAGCGTAAATAAATTGGTCTTCGGGTCGGAACGGCTGTAGAGAGAAATTTGAAGAAATGAGAAAGATAAAAAAATGAACAATTGTCTCAAAATTGGTTTTCATTTTGGTCAAAAACATAGACATAAATTAGAATGGTAATATGCGTTAAGTAGGTATGAAGTTATATGTTCGCATATTTAATTTATATTACATACATTTAGGCAAATTTTGAATTTATTTATCAAAATATTATCAACATTTTTGTTATTTTAATTATTTGTTACAAATGAATATTGTTTATTTGTAATAAAGTGCAATTAAGATAGCTATTAGTTTAGAAATATTAAAATAAGTTTACTTAGTGTTAAAAAATATTCCGATTAATTAGTAAAAATTAAATTTTGAAAGCAATTAACTACTAAAGCGTATGCTAAATGAATTTTGAAAAATTATTACCTTTTATTTAAAAAATGTACGTGTCACTCTTGGTAAAGCGTTCCTAGAAGAAATAATAAAAACGTCACAACACTGCGATTTCATGCTCATTTTACTCATACATTTTCATACAAAATTCAAATTTTGACAAAATATTGAAAATTTTGTATATTATCTAAATTTTCAACCTAATTTTGTTAAATTGTTTAACTAATTCAGGGTCTGCATAACGTGCCCCATATTATTCGGTTTTAATTGTTAATTATTCTTTGCTGTATAAAACTAAGACAGGTTTATACTAAAACAAATAATAAATATATAAGTGCATATGCGAATACCAAAATTGAATGTAATGATTGTCATCAAAAGGAAAGTAATTGTATGAGCACTGAACATAAGATTTTAATTATTATTAAAATTATAACTATTTTAATAAATGTGTCTGAAAGTTCATGCTTAAAGCAGGTGGTACTTCACTTAGGCACATATTACCATCTTAATTTTATTTACCATTTTTACTATTAGATTTAACTAAGTATAATATTTAAAAACCTTTTAGGGTTGTAAATATTATATATTAAAAAAATCAAAATTTCAGAAATATGTTTTGGCTAATTTTCTCGCGTCTGACCCAAATTAGATTTTATTCGAAACCAATTCTAACAACCAAGCATGCATATTAAGCTTATAGCATAAAATTTACATAATAGTAAAGTTGTAAAGTTTCTGTTTTTAACGCCATTATTCAAATTGGAATACAGTAAAAACTAATTTTGGTCAGACACTATTTTGGACAGAATACGCTTTTATTAATGAACCAAACAATAAAACGTACACTTACCTCTCAAACATCAATCTCATTGAATTTCAGAGTAGCATAATCACTTCTCGGCTGTCCATGACTGCTTTTTCTCTGATTACTAGACACACTCTTAATGCTACTGTTAGTATCTTTGTTAGCACTATCTGTACCTACTGTATACGTATCATACAAATGTCGATTTGAATTGACAGTGTTTTTAAATTTCATATTATGGTTACCTAATGCTAAATCAGCGTAAACTAACTTTTTTTGTTTAGGTTTATCATCTTTGGGACCCAAATAATTTGAACTAAAATTTTCTGGGCCCAAATTTCTCGTTGAGTTTGATATGTAATTGCCTTTAAGCAATTGTAAGTAGGATTTTCTTTCTGATTCGTTATATTCTGGTTCTGGATAGTCAGGCTTTTCGTAATGATCATAAATGCCGACACATGAGAGCTTTTCTCTAAGACTTTCTGATTTTTTCAAACGATTTAGCTTCTGACTATTCTTCTCTCTTGTTCTGTTTAATGTTTTTGTGTAATATTGTGGCTCTGTAGGCTGGTAAATTACTGGTCCTATTGTATTATTATAAGACCTCTCTTGGTCCACAGGGATTCGTTTATCGATCCTTATAGGTTGAAAATAACAAAAGCTGTGATGTTTTTGTAAAGGTATTTGGAAATTTTTCTTGTTTTTCCCTTTGTTGCTTAAATTTGTGAAGTGATTACGTTTTTGCATATATTGTTGTTGTAATATGTTAGTATTCTGAAAATGAATTTAGTGTGTTAGAGATTAGAACATATAATGTTAGATGGAAGGAAATAAAAAGGAAAATAAAAGAAAGAAGCGTTATACCTGACTGCTATCATTGTCGACTGTTATACTACTTTGTACTGAATGACTACGTTTTACAACAGAGCGCTTTGGTATCGGTTTTTCTGTTAGCTTTGGTATTTGCAACGTCTTATTTGGTGTTATTGCTTGCTTTTTTGGTAAACCAACCTTGTTGATCTCATCGTTCAACTGCCTCACTACTGATTTGACTAACAAAGTAGAAGGTAGCGTAATAGCAAGATTTCTCTTAGGGGTTGCTCCAATAATATTTGGTTTAGAAACGTTTACTTTGTTTTCATCAGAATCATTATCACTTTTATCATCATCACTCTCATTATCATCTTCCATTTTTAGGTCACTAAATTTTATTTTAGATACATCCTCGGCAGATTTTGTTGGCCTTACAAGAGCATCTATAGTATCGATAGATTTTGAAAATTTTGTGTTTATCAAAGGCATGGAAAGATTTACGTACACATGGTCATTTTTAAATGGTGACTTAGTAGGGGATATTTTAGTTCGAGGAGCTGGGATGGGTCTATTTAAAGATGTAGTAGATTTATTTACATCTGTTTCATCCCAAACTTGTATAGAATCAGTTAGATTTTCAATTTGCTCAACTCCACTAATATTCGATTTGACTTTAAGTAAAGATGGACAATTGACATAAATATTATCTTCATTAGTTGACTCTGATTGTTCGCTTTTATTATTGTTGTTGATTTCATCAAAGTTTTCTCCGTATTCTGTGTTAGGGTAGAACCTTTCAATATTACGTTTCCTAACTATCCTCATAGATTGAAACTGAGGTGCTTTTCTATTGTTTCTCGTGTTTAAAGAAGCAAATTTTCTAGTGTCGCTTTCAGACTGTTCTTCATCAATAGTCGGGAATTGTTTCAAGAAGGATGTCTGCATTGGTGGCAGATAAGGATTAAGCAGAACCGTTTGATGTAGGGGGTACATCTGTTGTATGGGAGATAACACAGATATTCCGTAAGAATACTGTGAGTTCGAAGGCATGGAATAATTTAAAGCATTTTGTACAAATGGTGGGCATACTATCCTTGGAGTGAACGATGGATTCGTAGTCAGTTGTTTTTGCAAAGCTTCGATCCCTTTTGTCGTTTTAGTATTGGTGTCTATGACCCTAGGTTGTATAGCTTGCACAGGCTTTGGCATGCAATATTAATAAACATGAAACAAAATAAAATAAAAATTATAAAATTATAATTAAAGAAACACAACACTCACATTGCAAAAATAATAAAAATAATAGTATTTAGTACGTATAGTCTATCAGTTTAATCGTTGTCGTTTCTATCATTAATACGATCTCTGTGTCGATCGAGTGCATAAATTCGTAAAATTATGTGAAAAATTATAGCTATATTTTGTATAATACTATTTTCAATAAACAGAAGTATTATCATTATGATTTATACCCACATTTAGATAGTTTTGCTAGGTCCCATTAAACAGAGGACAAGTCAGTTTGTAATATTGAAACTTTCTCGACAGAAAACCGAATTTAGGTTGTAATATGTATTTACTATTTTGTTTCCATTACACAGGTTTTTATACTTAACAATTAAACAGATAGACCAAGCGCAAATGGAACAAAAATATTAATAATTATTTCCAAATTTCTTTTTTGATTCGGTTACCTTATTGGGTGGTTGTTGTAATCCATGGAACGGCAGGTTCTCGTAGAGACCTGGGTTGTCCGTCCCGAGAGTGCCGTTCGCACCATTATCTACGCCATTCGTAGGTGGGCCTGAAACCATACAACAGAACATTTTAAGGCAGGTTAAAGGTTAGACTTTTGAATATCTGTAGAGATATTTTGTCATAAGTGGTTTATTTGTTCTGTTACCTATTGAAAATTTTTAGGAAATGCTCTTCAGCTCATGATAGAGGTCATTAAAGATCTCTAGGTAGAGACTATGGCTAGTGTTTTGACACAGTGCCAGAGGCTACAATTTCTATATGTGCAATAATATTTCAAACATCGAAGTGGCAAAACCGCGTCTGAAGGTATGAGGTTACTGTACCCTATGAACGTGGCTGTATGGCTGACTCTAAGATAGGAATAAAGCTAAGAACCATGAAGGAGTAAATGGGATAGGATAAGGAAAATATAAGATCAGAGAGATAATCACCTACTTTTTTATATTAGCTTACCAAAGTGACTCCACTCTGCCTGATGGTAAGCAGTCAGTGGAAACCAGAAGTGGTAGTCACCATTCCAAAAGCCAAACTACTGGTACAGTGGCCTCCACTATGGCGGCTTAGTGAGATGATTTTTACTACAATTATTTTATCTTTTACATTATTTAACTAAATTAGGGGCCTGTAGCAAAATTTTAGTTCCAAATATTGAATACTATATTAAACATTTAAAAACAAAAATTACAAGCACACTGTAATAGAAAAATCATGCATTACTTACTATCACCTGGCTTTTTCCTTTTCCTCGTAGTTTTAGGTTCGTCACTGAAGGGCTTAACTTTGGCACTAGTGGTGACTATTCTATCAGGTCTTTTGAACGAAACAACTAAAAACATGCCAAAATTAAAACACACTGCAACGAAAACATGCAAGAAAGCAAGAATACGTGCAAAAGCTGTTTTGAAAACCAACGACATAAATTACGAAACGGCAAAAGCATTTGAGTGTATTTAAAATTAACTATTTGTCTAACTTATTTGTGAGCCTATAATTCAAAAAATAGTATTCTATTAGTTAGTCACAAAATTAAATCTAGTCAGTTTATGACTTTTGAAGCAAGACGTTGGTTTTCAGAAAATTACGAGAAATAAATAGGTTGGTTTTTGCAACTTTTACGGAAATATTACTTAGCAGCTCAAAAACATCAAGACAAGATGTGTATTAAAATTGAGCTATTATTTGCAGAGCATACAAAAGCAACAAACATTCAAAGCAAAGACTGGATTAATAAAGTATTTGATGTTTCTGTGATTTTAGTGTAGTGTGTGTGATAATGCGTGATACATATGAATAAAATGACATAAACAAAAAGGAAAGAAAAATTTATAAAAATCTAGAATATTTTTGAATCACTGTGTCACTCATTATCATGAAATCAAACATTTGTATTAATAACAACTACCTCCTTCTGTAACAATTATGTTAGGCTTTTCGCTTTGAAATAGTGATCTCAATCGGTTTTTTGGTAAAGAATGTCCAGATTTGTTTATATTGACTAAAGGTACAGCCCTTTTATTTGTTTTATTAATCTTCTTGTATTTACCGCTGTCGTCCTCGGAGTCTTCGGTTTTTCGTCTCAAGTTTTTAAAAATCCCCGTTACGACGTTTTGCTTTGGCTTTCCACTTTTCTTTGAGTATTCAACTTTGGGAGGTGATTTCTCTACTGGTTTAGCTCTTTCTAGAAGGCCCAAATTTGATTCTTCTTTCACTGCTTGCGTTTGCAGCCTTGCTTGATTTTTTGGGCTTAATGTGTGGTTTGAATTGACATGAACAAGTACTCCGGGTTTCAACGGCCATTTACTAGGTGTCACCACAGTTTGAACCTTATTTGAATCACTTTTAGGTTCCGATTTCGGTGTTTGTAATACAGTTTCTTCGTTACTTGTTTGCGTTGTATCGGTAGGTTTAACTTCCATTTTGTTCATTTCTAAGTTATGTGGACTGCTTTGTGAATCAACCAATCTTGTTCTATCAGATGTTTTTGGACTGAATGATAGATTTATCCTTGGTGATAAAGCGGGTAAAGCTTGAGATATAATCGATTGTGCGATAGACACTTCGTTAATACAGCTACCATCTGGACTGGATTTGGACATAAAAATGATTTTTGAGTACATGCAATGATGTGCAAAATTTAGTTGAAGAAATAATTAATAAGTAATAAAAGAATAATATGAATGACGTTGTTAATGTATATGTTTAACAGAGTAACAAAATTGATGTTATTTTGCCTGCGATTTCGATTACTATTTATTTTATTGATTCTTAATTACCTACGTAAGAGTTCTACACTAACCATAATTTATAAAACTCCTAATTAATGATGACGAAATACGGTCATACTAATAAAAACAACTAAAATAAAATTATTAGTTCGAATAAAATATAGAATACATAGCATAACTTTTGTTAGTTAAACGCAATTCGATAAAATATACAATAATTACATATAATGAATACATACAAAAATAATGAATATAAAACTAGAAGAATGCTTTCCAAGAAATTGTATTGCCGGTCATGCATCCAGTCAATGTAAATAAGTTATAATTTTAACTAAATTTGTCTATAAAGTTGTCTACGATATTCACACTGTACGTCCAAAACTTGAAAAAACAAACTAACGAAATAGCGGTGAAATAATATGAAAGCATCCTCCATCTAATAAAATACAAAATCCTTCCTTATCTTTTGTTAATTAAAAAGTACCTGATGTATTAATTGTAGTCAATCTGAGAACATCCGGAGTTAGTGCGGTTAGGAACCTACACATTAATCATTATTAATAATAGTTCATTATAAAATACATAATATATATTTGAAAACCAGTGTTATTATGTCAAGAGTGAAATATAAAAAATCATGCGCCTAATTTCTAGGATAGGTTTCTATTTTTCAAGCTAAACAAATCGGCTACTAAAATATGACTGACGACCAAAATTTTATATTTAAAAATCCCCATAATTTATCTGCTGCGGACATTCATTTCCCTACAGACTTTTTCAGCTTAATGTTATTTTTTTATGCGCTTCCTTGCCAGATCATTTTAAAAAGCACCATTCTTTATTGTATAAGTCAGCATATTTCAGAGCTTTCAAACTAGTTAAACTCTAAAAACAAAAACAGCCATTGGTCCAAGCATTAAATACACTCAAACTCAATTCTCAAACTCATTTGACCTCGTAAGTCGTAGGTCTCGGCATGGGCACTACTACGGGTGACCTTGACGGTGGCATTGACAACGTGTGCCAAGAATCTGCTCGGACCAAAGGCGTGGCTGTAAATATTTCCAGATAATTTATTTAATAAATAATTATCAGTGTATATATATTGCTATACGAATACATAAACATAAAATAAATAATAAAATATAAAACCTATTTAAATGAAAGAATATTTTTTCTAAAACTAGATTTTATTTTGCTAGGGGAATTATCACTTTCAGGGATTTTGTTTAATTTCTATAAAAAATTGTTAGAAAGTTTTTAAATTACTAAAAATATTTATTAGATAAGAAACTATAAAATTAAAATTTAAAATATAGTTTTGCTGCGTGAATAGAAATGTGATTACCAAAAAAATATAATATTGTGAAAAGATTATACAAAATCTAAAACTTTCCAACAATACTCAAAATTTTATTCAACTCTAAATGTATAAATGACTAGTGGCTAAAAAATCTAGAGATAAAAGATAGAAAATAAAAAAAACTTAAAACTTACTTTTCGCGCTCCTCTAACTCGACTGGATTATTGTCTACATGTTTGTTTGTTAGTTCGGATGTTCAGTGTTTAGTAGCGGCGTCCGGAAAAGATGATAGGAAGACAACGTTAGATATTACGACAAAAGAAATAGAAAACATGAGTTATGTCATGACTTTATTTTTGTCGATGTTAAAAATCAAAAATAGTATTTGTTCTCTTAATTTTGATGAAAGTGCAAAGGTGTACAACAAAAACATGAAAATGAGATATTTAATTTAGTTAAGAATTATTTTACAAACGACAGTGAAAATGGAGAAAACGGTACAACACTAACAAATAAAATCAAGCATCGTTCAGAGCTATATCTGTATGACATCTTGGAAATGAAGAATTTCTACATTCAGTTAAATATCTAATGTTCTTCAAGAAAATATTGCAAAACAAAAGAAGTATTTAATTGTACATAAGTTTGACAAACACACTGAATTATAGATACTAAAATATTCTCAATACAGGATGACTTACTGTATACAGAGAATACATCACCATTTATCACCACGTTTGCTTAAAGTGGACTGACTAATATAGACAGATTTATTTAAATCGAAGATTCCTTATAACGTTACAATTATTCACCGCGAGTCAGTAATATCCAAGGTAGACTTAGATATAACAAATAATTATATTTACCCTAATTTATATTATGTTTAGGTTTAAAATTTATTTATCTTGAGTTTGTTAAATTTGAAATTGACTGATAAATCTAACTACTTTACAAATAAGATCAAAACAAAAAGCAAAATATAGAAAATTCTTCAAAACAATTTGTCATACAGAATATTGATATACTACAAACATTCAAACAAGTACTCACACTTGGATTTAGCCCTCATCCTGCGGCAAATGCAGATTATAATGATACACAGGATCACAGTGATTACTAGTATAGCGAGCGCTATGCCACCAATAAGGATCAGCTTTTGTTGATCACGCCACCATACTTTTGTTCCTGAAGGAGGAATTAATTGTTAGGAATTTAAACCGTATGGTGATGAAAACAAATTTGTATGTCGATGATATGATAATGGGTAGTAGAAATTTGATGACATGAATTGTAAATATTTGTCTACATATTAAAATAATTGTTATTTTTGTGTCCTCACATTAGGCAAAGAATTCTTTTTTGTGTTACATTTTCTTTATTTTATTTTCATATACCGTTCTTAATTTAAGTTTAGTCAAATTATACCTTTGAGACAGCGTTAAAACAAACATTTTTAGATAAGGCAATGTATATACTTATATACTTCTTTTAATATTATTTAAATTATTCAATATATATTTTTAATTATAACCAATGTTATATGTTTCATTATATAAAATAGAAGACAGTGATAATATAAATAAGCCACCATTGTATAATTATCACATTGAAATTAAATATTTAAGAATAAAGGCCGTTAAAATATTTGCACATGTAAATAAATATTGATCAAGTCCCATTACCGACTTACCAAAACTTTCCAAGTTGGCTGTAAACCAAAACAAATTGTTTATTATGTATATCTTTTTTAGTTTTTTATTGGGACTATGAGTTCTTCGACGAAATATTTCACTCTTATATTGGAGTTCTTAAACTACAATAAAATCAACATTCGTCGAATATAGCAGGTTTTCAAATAACCAATCAAGTAAAGCGAGCTGCTGCGAGAACCCTATGAAATAGGCTTCAGTCAATTGACAGCATGACATTGGGTTCTGGTACCTTTCATAATGAGCCTAGTTAATACCTAATATACAGAGTGTATACGACGGTTTGACATTAAATGAAAAGGCAGGTGTTACTAGCCCATATAATGATTTCTAATTAATCACAAAAGTAATTTGACGAAAAACAAAAATTTGAAATTTTCTAACAAAATAAATAATATTTTAATAGTAACGAAGTAATACACCATTTTATTATGACAAGTTCACTGAACTGTAATGAACGGCAACGTTTATCCTTCGACGTGGATTATGACTTAAGTCAGTGACCGTTTGACGTACTTACATAGTGTTAATTTAGAATTAAAGAAATTAAAAAAATTGTCCTGTGTCTAAACTATTGAAGATATTTAGTAGATTTTTTTTTGTCTCGCTTTATAATGTCACATACTATACGTAATTGCATTTAATGTCATACCGTCGTATACACTCTGTATACTGATAGAAATAAAACTGTAAATGAATGTCTATACCTATAGATTCTGTGAGCTTACCACCACCTCTTACTTCAGTATTATTTTAACGTCTCTTAGTGTTTTGTCTTTTTGTTTTGTACTATTAAAAACAAGGATAGAGACAAAGTAAGCTTTTAATAAGATTGCTAGAGGTTGTGGTAGGCTTGTTATTGTTACAAGGAGAAACTAGTAGGTATACCACGTGGTATACCAAGAAAAAGAGAATAAATTTCAACGTACCCATAACATCTCTTTCACATGCTCGGGACATCCCAACAGAGTTATTAGCGAAGCACAAATAAGTTCTATACACGTCCACACTGCTGCTCAAGTATAAGTAGCTCTGTCCACCTTGCTGTTGGATTTTCTCATCTGTTAGGCTGTCATTATCGTTCTTTAATTTCCATGAGAATGATACCTGAAACGAGGAATTTTGTCATTAATACCTGATAATTTGATATTTTTAATGATAAAATCGAAATACTTAATTTAAACAAAATGTTTGTGAAAATAACTCGGTCTTTCTGTCTGATACGCTTCACGCTTAAATCACTGAACCGATTTTGATAAAATTTGGTACAGAGATAGATTATTATATTTTATATTTTTATTGCGAAAAATGGCTTTAAGGGGTTGAAATAGGAGATGAAAATTTGTAAGAACAATCTTAAAAGTATAAACAGAGATATGTTATGATTAGTAAATATATATTGCGATAACCGACATTCACGCGGACGGAGCTACGAGCAACAGCCAGTAAGATATATTAGTTCACTTTGTATGAAAGTATAATTAGATGAAAGTAGTGGCATTCAGTTTTCATCAAATTTTTTGTACTATTCTTTGCATTTTGACCCACAAAATTAAAAAAATATATTATAAGATTTTTTCGATATTGATAAAAGATAAACGTGAATTTAATTTTACAAACATTACATTATTAATAAAATAAAAAAATGCTGTTACCTCTGTAGGATTAGCATGAGCTGTACACACAAGTACTTGTTCTCCATTCATTTCTATCTGTTTGATACCACATTCAGGCACAACTGAAACATAAATCATTAATTTAGTAACTCCAATAAAATTATAAACTTCACAATTATCTTTTTACATTATTTTATTTAAGACAACAATGTTACAACCACACGTGGTAAACTCAATCAAACGCCTCACTAAAATCTAAACAGAGAAAAATTAAAGGTTCATCATCATCATTTTGGCTGTAAGCCTTCCAAATTTTGCCATCATGACCGGTCCCTAGTCACCCTTATCTAGCGGTTGCCCACCAACCTCATCAGGTCGTTGGTCCACCTTGTTAGGGGTCTGTCCATGCTGACTTCCTCCACAACTTTTCTGCCCTAACGGCCATCAGTTCTGCGAGCTATTTTTCTTTAGCCGTATACTTACACATAACATCCAAGAACACAGTCGTATTGACGGATCCGTGTCTGTTGTACGCTTCGCAGACGTAATTCCCGCCATCTTTTCTTTGCACTGCTCCAAGTAACAAAGTGTTAGATGATGATAGTACTAGAGAGTTATTGCCATGTTCCTTGCTCGTTGATTTGCTAGGATTCTCTCGTCTCCAAGAATAGGACGGCATTGGGAAGCCTCTGTACAGAGAATATGGTAGTTTAGAATATAATAATGAACTTAAATAGTTTTAGTAATTTTGTAAAATACGACTTTGAATTTAATAAATTTTTAACAAAATTGATGACGATGATTACCATAAAAGACACACGCAATGATAAAACGTACAAAAAGTTTATAATTACTAAGAACTCTTTAGAGATTGTATTAAATACCAGTCTAGGTCTTATTTTATTATTTTAAACTCTATGCCATAGATATAATAAAGATCAGTTTTCTATTAATATGGACACTTACCTGGCTGAACATACCACCTTGACAGGTATTTCGTTTTCATTGACTTTTACAACTTTAGGTGATACTGTAATGTTTTCTGGTTCATCTGTAAAAAAACATAGGTATAAAGTATAGCTATATCTTTGTTCTGCTTGAATGTTTAAGTTAAAACTAAATTATAGTTGTAGTGTTTGTGTTAATTTTTAGTAAGTATCTAAGTCTGTCTATCATTTTAGAATATTATTTTAGATTTTTACCATTTTGCTGAATAATTAAGTATTTAATTACTTTTCCAGAATACTAAATAATGGGTAATCAACCCTACCCACACATTTAACATCAACTTAATGCGATTACTCAAGTATTTCCTATGATAGAAACTCTTTCTTTTTTCGAAGAAGCCTATTGCCTACCATATTATTATCTATGCTCATAATAGTCCAAGTTGATGATATGACAAGGATTTAAAGACCCGATCCTATCCCTATTATTTACAAAATAGTTATATTAAAACTTACATTCCACTGCAAACTTAGTAGTACTGTTGACGGGAGGTCCAGCCAGGTTTCTAGACGACCTGCAAGTATAGCTCGCAGTGTCCGCCGCTCGGTCCAAAGCATTCCCTGGCCACGCTGACATATTCCAGTGCTGGAGACAATTTCATCACGACGTTAAATACTGGTTAGATCATGTAAATGATAGCTATGAACGTACCAGAATAAAATGTTAGCAAATCTATAGCCAATTTTCTAAATAAAGTGGAGGCACGAGAAAACTAGCAAAAACTCAGGTCCCTCTTTCTAATCGCCAGATATTTCAGTTATTTTTTATTTTTTATATATTTCCACTTATGCCAACATAGTTGTATCCTGTCATTTACTTATGTACCAACCAGATTAAAAGTAGCATCCCTAACACCAAATTATTTTAAGTTAGCGTAAGTTTTTGCAATAACGTATTATGTTCTACGTAGTCAAAGGATTTAGAAAAATCACAAAAACATCATTTATTATATTTATACTTTCCGAACTTTAAATACTTACCAAAGTACTTTCTGTAGCTTCAAAATCATTCCTGTTAACTTGCGGCTCAATCTTTCGTTCCACAACGTAGTATCTGTCAGTTTTGTCCGGGTCTATGACGTGGCCATCTTTGAGCCACTGTACTGAGCATAGGGGCGCACACTCCACTGTGCAGGACAGAGATATGTTCTAAAATAGAAAATGTATTATTGTATACAGGATACAGTTCAAATTAAATATCGAGAGGTTAGTGGTCAAACTAGTGTCAGGATTTATTCAGATCGCCCGTATTTTATTCTACAGGCATCCGACTTGACCTGACGACTGTTATCACCTTAGTAACAGCCGGGACCGACTTTTAACGTGCCCTCCAAAGCACGGAGACGCTCAGATCAAATACCACTATGCGGTCACCCATCCATTAGCAAGCCTCACTATATGTCACTTAACCCGCTAATCGCTTACCGATCAGTGAGCGCAACTATATGAGCGCCTCAATAAATACGGGATACAGTTAGTAATAGGACTTGGTTCTTAGCGCTTCAGAGTTTTTTGTATGCCATTAGTAAGTAATTAAATAAAGTTTGGTGATACCAATCGAAACACAGAGTTGCGTCATTAAATGTCATAGCAAAACTAACATTGTACTAACATGTACATAGCGTACATGCTAGTTAGTTTTACTATTGAAACAAGTTCTGTGTGTGTTATGGATATCATCGATGGGAGACTTTTGAAGCAAATGTCTTATAGCTGAAATTAAATGATTGACGATGATAATTTGCTTAGAGTTAAAAAGATTGATTTACAATAAAAATTATTTAATTTAATTTGATTAATATTAAAATTAAATCTTACCTGAGATTTGTATAAAGCGCCGCTGTAATGATTCATTGCATATTTGAAACTAGGTGGGGCTGAAATAAAATAATAGTAAAAGTTAAATTTGAGACAATAATTTAATCATGAAAAACATTGTTTTTATGATTAAATTATTGATTTAAGTTAATTATTTTTATTTATAATTATTTTAGTGAAAAATCAAATTCATTCACTGTCAAGACGAAATAATAATAATAATATTCTACCATATTCACACAGCGCCATCTAGCCCCAAATTAAGCAATTATATGTGCTTGTGTTATGAGTACTAAACGACTGATATACTACTTATATACATTTTTTTGTAAATACATACATAATATAGATAAATTACGACCAGACACAGAACAAACAGTCATGCTCATCACACAAAGATTTGTCCTGGGTGGGAATCGAACCCACGACCTGCGGCTTAGCAGTCACTAACCACCAAACCAACAGGCCAGTCAACGAAATCTCGAAAACTACTTGACTTATGAGGTTAAAGCTTGTAGACGTCATGTAGTTTTTATGTAGCAGACGACAGAGCCAAACTAGGAACCCTGTCACGCTGAACTACCTCATATTAGTTATTTGGCCAAACTATGTATCATGATCTACAATCGCCATTATTTTGTATATTTATGATTATAAAAACTCTTTTGGCAGGTACTCAGAAATACGTCAATATTTTAGTACTTACCTAGAACATCGATGGACGCATACGCCGCTTCGCCCGGTCCGCCCGCATTGATACCGTGGCAGGAGAAGTTGGTCCTGTGGTCCAGGGTCACTGGGTCTATCGTCCAGTTCTGGGACACGATGTCACTCACTGGACGTCCACCACGGTGCCAGCGGAATCTGATGATAGAGTTTTGAAGGGGTAAAGTTTGTGTTGAAGTTTGTACGGAATATAAAAAATAGTCGGATCTAGAAAACGGCGAACGAATTTTTCGGCTTTATCCATATCCTTACAATAGGGATATGGATAAAGCCGAAAAATCACATAAATGCATGAGAAAATTTTTGACTAACAGTACATATACGTAAAAATACCTACAAAAATATTAGGTGTGCAATATTTTGACAAAATTTATTTTAAAATATTTGTATTTTCACATGAAGTGTACAAACTTTATAGTTTATTAGTTTTGCCGCAAGTGTTTATACAAACAAGCAAGCTAAGTACATCCACAAACAAATCGAAAGTTGAAATCAACCTTTTGCGCAGCAGTCACTTGCATTCCCACTGCGCCGCAGACTGACTTTTAACTTTCGTTTAATTTTAGATTTGGATTTTGCTACCTATATTCAAACGATAATTTAGAATATGAATATTTAGATAACGAGTCTATTTACCTATGAGCTTCAGGTCGACCTCTTTCATTGATGCTACAGCTGAGCACCAAACTCTTACCCTTAACGACACGCCACGGAGAATAAGTCAGCTTGGCAGGACCGGGAGGATCTGAAAGAGATTTACATTAAGTAAAGATGAAATTCAATGAGTTTAATCTTCTAGATAGCACCGTTGGTCTAGTGGTTAGTGTAACTGACTGCGACGCCGGCTGTCGTGAGTTCGATTCCCGCGAAAGTCGGCATATTTGTATGATGAAAATTTGTATTTGCCTTTATTCTCGGAAACCATACCCATTTTTGGGATAAAAGTAGCCTATGACCGTCACCGGCACCGAATCTATTTAGATACCAGTTTTCAACGAAATCGGTTCAGCCGTTTAGGCGTTGAGTGGTAACAAACACACACACGAACTTTATAATATTAGTATGATAGTAACAGGATTTAGACTACCCAAACGTGAACGCGAAACATTTCTACGTGTTCCTTCGGTAAAGCCATATTTATGCCAATTTAACAAAATTAAGATTACTTACAATTGACCACTAGTTCAGACTTTGCACTTTCATTGCCCCATCCAGCCTGGTTCTTGCCTCTGCAGGAGTAGTTGCCGTGGAAACTCTTCGTCGCTTCTTGCAGTAGCAGCATTGAAGGGTCCACTTCGTTGCACAAATTTTCTGTAAAGAAAAATATTGATCGTGATTTAATTTGAGTTTACGATGTAAAATCTAAGTGCCTAGTGCGAGTTTGTTTTAACGTAACTAATACCATAATATATAATACCATCTACCAATGTGATTTTTCAAATTATATGTACTTTCTAAGTTTATCTTGCACATTTCTGATTGACGGTAAAGGAAAACATCGTGAGGAAACCTAGACTTAAAAGTCTGAAATTGCCAATCCGCCTTGAGCAAGCGTGGTGATTAATGCTCATGCCTTCTCTATATAAGAAGAGGCCTTTGCCCTGTAGTGGAATAGTAAACAGGCTGGTATTATTATTATATTTATAGGGGTGTCCCGCTGCTGGGCGAAGGCATATCCCAAAAGTTTTTCTATTTCTGGTTAAATAAGCCTTAAAATCATCTTACCTTCGCCATCAGTGCCATTGCATTCCGGTAGCTGCTTCAACACTTCTCCGTCCAAGAACCAGATGACCTCATCCAAGATGTTTGGATTACCAGACACGACTTCACAAGTTAACGTAACGTTTGGACGGTCCGTTTCTAAGATTGGGCTCGCCGGCTCCATTTTTAGGCGTACTTGTGGTTTGACTGTGAATTAATATATATTACTATTAGACAAAGAGATTATTAGTAATGTTGAAAGTGTTATTTTAAACGAAATTCTCTTAAAAAATATATACTAGCACTAGCTGCGCTCCACGGTTTCGCCCGTGACTAAAATGTGTTTTCTCTCTCGAACACCAGACATATTTTCAAGATAAAAAGTATATTAAGTAAAGTCTATGTCTGTCTGCGGCATCGAATCTATTTACATACTAATTTTCATCGAAATCGGTTCAGACGTTTAGGTGCTGAATGGTAACAACCTACACACACAAACTTTTGCATTTTTAATATTAGTAGAATTAATTATATTTTTATTGTAATGTCGTAAATCCCCTTTACAAGATTGGATTTATGTTAAAAGTCAATGTTGTGGTTTTATATCTCACTCCTATAAAACGTAAACGTAATTAAGTGAGTGGTCATATAAAAATGAGTAAGGAAAATTAGTTATCATAGATGCGTAGCTGGCAGCAGTCTGTTGTTCGTGATTCAACGACAACGATTATCAGTTTACTTTTACCAACCTCTGTGGTTCGGTAGTACTGTTATGGACTGCCACGCGGAGGTCGCGAGTTCGATTCCCGCTCAGTGCAAATATTTGTGTGCATGAACATGTCTGTTTGCACTTGTCTGGGTGTTTCTATGTATAATATGTATTTACGTATGTATATCCGCATTTTAGAACCCATAACACAAGCTATATATATATATGCTTACTTTGGGTCTAGACGGCGTTGTGTGGAGTTGTTGTGATATTATTATTATTTATATTTTTAATTACCCGACTGCTGAAGTTAAGAAGGGCAATGTTTTTCAAGTGTATGTATAGAGTTATGTATGTCTATTTCTTTGACACGCTCTAAAGTCTAAATGGCTTAATAGATACATATGAGGTGTCATTAGATTCGTATTGATTGTGGTACATAGAGTATATAATATTGCAATGTAGCATGGGTTTATCAGCTTCAGTTAGTTTTAGGCAAGCGGGTTTTATGTTTTCAATAATATATTATCCTTGTTTATTCCTGTCATTACCAAATCGGTATTTGACTATTGCTTTTTTTTTTAAAATTCTTTGTAAATTTTTTTTTTTTACACAGCGCCATCTAGTCCCAAATTAAGCAATTCTATTTGCTTGTGTTATGGGTACTAAACAACTGATATACTACTTATATACTTTTTTTTTGTAAATATATACATATTATAGATAAATTACACCCAGACACAGAACAAACAATCATGCTCATCACAGAAAGGTTTGTCCTGGGTGGGAATCGAACCCACGACCTCCAGCTTAGCAGTCAGAGTCACTAACCACTAGGCCAACAGGCCAGTCAAATGTTAAATGTTGTAACTTACACATAACATTAACATCGATGCTGTCCTCGCTGGTGCCGTTTCCCACGTTGTTGCCCAGCAAGCAGGTGTAATTGCCCATGTCGTCACCATTAGCGTTGATGATAATAAGTGACTGCTGGTCTGTGGTGCCGCCTTCGTAGTGGCTTGTATTATGGACATTTACTTTCTCGCCGTTGCGATACCTGCAAATTAAAATGTTATTATTGAAATTGGTACCTTTTCATACAACTTCAGTAGCAAATAAAGTACAGTGGTAACCGTCGATATAGTTGTGTTATTTAAGCATTTAAACTATGCTAATAAAACAGGGCGGCAGTTAAGTTAGGAAAAGGAGGAAGACCGATGAGGTCTACAAAAAGGAATTATCTCCAGCTCCCATAATTTACATCAATATTCAATGATACTACCGTCAGTACCGTACTATTATAAAGCAAAGAATTTGGTACAGTTTAGAGTTGTGTTAGAATAAGTTATAAATTACCAAGTGACACAAATCAATATTAAGCTTTTCTTTAATTAAGATTGCTAGCTTCAGTAGCCACAATGGTAGATGTCTAAATCGAAATACGTTGCGTCAAATCAAATCAAATTAAGTAGGTATAATTATAAATAATATAATTAATTTACATAACGTTAAATATTGCTCAATGATTTATTGTGTTATAGCCTGTTCTAAATAGAATACAGTGTTAAGTTCAATACGTACCAAACAACTTTTTCCAGTGACGACGGATTACTTTCATATTCACATTTGAGTAGTATCTTCTTGCCTTCAATAACTGTCATGTTCTTTGGCTCTACTCGTACGATTGGTGGATCTAAAAATTGTACAATAATTATTTAATTTTTATATTCCTGTTTCGAAAGGCACTTTATTAGTCGGATCCGGCTCATGGGCGCCGCCAGAATTACTGTTGGGGTGTACCTGTATTTCAGGGGGGCGCATCTATCTTTCAGAAGAGTGCATCTAGGGATGCATCGGTCTTTCAGAGGAGTGCATCTGAACAAATTTGTATAGCAACCTATAGACGCTTGAATTCAAAGACTGAGTTTATAAAAAATCTTAAAATATTTTCTACATTTTTTTCGCAACATGCAAGCATAATTCCTTGCACCATTTTGTTGATAACAGTCGTAGGGTCAAATCAAATGCCTCTATTAAGGGCGATCTGAACAAATCCTGACTAAGGTTGACCACTAACCACTCGATAAGAAGATAAATATTTTTTTGAACAATGATGATTTGTTTTATAAAATCTATCTATATCTGTACGTATAAATTACACTTTGCTTGCTCCATTCCTATTTTGTTTTTCGTGTTGTGTTGTGTTATATTGAGTGTAGCTATCAGTTTAATTGATTGCTATCGAATACCAATATTTTAGCTGAAGCGATTCTGTAATCAACGCCAACAACTACCGCTAAATTCTTAAACATTGTGTCCATCAAAAAGTTGCCTGCCTGGAAGAAATCGCTTTTAGCGATAAAGCTTCCTATTGTACTGTCTACTGTAAGACTAGTTTGTATAATATGTACTTTAAATGGTGTACAATAAAGTATCTAATAATAAATAAATAAATATATCGGCTTATAATAGCCATCTACCAGACAATGTGTTTGTTCGTAAATAATCAATACATACACCAAATCTCAAGTTCCCTGGTAGCATGCATGGGCTGGTCCTTGGTCTCCTCAGTAACTTCGTTGGAGGCCTCACAGTGAAACTTCTGTCCGTTTTCGAACCGAGTGGCTTCGAAGGACAAGTAAGATGTACTCTCGAATGTGGTATCAGCCTGTAACAATAAAGAATTTATAATGAGTAAGATAATTTTATTTATTGTATACAACAGAAACACATTTACGAAATTATAATAGCATTAGTCATATTAAAGTTATATAATAATAATAATACCAGCCTGTTTACTGTCCCACTGCAGGGCAAAAGCCTCTTCTCATATAGAAAAGGAATGAGCATTAATCACCACGCTTGCTCAAGGCGGATTAGCAATTTCAGACTTTTAAGTCTAGGTTTCCTCACGATGTTATCCTTCACCGTCAGTCAGAAATGTCCAAGATAAACTTAGAAAGTAAATATGATTTGAAAAATCACATTGGTACTTGCCCGGATTCGAACACACTGCCTCGTGTTTACGAATGGCTGCCTTATCGACAGGGCCATTTCGACTTTTAGAGTTAAAGTTTATTAAAGTTATATTGACGACTTTTAATATTTATTTATACCCAATATCTTTTCTTAGGTGCCGCGAGAGGCTATACAAATCAGAACTAAGCCCAGCGAATTGAAAAGCACCTAACTGTAGCTAGCAATGTACATTATGAGCATGATAATAAAGAAAAAACATCCTCATTTGTAGCACAATAAATGTTTTCTTTCTTTCTTTTTTCATGGAAGATGCCTATGTCTTGTACTGGACGTGCTCAAGCTGCTATACTATAATATAAACCGGCAGAGTTTGTTTGTTTGTTTGAACGCGCATCAGATTTCAATACTTCTTTTTGCGTTTGATAGCCTATTTTTTCGGAAGGTTATATAAAGGCTATATAGTGAGTTAAATGTAAGCAATTACAAAAAATAAATGAAAAAATACTGTAATGTATTGTACCTACCTACTTATACTACTGACTACTTATATTACTGATAAAAATGTAACAATTTGCATGCTATTAATTTATAGATAAATAGGCCTGAACTAAAATTATTGTACCGCCTATGTAATAAACCCTATCTACTGCAAATAAAGTTTATCTTATCTTATCTTATAAAATTAAGCTGCTGGTGACGGGAAAAGAGCCGTAACTAAAGACGTAGGTAACACCGCGCTGCCGCAAGCTAGTACTTTAATATAAAGCGAAAATGTTTGGTTGTTTGAATGTTCTAATTTATGGAACTACAGTTGGATTTAAATAGTTATTTTTGCGTATGAAAACCCAGTTCTTGAGGAAAGTTATAGACTATAAATAACATTACGCTACTGGCGACGAAAGCTAAGGTAAGCAAGAGTAGTTCCAGAGATTAGCGTGTTCAAACAAACAAACAATTCCACTTTATATAATAGTATAGATTAATTTGATAAATAAGTCATTTCTAGAATTTATTGTATATCAATGCATTTCTAACTCCATTAATTTAGAGGCGTGATTTCATACCATGCATTTTTCCATTTGTTTTTCTCTTATCAATATTTTTGTTTTCTAACTATCCTTTCATCCCATTCTAAAATTAAATTTGTTTATAAAAAAGTTGAAATACACCTCTATTCCATTTACAAATCACATTATTTTCTGTGTAGGTGATTACGTACATTGATTACAAAGAGCAACGTACTATTAATTCGCAACTGAAACGGTTATATTAGTTAATCCTTCCATTAAGCCTTACTTAATGAATAATTCTATAGAACATTTACTATGTAAATCCCTAATAATATTATGTAAGTTTATTACTAGGAGATTGTAGGTTTTGGATTAAAAATACCATTACCATCAAGGATGGATGGAAGTAGGATAACGAAAGAGATTTATGGAGCGGGAATGCCTGGGAAAGTTGGTAGAGGTCGCCCTAGACGAACATACGTGAACCAAATAGGAGATATGTTGACAAGAAGCACAATTACAGGCACCAATAACCGACATGTGTGTATGAAAAGATTAATGAATGATGAAGAGGCAAAGGTATGTTTGGATCGCAGCAAATGGTGTTCTATAGTCTCTGATTACCCCTTTAATAGAGGGCAGGCGTGAAGTTATGTATGCATGTATGGTAACATCAGCCTTAAGATGTCTACTGCTGGCTTCATCATGCTTAGTAGAGAAGCTGGCGACCGCGTTAATAAGGTTATTTTTAGTATTTTTTTTTTTTTTTTTTTTTTATATTAGCCTACCAAAGTGACTCCACCCTGCCTGATGGTAAGCAGTCTGTGGAATCCAGAAGTGGTGGCCACTATACCAAAAGCCATAGTCTTAAACTGCTGGTATGGTGGCCTCCACTATGGCGGCTGGGAAAGGGGGTTAGGGGAAGGGAATGAGGGAGGTAAGGAAAGGGGAAAGGGAGGAAGTTGGGCCTCCGGCGCTCTCACTCACCGAGCGAAACGCAGTATTACGGATACTACTACTCTTACGTCGATCTTCTATGAGAGGGTAGTACTTCCCCGGACGATCCGGCCCATTCATGCTGAAACTAGCGTGGATCTACTACCGTATATCCAAGTAATGCTTGCTGTTTTTATTAATATTTCATTAATTTCCGCTTACAGCACTTACGAGAATATGTAGTTTAATAGTCGGGACGATATCATCATTTAGGATGTTATTATCCTACCGCAGCAGCAGGGAAAAGCATCTTCTTATATAGAGAAGATAAGAGCATTGATCGCCACGCTTGCTCGAGGTGGATTATCGATTACAGACTTTTTTGTCCACGTTTATTCACTGTGTTTTCTTTCCGTTAGGACAATATACACACATTATTACAATATACATAATCATCGATTTATTTCATAATAATTATGCATAATATCAGGCGTATTATAACGCCAATTAGTTGAATATAAATTAATTGGTTATGAATTACTTCATATTGCATTAATTGGCCGCAAAATTCAAGTTTATAATATTTCTGTAAAGAGTCTAATCTAATTCAATGAAACGTGTGGTAGTTTATATGATTTAAAATGACTAGCAAACGGTGTTTTCAAGTTATACCAGTTAGGTATTTATACATACATAGTCTGACCTATATATACATATATAAGGCTAGGCGAGCACTACAAGTTATTTGCCGCACGGTGAAAAACCGCTGCGGCAAAATGTCGCACTGCAATATGAAGCGCTGCAGTGACGTGCGCGCAATACAATATTGCAATGCGACATTATCCCGTCATGCCGCAGCGGTTTTCACCGTGCAGCAAATAACTTGTAGTGCGCGCATAGCTTACAAGCTAAATTTCAAAACAATCAAGTTTAGTACGTAAAATACGCACTAGAAGCGTTGTTAACTTTCTCATAATAATATTTTACGATGTCAGTTCAGAAAAAGTTTATTAGGTTGAACGTTATTTATATTGCCTAGAGTGGCAGACGAGTCAACAGCTCAAATGATAGTAACCTGTAACTGTCGCTCATGTACTTTTGCAATGCCAGGAACTCTGCGAAGCCGCTATCTACCATATTAAAGCTCTCTTGAAGGGTGATGTCATTAAATCGCTAGATATGTTTAATAAATTAATAAAGAAGATACTTTTGTGTTTTACTTACCAATTCGACGTTCTTCTGCTGCTTGGCCGGATATGAAACAAGACAAAGAAATTAATTAGCACTTTAAATATTAATTATTTATCTAAATTACACAGGTAATATGCATTGCATCTCACGATGGAGAAAGCATAGGTACTTATCACTTCTATTTTATTATTTTATTTTATTTGATTTTTATTTTATTTTAGTTCAATTTCTGTTATCATATTTTATGTAATACATAGATTTAAATAATTAATTAATTGTTAATTGTTACCAATATTTGCATGATGTGGTCTCCTCTAATTGAAGGAGTACATTGAAATATGTTTATGTCCTATTTACTCTCAAGTTATAATTGTGTACAGCCTTTGTTGGAGATCCTTAAATATAAATAAATAAAACTGTCCATCTCATAATATCAAGTATAACTATTTAAATACTGGGTATAGTTTATGGCTAAGATGATGGCGAAAATTTTGTCTAAAACTGAAATGTAATCAAAAAAACCATTTATGCATATTATATTGCTTTATTAATACGAGAAAATAATGAAGAAATGTAAAAATTACAAAATCTAATCATTTTGTATTTTTTTAAGACAGACGAATTTATTAAACGTATTTGAAACAAAGAAATGTGTCCGTAAACCATTATACGATTGAAATTCAGAATAATAGCAATTATTTCAAAGAAATCACTTTCATTCTCAAGTTTCGGCTTTCCCAACGATAAAAGCAGTTGAAAACTTAAAGAATCTAAAACCTTTACTTAAATTACTCTTTAATCTCTTTTGATGTTACACCAAATATTATTTAATTAAATCATGAATTTTAATGATAGAATTGATAACATCAAAGTAAAGCTTTTAAAATATATTTTACGTTTCAAATGTTCGTAATAGAATTTAATTTTGAAACTCGGTTTTAAATATTCTAGTTTTTTTTTAACCTTCTTATCAATAACGAGCAGCAGATTAGCTACTTTGTATTTTATCTTTTCACTATCTGATGTATTTCATAATCATCATATCACACGAAAGACGTCCACTGCTGGACATAGGCCTCCCCCAAATTATTGCCACCGTGGCCAATCGTGAGCCACCCTCATCCATCGGTTGCCCGTCACCCTTGTTAGGTCGTCGGTCCACCTTGTAAGGGATCTGCCCACGCTGCGCATTATGTATTTAAACTTTTTAAAATGAGTCACTGGTTTAATTAAGAACTAAGAAGTAAGTCTGTTAATGTCAAATTTCATGGCATGACGATTTTCATTAAAGTCTTTTAGAACTTAGCAGTGGTATAGAATTTCTACCTCAATAACACTGAAAGATAGCGATCAAACTATCACTTAAGAGTGAGAGAAAGAGAAAGTTATTAGAAAAAAAAATTAGTGGTAGAAAAATGTTCAACGACGACATATGTAAAAACAATCGCACAGATAGTCAGTTCACCTGCCAAGTACAGATTACGACAAATGCTGCAAGCGCAGGTGCTCTTTGGACGGGTGCTCTGGGTGGACTATGTCAATCCTCGACGTAGTCTGCCCAGAGCACAGACGCAGACTAGGCTAGGTGCTTAACGCGCAGGTGCTCTTCGGACGGTGCCCTGGGGTGCTACGTCAATTCTCGACGTAGTCCATCCAGAGCTCAGCGAGACAGAGAGAGCAATTGTCAAAATTATATTGATAGGTGCTCAACATGGACTAGGCCAGGTGCTCAACTCGCGGGTGCTCTTCGGACGGGAGCTCTGGGTGAACTACGTTAAATCCTCCTAATATATATATATAAAATATATTTTTTTTTTTTTTCATATATAATTATATTAGCCTACCAAAGTGACTCCACCCCGCCTGATGGTAAGCAGTCAGTGGAATCCAGAAGTGGTGGCCACCATACCAAAAGCTATCATCTTAAACTGCTGGTATGGTGGCCTCCACTATGGCGGCTGGGAATGGGGCTAGGGGTAGGAATGAGGGAGGTGAGGAACGAGGAAAGGGGGGAAATTGGGCCTCCGGCACTCTCACTCACCGAACGAGACGCAGGAGTAGTAAGGATACTACTACTCTTAAGTCGATCTTCTATGAGAAGGTAGTACTTCCCCGGACGATCCGGCCCATTCATGCTGAAACCAGCGTGGATCTACTACCGTCAAAATATAGAATGCTAGTGCAAGTCTCGGTATACTAGTCCGAATTTTAAGATAAAGACAATCTCAAGTAAAAAAATAGTTTAGTTAGTTTAGTTAAGTAGAATCTCACTAATATTAAATTTAAATGGATAGATCACTTATAAAAATACATAAGCTATAATGTATACCGATATTATTGTTTAAATTGTCCAAAACCACGCAAAAGAAGTCACGGGCAGATGCTAGTAATATAACTATAGGTACATTTAAAACATAAATCAAAATGGTTTAACTTTTACCAATATCATGCCCAAATTTAAATATAATAAGCAACAAAAACCAGATTGATTACCAGAAAAATACAATAAAAAGCAGAAATAATTTAATCACTCGTTAAAATTCAGCAACTCAATCATACAAATAAAAATGTCAGTTGCACTAGTTTTTGTGCAAAGTGTGTTCGCCACAGACAATAAATGGCACACGCGAAAAAGGCGGGAGACTGCCATGTTGGTTTTTTGCACTGCGAACCGACGGCGATAAGATTTACTGAATTTCTTTCGTCAAATGTCAAAAAATCTTTTTATATTTTTACGAATAAAGTACTTGAAAATATTGAATTAAATGCAAAGTTAAAACTCAACGGCCATTGAAATGTTCTTTTAGTATTTGCACGAATATTGCACCGACTTTTACAAGGTAGAATTAAGTGTGCATGAATTATTGTATTTTGTTTTACGTTTTTTCGCTCGAAAAATGTTCGCTTTAAGCAGTTAATTGGTTGCAATTTTCACTTTAATTGTTTTTTGTTGAATTAGTGATGCGAACTATGTTTATCGATGTTGACAAATAGTTAAAAATAAGTGTTGTCCCGTATTTAAGAATAAGTTTCCTGACTTTTTCCTAGGAATATTGAATCAATATACAATTCACTATCATAGACAATTGCTTGAGTTTAATTGTAATGACAGATAATACTGGGCTTTATCAAGATTCGTGAATGCTAATGATGGTCTCACTTATCTGATCTTTAATTTCTCCTATATTCTCCTATTGATGTTAGAAGTATTGTGATACAAAACGTAATTCCTTTTCCATAAATAAAGTCTTTTTATAGCTTATTAGTATCCGCACCAATATTTTTACAATACAATAAACAAATGAAACTAAACGACTTTTTGGATCAACACTTATTTATAAACTCAACCGTACCTACTATTAAATAAATTTGAAATGTCAAATATAAGGAAAGACATAATCAATGAAAGCTGCAAAGCTCGTTCAAACAGTTTAATATAAATGCTGTTTATCGATAAACGAACATCACTAAGATACAATCGGATCAACATAGTAAGTGCGGGTATTACAAGTTTTATTCGTGAATGTTGCTTAAAATAAATTTATTATGTCTCAGAATATTCGAAAAGTATTGCTAGATTGCAATGTTATGTGTAAATTGGCAACAAAATAAAAGAGGTAGACATACTTGTACTTTTTTAACATAACATACGTACGTACATAACAACATACGTTATGATATGTTGTTACTTTATTGCCCGACTGCCGAAGTCAAGGAGGTAATGTTTTTCGAGCGTATGTATGTATGTATGTATTTATGTATGTTTGCATATATGTATGTGGGTATATATTATTATGTCTATTTCTTTGGCACGCTCTACAGCCTAAATGGCTTGTTGGATTTTAACATATGAGGTGTCATTAGATTCGTATTGATTGTGGGAGTGACGTAAGGTACATTATAATGCAATGCAGCGTTAACACGAGAAAAAAAATGGGTTTCTTTCTTTTGAGTTTGTTTTAGGCAGGTAGGCTTTTTGTTTGTAAATATGTCTCTCAAGTATATGATGAGTTTAATGCATCAATGGTATATCGATACGAGGAAAGAATGAAAGATATATATTCAAAGATATATAAATAATCTAATAGAATCTTCTATATTTAACCAAGTAAGTCTTACGGTAGTAGATCCACGCTGGTTTCAGCATGAATGGGCTGGATCGTCCTGGGAAGTACTCATAGAAGATAGACGAAGAGTAGTAGTATCCGTACTATTGCGTTTCGTTAGCGAAAAGTTTCGTCTCGAGAGCGCCGGAGGCCTAATTTTCCCCTTTCCTCTTTCCTCACCGCCCTCATTGCCTTCCCCTAACCCCATTTCCAGCCGCCATAGTGAAGGCTACACAGCAGTACTAGATTCCACTGACAGCTTACCAGGCGGGATGGAGTCATTTTGGTAGGCTAATATAAAAAAAAATGTAATAAACCTCAGACATAGTACTTCACACTCTTACAAAGTTGCACACCTGAATGTCCCAGGGTATCGGTACCCTTAATGTCACCTTGTGAAAGAACTCGAACCGTGACAGAATGAAAAATTGCACGAACCGACCTAATTCCCTTCAACATTACACTTTACAAAGATGTTTAGTTAATGGAAAAGCTATCTGTGAAAGTATATACGAACTTTTCATAGTGTAAATAATAAAAATAAATATGTCAATACTAAAATACAACGCTAATTATCATGTAATTGCGGCTTACACATACATCTATACTAATATAAAGAGAAAGCGTTTGTTTCCTAATCTCAAAAGAAGTTTTCTAGCACATTGGAATCTATTGGCCCACTTTCAAAATATTTTTAAGGGTACAATATTGCTCTTCTGCTGACGATTTGAGAAAAGATAGCAGATATATCAATGTAACTATTACTAAAAAAAAATTAAGATTTGTTCAGTAATCTCCAAGATTTTAATAAAAACCCTACGTATGAAAGTAGCCATATTTTGCTGTACTCTTTTTATTTTACCCTTTTTATGCCACACGATCAGAAACGGCGTTGGTTGTATTTTACATAAAATTTTTAATTACTAAGAGCACTTAAATAATATAGTAATAAAATCACAGGACAGGAGTTTAATTTAACACATTTGTAAGTATTAAAACCTTCTTCAAGGAATACTTAGTTTTCAATTACTTTGTATGGAAATAGAGACAGCTGCAGTTTGATTTGATTGAGTTGTAATCGTATGAGCAGGTGATGGTTCTCACATATCTATCGTGCCCCCCTTTGAAGCTTTGATTGTCGCTATTATTACTTTAAATTACCATTTACCAAAACCATTTCAAGCTTTTTCTACTTAATATGAAGTTTATTGTATATTGATTGCATCTATGGTTCGGTGGTACTGTGTAAGGGTTACCACGCAGTGGTCTCAGATTCGATCCCGGGTCGGGTAGTGATATTGGGTTTATCTGTCGAAAAATTCTCAGTATTAGCCCGGAGTCTAGGATTGTGCTCGATAAATAATGTCAACAGGCTCGCCCCCTGTTACATGGGAAAAATAGAGAAAAGTGGATGGTTAAACACACCTCTGCGTACCCTTTCGGGAATAGTAGGCGTAAAGCTATTTCTGTACAGAAGTTATTATTACTCTAGATACAAAAAATAGTTTTGGTTCTTACCTATCCGTAATAACTGGGTTAAATTTCCATTTAAGTAAAAGGTTATATTATTTATTTTTATTATAAATTTATCGCTGTAATAATTCGAAAATATCAAATGAATCTCGTTACCAAATGATATTTTATTCTAAGCTTTAATATAAATCTATTTTTAAGCGTACTAGAATCTCAGAAGCCACATCCAGCCACCTAACTCGCTGTGGGCCTTATTCTTGCAAAATTGAATTTTCCCTGGCGTACGATGTTTTAATTAAGGACACCGCAGTCTAAGCGATTGATGTCTCGCCCTAATGTGCGTGATACGTACCATATTAAATTCTGTAATATTTACAATTTAAATGTTAAGAAATGGCAAATAATACTATACTAACACTAAAGTTAGTAACTCTGACGGTAGAATTAAATATAGGCTAAGAATTGCCAAAATGAGTCTATGAGAAATCAATGTTTATTTTTTAAGACTGTGTGGTATTACCTAGTTACATAATCTCTACCCCATGGGACGAAATTGGGTGGCCATTTTGTCCCATGGGGTAGTGACGACGATGTTCTACTATGTTTCTTCTTTTAGGCCTCGTTGTTTCTTATTTAGAATATGAAACCATACTATCACTTCATTTGAACAATTAGTCCCCTTCAAGCCATTTCTTCGAAATAAAATATGTCTATGTTATTCTCCAAGATCTATTCTATTTCTATACCAAATTTCATTAAAATCAGTTGAGTGGTTTAGGCGTGAAAGCGTAACAGACAGAGCTACTTTCGCATTTATAATATTAGTATGGATTATTTTGCCGCTTAGTAACACGACTATTTGTCTATGACTTTATTAAACCTCTTAAAGTAAAATAACATCAATTTGGTTAACAATTATTCCAATTACTTCCCACACAGTGTTATAACAACTTAAGAGCAATATTTTTATAATATCAAGGCCTTCTTTTAAGAAAAAGTTAAAGATACGACGTTCCGTGATGCCTTACAAAAAAGAACGCAGTAAATACATAATTATATAATATCCATTGCTCTCCTTCCAAATACCCCCTCAGTCCTCTTCCTTTCCCGTTTTCTTTTTTAATCCCCTTCTCTATGGTCGGCAACAGCTTGGTTGTGTTTTCTAACCATTATTTCTGCGATGCTTGGAAAACACAGCCATCTCTATAGGTTACGGCTACCACTTACTATCAGGTGGGCCGTATGCTTGTTTGCCGCCAAAGTTGTATAAAATAATGAAATATGTATTTAAGACAGATAACATAAGATGTGTTTTCCTAAAACAAGAGTGTTACAGAGTTGCTTCGGTTTTTATTTGTAGAACAGTGAGCAAAAACAGAAGCAACATAAATATTAAAGCCTCTTTGTTGGCCGCTTTGCTTTGATTAATAAAAATAGTGATGAGAAAAGAACTTATCGATAAAAAGTAACATGCTTTTGTGCACTATTGTTCGCACGAGTTAGAATTTTTAATTAAGTAAATTAGTTTGTTTATTGACGTGATACCGTCTTATAAATCGACAAACGCCGGCTGCACGAAAAAATGTTGCATTCAGCGTGCAAGCGAGAGCGCGGAACAAGCGATAGAGAGCATGATCGGATTAAGCGTTCGGCTTGTGACGCAAATTCCTTGTTTGTTTTATACAAAATAATGATAATTCAGTGATAATAATTCAATTCAATTAATAAAAGTATGCAATTTTTCATCAATGTTTTCATCATATCAGCCAAAAGACGTCCACTGCTGGATATAGGCCTCCCCCTAATTTTTGCCATCGTAGCCGGTCGTTCGCCGCCCTCATCCATCGGTTGCCCGCCACCCTTATAAGGTCGTCGGTCCACCTTGTGAGGGGTCTGCCCACGCTGCGTCTTCCGGTTCGTGGTCGCCACTCTAGAACCTTTCTGCCTGCCTGCCTGATAAGACCCATAGTTAGCGATCACGTCTCTACTCCGTATGTTATCACTGGCAACACACACTGGTCAAAGACCTTGGTCTTAAGACACTGCGGTAGTGCGGACGAGAAGATATGTTGTAGCTTCCCGAACGCTGCCCAGCCGAGCTGGATTCTACGAGTGACCTCTTTCTCGAAATGGGACTTACCTAATCGGACTGTTTGTCCCAGGTATATGTACTCGTCAACGAATTCGAGCATCGAGCCTCCGACCGTAATAGGAGTGGGTGTAACATGGACATTGGTCATGACTTTAGTCTTGTCCATGTTCATTTTTAGGCCCACTTGTCGAGAGACTCTACTGAGGTCATCGAGCATTGCACTGAGCTCCTCCACGGTTTCAGCCATGACCACGATATCGACCGCGAATCGAAGGTGAGTGATGTATTCGCCGTTTATGTTGATGCCAAGTCCATTCCAGGTCAGAAGCTTGAACACGTCCTCCAGTGCAGCGGTGAACAGTTTCGGAGATATGACATCTCCCTGTCGCACTCCTCGCTGCAACTGGATAGACCTTGAGCTCTGACCATTAATTGGTACTGACATGGTGGCGTTTTCATACAAACACTTCAGCACTTCGATATATCGATAGTCAATATGGCACCGTTGGAGAGACTGCAGCACGGCCCAGGTCTCGATCGAATCAAAGGCTTTCTCATAGTTCACAAACGCTAAGCATAGGGGCCGGTTATACTCTGTGGACTTATGTATAACCTGCCGCAGCGTATGTATGTGGTCTATGGTACTAAAACCTTTTCGGAAACCGGCTTGTTCGGGAGGCTGGAAGTCGTCGAACCTGTTTGCGAGACGATTAGTGATGACTCTTGAGAACAGCTTGTAGACGTGACTCAGGAGTGTGATAGGTCTGTAATTCTTCAGAAGGGTTTTATACGACCGTTAAATGCGTAAAATTATTATAGTCCGTAAACCGACTTTACAGACAAAGCGTTATCAGACCTCTCTAGGTGGACTGACAATAATATGTCCAGCAGTTAACGTTGTCTGGCTGAAATAAAATCTTGTGTTTTTGGGTGACCCTTGGGTTGTCAATCATCTCTACACTAAATAAATACTAGTACTCAGATATGTGTCACTAAGGAATCTAGAGGTTAAATAACACAAAAGTAAAATGTAAAACGATCCCAAAGGGTCGACCTACTCTGACTTATAAGATCAGCATAAAAAAATATAAGATAGCTTTAATAAATACAACAATACTTGTGCCATTCCACGGGGATCCATAAATTTAATTTGTCAATGTCACAAACATAATTTTTCTTTAAATATTGTAGTGAAGGTCAAATAATTTTTCTTAAAATGATATGTAAATAACCAAGAAATAAAGTATATTAAGGTCGTGATCCCAAGTGTATGACAGTTTCAGAGCCTCAAAATCTAATTTGAAAGGCTCTACTAAAACGAGCTAAGATTATGTACGTCCCTTTACAAAGGTTCTGTTAAATATGACCTGACACAAAGTAAACTGGCAATAACGTTTTATAACTCGAGGGTGGTACCTTAATAATGTAATAAAAATATCGATAACATCACCTCCCTAATGTTGATTTTGTAGCAAAAGATGAAGAGTAATAGCTGAGTTTAAAATTTTATAGATGATTTTATAACGAGTTATGCCTTATTATGCTGTCTTACAAAAGAAAAACGCAGTAACTACATAATATAATCAATTGGAATAAATCTAAGCCAGACAACTTAAGATGTGTTTTCACTAAACAAGTCTCGCAGTTGCTTCGATTTTTGTTAATAGGGCAGTATGGACATTAGCTTTTATTCGGAATTACGTTTATTTTTAGATTTTGAAGAACAGGGGCTTTCTTCACTCTATTTAAATATAAGACTTAGTTTCTTTGATGTAGCTAGATTTGGAAAGCACTATTGGTAGAGTAGATATTGTGCTTTTGGCAGCAATCAAAATTTTATAAACTTATTAATATTTCTTTGTAGTCAGGTGTGTACTTTGTGTTCGTTTTATTGGTTGTTTTTTTTAGTTCTTTATTTATTTTAATCTCGTGTCTTTTAATAATTTATATATGGCTGGCCTGTTGGTCTAGTGGTTAGTGACCCTGACTGCTAAGCCGGAGGTCGTGGGTTCGATTCCCACCCAGGACAAACCTTTGTGTGATGATCATGATTGTTTGTTCTGTGTCTGGGTATAATTTATCTATAATATGTATGTATTTACAAAAAAAAAAATTATATAAGTAGTGTATCAGTTGTTTAGTACCCATAACACAAGCAAATATAATTGCTTAATTTGGGGCTAGATGGCGCTGTGTGAAAAAATAAAATATATGTCTACAGCTTAAAACATATATATAGTATTATTATAATTATTAATTTAAAGCGAGCCGAGAAAATGTGTCTGACAAAACCTGTATACTTTTAGTAAGCGCCACCATATTTTTTTTTTTTTTTTTTTTTTATATTAGCCTACCAAAGTGACTCCACTCTGCCTGATGGTAAGCAGTAAGTGGAATCCAGAAGTGGCGGACACCATTCCAAAAGCCAAACTACTGGTATGGTGGCCTCCACTATGGCGGCTTAGTGAGATGCTTTTTCACGCCCCGCTTAAAAGACCCAGGATCAAAATTAGATGGGAACACATGCGCTGGCAAAGAGTTCCAGGCTTTAATTGAGCGACAAAAGTATGAAGTGCTGAACCGTTTGGTTCGAGACCCTTTAGATTCCACTGTGAAAGGGTGGCACTTTAGTCCCGCACGTGTTGTTCTGGATAAAAAGGGAGAGGGTGGGATTAATTCAAAGAGCTCTTCAGAACACTCTCCATGGTAAAGGCGATAGAAGACGGCCATTGAGTCGATGTCTCTTCGCAGATGTAAAGGCTCAAGGGTCTTAGTAGCCTCCGGGCTTCCGATGATACGGACTGCTCGCCGCTGCAACCTATCGAGTGCATCCAGTAAGTACTGTGCGGAGCCATCCCAACCATGCTATCTGTTAACCACGATGACAATTGGATTCACCACTCGAAGCCTGCTTATCAAATAAAGTGGAGTATTATAGGTATGCCAATATAAAAAAGGTCATAGAATTGTCCATCTATAATTTTTTTAGACCGGCTTTCAAACAAATTTTTTTTTTTCTTTTTTTTTTTATTATAGCCCACCAAAGTGACTCCACCCCGCCTGATGGTAAGCAATCAGTAGAATCCAGAAGTGGCGGCCACCATACCAAAAGTCATCGTTTAAAACTGCTGGTATTGTGGCCTCCACTATGGCGGCTGGGAATGGGGTTAGGGGAAGGGAATGAGGGAGGTGAGGAAAGAGGAAAGGGAAGAAATTGGGCCTCCGGCGCTCTCACTCACCGAACGAAACGCAGTAGTACGGATACTACTCTTATGTCGATTTTCTATGAGAGGGTAGTACTTCCCCGGACGATCCGGCCCATTCATGCTGAAATCAGCGTGTGATCTATTACCTTGAATTTTAATTTATCGACATAATCGCCTCACTATAAAAATAAGCTCATGGCTTGAGTAAACTTTGCTACAATTATTTTAATCGACGACATCACTGTAACTGTGGCGCGTATTTTATTCTTTCTACTTGTCGGTGTAATGTACGGTTTAATTTGTTGGATAATAGTGCTACTTCATAATGTTTTTGTATCGTTTAGTAAAGCAGTTGCTATATATTTTATTACGAGTATTTTTTTAAAAAGTTTGGTCACAAACAATCAGGCTTGTCAATGGTAAGTGCAGTCGCCACTATATTACTTCACTAACGCAATGCATGGACCAACTGGCGGTCAAATAATTTAAATAACTCGCTTACTGTATAAATTGTGACTACTAACACACATTTTGGGTGAAATTAAAATAATTATTTTCTTTTTTATTTTTACAAAATAAAACCTTGTACTTAGTTAAATGTCGATAAACTTACATTCAAAGGACGTAGTGGATTATTCTAAGTAAACTAAGTTAATAATTGTTAAATAATATTCATAGTTTCAAAGGACATTGCATATAAACATTACATTTTATTAATTTTTTCTTCGTGAGAGTCTTCGTGAACTGGTCCTCATGCCCTGTGAGAGATTTTACCCTGGTCACAAGATGCTTCAATTGTCAGCAATACGGTCATGCGGCTAAATTATGTCGAGAATCAACCCTCACCTGCGGACACTGTGGTGGTCATGGCCATGAAATAAAGGGCTGCGCAAGGAAGGCAGAGGAACCGAAATGTGCAACTTGTCTGCACTTCAAAAAACCTAGCAATCATAGTACAGGCGCGTCTGATTGTCCGGCAAAAATCATGGCAGAAAAGAGGTATATTAATTCTATAGATTATGAGGGCGCCTAAGAGCGTCTTTTATTATTTTATATTTATTAGCACTAAGTAGATATATTTAATTACATATCATGGCCAATGAAATAATTAATGACATTGATAATACTATTATTTATAACTCTATACTGTGCGAAGCTGAAAATTGCAAACAGTATATTTCCAACTACAATAACCCTTTCACGGTACTAACACAAAACATACGTAGTATTAATAAAAACATAGACAGTTTTAACGCCTTCCTTCACAGGCTTAATTTTGAGTGTGACGTGATTGTTCTTACCGAATGCTGGTTAGCAAATTGTAGAAGTAATCTTCCTGTATTGCCTGGATATAACAGTTTTTATAGCTCAGTATCTCTGAACCAGAATGATGGTGTAGTGATTTATGCTAAACAACACTTACTTGTAACCGTAGAAGAACCTATAGCCGATGTTTGTAATTGTTTACTCATCAAAATTGGATGCGATATAGTAATCATTGCTATTTATAGATCGCCCTCTTTCAGAAAATTGGATAAATTTAATACTTATTTAATTACTCTATTGCAAACCCTTTCCACCTATAAAACTGTTATACTTACGGGTGATCTAAACTTAAACATAAACACTGGACACGGCAACAGGGATATTCAAGACTATCTTAATTTATGCGCATCCCAGGGACTTTTTCCGGCCCATACTTTGCCTACACATCAATCTGGTTCTTGCCTAGATCATGTCATGCTCAAAACAAATTTTCCGTGCTTAACTCTTATTACTGACTCTGCAATAACTGATCACTGCCCCGTCCTACTTTCAATTAATTTGTCGCTATCTAAGTACTTTGTTCGTCCTAAACAAAAATCTAAAATAAATATGAGTGGCCTCGAACGTGATTTATGCAATATTGACTTTAGCCCAGTTTACAATTCCGCTGATGCTAATGTTGGTATGTCATTTGTTATAAATAAAATGCAACAAGCTATTTTATTCAACACAATCGTTACTAAATTGAGTCGAAGAAAATACAATTTAAAACCATGGATATCACCGGGCCTTATCCGTTGTATTCGAAATAGAGATAAGCTGCATCAAAGAGCTAAGCTGTGTCCTGATAACTCAATTTTGCAACTTACATATAAAAGATACAGAAATTTTTGTAATAATCTTTTAAAAAAGCTCAAAATAGAATATGACAGATCACAACTCCAGCACGCAAGTAAAAACAGTAAACAACTATGGAAAGCTATTAAAAATGTAACGCATATGTCAAATCAACATAAATCAGATTCGAGTCTATTGCATACACACTCCACTCCACTTTCATCGGCTAATAGTACGAATAATTTCTTTGTAAATATAGGTCAGAATCTCGCAGAAAAGATTCAAAACGATCCTAGCAATAGCCTTCCTAATAATTGCCCGTTGCCACTGAAATTACATACAGGCAAATCATTTGTCTTGTTAGACGTGGAGGAAAGCGAAGTGGAACAGATTATATCGGGTTTGAAAAATAGTTCCACGGTGGGATGGGACAGCATCAATAATCATATTTTAAAAACTTTTAAGCACATATTAGTTCCTCCTTTAACTCACATATTTCAAAAATGCCTCTCCGATGGAATTTTTCCAACTTACCTTAAAAAGGCCGTAGTTGTTCCCATACACAAAGCGGGCAAAAAAGATGATGTGACTAATTATAGGCCAATTTCCCTATTACCTTCAATATCCAAAGTTTTGGAAAAAATTGTTAATAATAGACTAATGTCTTATCTAGAGAGAAATTTCCTCCTCTCCCATACGCAATTTGGTTTTAGACCTAAACTGTCTACATCAGACGCTGTACACTGCTTAACTGATCATGTCACTAAAGAGCTAGGAAAGAGTAAACAAGTCACAGGAATTTTCCTTGATCTTGCCAAGGCATTTGATACTGTCTCCGTTTCGATACTTTTTTCGAAACTAGAGAACATTGGAATAAGAGGCAATCAACTAAATTTTTTCGCTGATTACTTACGAGACAGATATCAGTGTGTTAAGATTGGTGACATCATGAGTACTGATATGAAAATTCCTGCTTTTGGTATACCACAAGGAAGTATAATCGGCCCTACTCTTTTTCTAATATACATCAATGACCTCTGTAATTTAAATCTAGACCACGGCAAAATCATTTCATACGCGGACGACACCGCACTAATTTTTTCTGCTGACACGCACACAGAAGCACTTATTTATGCACAAAATGGTTTTAATGTTGTAAATAACTGGCTCAGGCATAACCTACTAACATTGAACGCTGAGAAAACTAATTTCTTGAACTTTAGCATGCGCAAGCGGAACACTTTAAATCGAAATTATAATTTATTTGCACATAATTGCGATAAACTTTCTCCAAACACCTGCAACTGCCCTTCAATTAGCAACATTAGCAGTGTGAAATATTTAGGTGTCATACTTGATGACACTCTATCATTTAAGGAACATATTATTTCTTTAGCTATACGTGTACGAAAATTGATATTTGTTTTTAAAAAACTACGACATATTGCAGACCAAAAACTAATAAAACAGGTTTATCAAGCATTGTGTCAGTCCATTATCCAATACTGTATTACGTCCTGGGGAGGTGCCCCAAAAACTGTAATGTTAGCTATTGAACGAGCCCAACGAACTATCCTAAAAGTAGCTTATTTTCTCCCTTTCCGCTCTCCTACTCGCCAATTATATTAACTATGTAAGGTTTTAACAGTCCGTCAACTCTTTATTATGTCCACGGTCCTAAAACAACACTCAGCACTTCCGTACTCTCCTAACATTACTAACCTCAAAAGAAGGAAAGATATTGTTTGCAAAGATCACTCGGAATCAAAATTTATGTTTTCGAATAAGTTCTACCCATTTTTAGGTCCATTTCTTTATAATAAGTTAAATAAGGCCTTATCTATATATGACCACAACTATCATAAATGTAAGATTTTAATTTATAATTATATACAGAATTTGTCCTATGAACAAACTGAACAAATGTTAATTGTACTTAAGTAAGTCATAACTAATTTATTCTAAATATAGTTTAATTATTTGTTTATTTTCTATATTATACCTAAGTCAGACTGAGAGTTTACACATGTTTTCACGAACTCACACCGCCTGTGGCACAGGTTTTATTACCTAGTATAGGCATCCTAACACTGTATACTTATTTATAAGATATTATTTAAGACCTACATTGTTAAAATGACTTTCATGACCCAATAAAGATTTTATTATTATTATTATTATTATTATTTGATCCCTAAAAGTAAAAAAAGTAAATACATAGTACTTAGTACACTACTGGCTAAACCCAATTACACTTTTTGTTTCGATTCTGAAATTACCACCTCATGTCGCGACACTAAAAATTTTGGAATTTATACTATTATATAAAGCGGAAGAGTTTGTTTGTTTGAACGCGCCAATCTCTAGAACTACCAGTCTTATTTGAAAAACTCTTATTGTGTATGATTGCCCAGTTCTCGAGGAAGGTTATAGACTATGTAACATCACGCTACTGGCGACGGGACCAGGGCAGTAAGCAAAGACGCGGGAGAAACCGCGCTGCGGAAAGCTCGTTAATAATAAAAAAAAGGTAATAAAAAAGTGACAAAAATATTTTATACAATTTTTAATTCTATCTAACTCAGTCGTCGTTATATTGATGATATTATAATGCTAAGTCCTAAAAAGTGTTTTTATTAAATGTCGTCGACTATTATTACGTAATGTTCGACATTTGCATACCTATATGAAAAATGTTGTAATTACACTGATCACAATATTTTGCGGCGAATTGTTGGATAGTAACCGTGAAAGAAAAAAAATATTTGTCTTTAAAAAAATTTAGCAATGCAATAATCGGTATCTAAGTTACCTTCATGTGATAAGTGATAGGAGAAGATAAAGCTATTGTAATATTATTGTAGGTATATTATCTCAAAGCTTCAAACTTGCTGTTAATTGAATTGCTTCAAAAATTGTTCGACAAAATTCCAATATATTTTCCCTAAATATACAGTATACAGTAGTAAAACGCAAAAGTTCAAATCATTTTATGTAGCAACAAATTAAATTAATATTTAATTTTGTGAAAAATCCCTAAGGATATTCGCCTCCGTTATGATAGGCACGGACCCTAAAAGACAGTTTTTTCGCTAAACCAACGGTTGACAGTGAGAAATTGCAGGATTAATTTCTTTCGTTCGTTTATTTGTGAACCTCAGACCGCTAGTTGAATTTTCAACTTTTTGAAGGAAAGAAAGTTTTCTTTTTTTAAGATATCGGCAAGCTGACAAGATTTATATTTCAGATCTGGTGTTGAAGGTAAAGATAAATTGTCATGCAGAATACGGAGTAGATTAAATTAATACTATGATATAAAGGTCCCAGCGCATTATATTCCTCCTACAGGAAATTGTTTTTTTTTGAAGTTATACTTCTTTTGGCGCGATTGGGAAAAATGATGAGAGTGAATTTTTACGATGCGCGCGCACACCGACAGAAAAAAGCAACACCCTGAAGTTAGTTGCGAACCTTTGTGTGTCGTATCAGTACAAATAATCAGTGTGAATAAATAAAAAATATATTGGCGTTTATATCAATTCAATTATATTTATGACGCTAAAAGATATTTTTTATTGATCATTTATCAGTAAAAATATTTATTTGGAATATTAGTGGTAAAAGTGGTTTTAATATACTGTTTTAAGTGCATTTATAGATTTGAGGTTTACTGTTATGTATGAATGCGTTGTGTTATTATTTGGTATTTTTGGATTGTTACGCTAAAGAAGTATAACTGCTTACGTGCGTACATGAGTACACACACTCTTTTTTTTTATTGCTGTTATATTTGCTGAAGTGACAACAATAATGTCTACATATTATTATAAAAATATAACATTAAATTGAAAATTAAAAACCCCGACATAGTTTACATTATTCTACTAGTCAAACCTTTTTCTTTGATAACTATATTATGAGAGTTGTCAAAAAAATGAAATCCGCCATTTTGTGGCGTCGTCCATCTTTTCATCAAACATAGCTAAGAACACTCCCGACTAATTCAAAAAATATCGAAATCAAAATCGGTTCATCTGTTCGGAAACTACGATGCCACACACACACACAAAAATAAAACAAATAAATGATGAAATGTTGTTCTTATTACATTAAACTCAGTCATTGATTATTATTGGGCCTCAAGTTAAACCGACGATTCTTTTGCTCGAATAAAGAATCATTAATACAACACAGTATTATTGTCTCTTTATTCTAACTAAAAAGAGAGTCAAGTATTTAGCGCGGCAGTTTTCAGTACCACTGTAGTATTAAATATTGAAACCCGTTTATTTTTATGATATGTCACCCTAAAACAAAAGCCTTGAACACGAGCCTAAACGCCTTATCTAATGAACAATCTTTGATTGATTTATTAATCTTGCCTTTAAAGAGTTAAAGTTATTTTCTACAAAATTAAACGTCAGGGCTTTTTAAGTCTCACAAAAAGTTTAGAAGAAAATTTTCAAACATTTTTCCATTTAACAGCTTTAGTTACAGGGAGGGTAGAAATATAAAATTGTAGACGTCTGGCCATTTCATTTGTGAGAATTATTGAATTTGAATTATTGGAGTGGCCACCTTGCTTGTGAGAACAGGGAATACCGTTAAGTAGTTATTAGTTTCTAGAGATTTTATTTTATGTTTTTTTATATTTTTTTATTGGCATCCCCAACATTTTAGTTTTATATTTATATTTGTAACACTATGTTTATTACATTGGCAACACTGGTTGCATTATTAAAGTCTCTCTTGGATTTTACTGTCGAATAGATTGATGTACAAAGGCAAGCTCAACTCAGAGCTGAGTTCTCTAACAGCAAACCTTAGAGTGGTAGAGGAAATAATGTTAGTGAGAGTATAATAAAGTGTACAATTATGAAGAAAGTAACAGAAAGACTTAACCTAAACAATAACTTTTATTTTTATGTCGTAATTTTTTCAAGAAACATTTAATGAGTGAAGTTAAGTTAAGTTAATCTAAGATATACTGTCAATTAATTAAACTATAGTTTTGTTTTACATGGTTCTTAATTTTGACACTAGGTACTGACGTTAAGCAAAAAATCGGGTCAGAACGCTGAACTACTCTGTCTCAAAATTCAATCGGTCAAAGATTTAGCAGCCATCAGTTAAAAAGGCATAAAGAATTTAAACTAACAATTCTCCACTGCCTTTTATATTCTTAGTTCGGCTTCGGTGGCAGGTGGGCAGTGAGCGTAAGAATTTCGTTCCTTGCATTGAAATTACCTACAACTGAAGATATTTCAGTGCAGAAAGAATAGCATCGCTTTTAACTGCTTATGACCTCTGGTTTTTATAATAATAATTTCCTTTATCAGATCCATCAAAAATCTATCAGAAAAAGCATCTCGCTAAGCCGTCATAGAGTCCGTCATGGAGGCCACCATATTAGTAGTTTGGCTTTTAGAATGGTGTCAACCACTTCTGGATTCCACTGACTGCTTACCATCAGGCAGAGTGGAGTCACTTTCGTAGGCCAATAAAAAAAAGATCCTGGGACTTTTAAGCGGATCGTGAATAAGCATCTTACTAAGTCACCATACCAGTAATTTGGCTCTTGGAATAATGGTGGCCACCATTTCTGGATTTTGAAATCGCGTCTCAGCAAGCTGATATATTTTCAAACCCTATACCATTCTTTACCGACCCAGCTACGAACATAACGCCAGTTATTACAATATTTGATGTTTTCCTTGTATTTTATCTCACCTTTACTCTAAACAACCTGGCACAGCCTTTTTACGAGCGTTTTTCTTTTATTGTGACATTTTTTCAGAGTTGTTTGCTCAATTTTTCGGTTAGATTCATATGTTGTTTTGTGATGCCTTGATCTTGTTTTTTTTAGTATTTAGATGTAAAATAAAAACAATATTAATTAAATATGTTTGCCTGCCTTACGTAGGTAAGTAGGTAGTTATCGTAATACAATACAAGAACTGTGTACTGTTATATACCCAATATGTACATAGAAATGCCAACCGCGACTTGCTCATTATCGCAAATCAGCATATTGTAGTCTTTATTATACAGTGAAGACCAAGAGAACCTCAGTCTGCGCTGAACTCTTGAACCGTGTCGTAACGCTTGCGGTCTGACCCTATTTTCTGTAATTATTCGTAATAAACGTCCTTCAAGTCTAAAAAGTGTTTTTAAAAGTCTTCTGAAAGGGTCCCTA
Source organism: Parascotia fuliginaria (assembly GCA_963082885.1). Taxonomy (NCBI): domain Eukaryota; kingdom Metazoa; phylum Arthropoda; class Insecta; order Lepidoptera; family Erebidae; genus Parascotia; species Parascotia fuliginaria. The sequence continues at coordinate 10,129,770 of OY720197.1, forward strand.
TAACAGTACGGTAGTAGATCCACGCTGGTTTCAACATGAATGGGCTGGATTGACTGGGGAAGTACTACTCATAGAAGATCGACGTAAGAATATTAGTTTTCATGCTAATGTGTTTCGCTCGGTGAGTGAGAGCGCCTGCAGCTCAAATACCCTCTCGGTCCTCTTCCGTTTCCCTTTCCCTTCCTCATTGGCATTATTACTGCGATGATTGGAAAACAAAGCCATCTCTATAGGTTACGGTTTCCACTTATTATCAAGTGGGACGTATGCTTGTTTGCCGCCAAAGTTGTATAAAAAATAACGATTTATTTAGTACAGAAAAGCAGTAGAGAAGTGGTTACAATCGTAATTGCTATCAGAAGAATTAAAGTTTTTTTTTATTTATGGCAACGAACACACGAATATTTAACCTAAACGTAGAATATTTACGTAAAGCAGTAACACCCATAGCACTATTGAGTTCCGATTAGTAAATAAAAGCTAGGAAGCCAATCAGTCTCTTAATTTTCCTTTTCTTCCTTCAATCATTTCTTCATGATGGTTAGCAATGATTTTGAGCTTAGAAAACACAGATTTAGGTAGTAAAATAAGTAATTTATATAGCTTTGTTACAAACCTAGTTGATAAAAATGAGCTTTTCCTCCAAGTTTAAAATTCCAAAGCACATTATCTTCGTAGAACAGACTATCACACATAAGGTAGGTATACCAAAAATTCGAATATATTCAAACAGTATACTGCAGTTTAAAAACAAAAGAGAGAAAGAAAAATATTTTATTTAGACAAAAACGCCCTCGTAGGATGGACGACACAGAGAAGACGATGCGATAATAAAACACACTAAAGTTGTCTATAAATTTAAAATATACATACATTAATATTTTTGCTATCTTCACTGAACATCTGCGTGCCGTTGTACCACACGATTTTGGGAGCAGGTCTGGCGCCAGATACTTCGCAGACCAGCGTTAGTAGGGTTCCCTGGACTGCATGCTCTCCAACGCCAGATATTAGAGTCTTGTTTGGAGGAACTGGAAAAAAAATATGGACATGTTTTTATTGTTTTATCTATTATATAAAGCGGAAGAGTTTGTTTGTTTGAACGCGCTAATCTCTGAAACTACCAGTTGAATTTGAAAAATTCTATTTGCGTATGATAGCCCAGTTCTTGAGGAAGGATATAAGCTATGTAAAATCACGCTACTGGCAATGGGAGCAGAACAGTAAGCTAAGACGCGGATGAATACGCGCCGCGGAAAGCTTCTATTAAAATCAACAGTTGGTGGTGTTCTTGATATAAATAGCCTTTGAATTATTATCACTTTTTCTAATACCAAGTATCAGGTTAACAGCTACTTTATCTGCCAGTATTCGTCCACTGTTGGACATATGCCTCCCCCAATTTCGCGTCACCCTGACCGGACGTGGGCCACCAACCATCGCGTCGGTTGCTCGCCACCAGACGGTCAGTCAGTTTACCCTGTAAGAGGCCTGCTCTAGCTACGCCTTATTATTATTTAATATTATAGAAAATTATTTTACTTTCATTCTCGAATTTTTTCTGTAGTAGTTTCTTGTTAGTTTTAGCATGAATAAGCTGATTGAATTAAAAGGCCGTTTGCTTGTTTGCCACCAAAGATCTATAAACTTAGGTATAGGCCACAAAATCCGACCAAATTAACGCAAACGCTACAAGAACGCTACGCGCTAAAAGAACCACATGTTAATAAAAACTTTTTCAATAAATTCCCTATGTATTAAATAATGTATTTGTTTTATGTATAAGCTTGATATTATTATGGCAATGTAGTCCGCAAAAACTACGAGGAACTATTTAATAGTAGGTACAGATATTTATTTTATTTTGTACCGGTAGATGACAGAGATGTATATTAATTCATTTAGAAATGAACCTTAATGTAATGCCATAAGGTTGACATTGGCTTATCTACTTAGCTTTTAAAGGATAATTAGCGTTATTTTTAAGAGCCGTAACGCAGTAGTACGGATACTACCGTAATGAAACCGTAGGTATTAAAAATGAATCCTAAAGTCAATCCCAGAAAGGTAATCTAAAGTAATTATCTTCCATTTCAATATATCTTTACCTTTATATTTTATTAATAGTGAATAGATGGAACTAAGATCCACCTTCTCCACCTAATAAGGTATTAATTACAAAAGCCTTCACCCAAAGGTCATTTTTGTTCAATTACCCCCTATGACGTCACGAAGTAATCATAGTCAATCAGTCGGCCGATAATGGGAACTCCCACCCTATTACTTTCATATCTATTACAGAAATTGAACATGATTTTTAGTGTACTAATATTGGGCAAATTATTATTTTGTATGCGCCCTGCGGCTTTGCCCGCGCAGAAAATGGTGTGTATTTAAGTAATGTATCTCAGGAACCAGATCGATTTTCGAAATATAATCTTATGTCCGTCTCCAGCACGTACTTACAAAATTTCATCGAAATCGGTTCAGCTATTAAGGCGCTGAGTGGTAACAAACACACACAAATTTTCGCATTTATAATATTAATAGGATATATTTTCTGTCCTTAACTTTTATAGAACACTAGTGGACCCGACAGACGTTGTCCTGTCTTAATTATTATCTAATTTTTCACTCCCTACAGATATCCCTCGTAAACTTTTCACTACTTTCCCCTATTCCCCTCTTCCTTCTTCCCTCCCTCCCCCCTCCCCCTACCTCCCCTCATTTCCCCGTCATTTCACTCTCCCTTTCCCTGGCTTCTCTCTCATTTCCCCCTTGCTTCCCCCTCACTTACATCTCCCTTCCCCTACATTGCCCCATACTTTCCACTCACTTCCTTCTCATCTTTCTCTCATTTTCCCCTCACTACCCCCTCACTTCCCCCTCGCTTTACCCTCACTTCCCTCTCACTTCCCCCTCACTTCCTCCGCACTTCCCCTTACTTCTTCTTCCCTACCCCTAACTTCTCTTTCACCCCCCCTCCCTTCCCCCTCTTTTAAATTTTCAAGTCGCTAACTTCAAAAGCAAATATCTTTCCATATAATATTTCATCTCTAATTGCGTCCCTTTAAATCCACCCCAATTTAAAAAAAAATAGAAATATTCCAAAACAAAATTTCAAAACTATGAAGAAGTTTCATACAATCGTTTTCATCCCTTTTCAGACCACCCTTAACATTTAGAGGGATGAAAAATAGATGTTTCTCCGATTCTCAACCCTAGCCGATATGCATACAAAATTTCACGAAAATCGGTCGAGCCGTTTCGGAGGAGTTCAATAACGTGACCCGTGACACCGTGACACGAGAATTTTATATATTAGATTTTTATATAGAAGGCATGAATTCTCACTTGCTTAGTACGGCACGAAATGAAATGAAGGTGGAAAATTTCAAGTGAGACTTTAAACTTGAAATTTGCATGAAAAAATATCAGACCAGAAGACCTCACTGTCTGCTTATCAGCATCAGCATCTAGCAATGTGGATGCATTTTAGCAGTAGTCCACTAAAACGCATTATAAAATATATTATTAAAAAAGAAAAAACTCGCCTGCCAACTCCCTACAACAAACCGTAAAGTGAAAAACATTCGAATCTAATAACACCTCATTTATGTTAAAATCTCTAAAGGCTTTTTTTATCAATTTTACAAATTTCTCTTATTTCACTTAATCATAATTTAATTTAACCAAACAGTTGTTGCGTTGCATGATATAAGAGGTTGTCGTTGACGACTGCGTTAATATAAATTGTGAAGGCATTTAGGCCTGTGCCAGAGAAATAGATATACATACAGACATACATACGCTCAAAAACATTACCCTCCTTGACTTCGGCAGTCGGGCAAATATTCAAGCTCAGCTGTTATCAAAACATTTTTGAACTTGAATCTGTACTGTCCTCGGTAAACATAGATAATAATGACTTGATAAAAGCCACATTTATATTTCAATAAATAATTACTTGACTGGTTTCAAACAACCATGTGTATAGGTTGCCTCAACCACAAGACCATTACGACTTTTGTATATAGGTTCATTTTCTCGAAAAATATGAGTAAGTTTACTTTCATAATAACTATGAAAAAGGGAATCTATTGCGATGGACAAATTGGTATATTTAACGGTCTTAATTCAATTATCCTCAGTTTCCTATATTACGTCGCAGGTAGAGTGAGAATTTGGAATATATATAAATTTTACCAATGAATATTTGAATTATTGAAATTTGTACGGTAGGAGATCCACGCTGGTTTCAGCATGAATGGGCCGGATAGTCCGGAGAAGTACTACTCACTCATAGAAGATCGACGTAAGAGTAGTAGTATTCGTACTACTGCGTTTCGCTCGGCGAATGATAGTGCCGGAGGCCCAATTTCCCCCCTTTCCTCTTTCCCCACCTCCTTCCTTCCGTTCGCCTAATCCCATTCCCAGCTGCCATAGTGGAGGCCACCATACCAGCAGTTTAAAGCGATGGCTTTTGGTATGGTGGCCACCACTTCTGGATTCCACTGACTGCTCACTGACGCATCAGGCAGGGTAGAGTCACTTTGGTAGGCTAATAACGGGTGGCGCAAAAGTAAAGACCCTATTTGGTTCAGCTATAACATTTTTTCTGAATTAGAAAACTAGATTTAGATTTTTTTAAATGTATATTTGTGCCATTAAATTTCGTACCATTAGGATTTAAAGATGATGTCTTTTAAATGGTGACCTCCAGAGTTGATACACATTTGAGCCCTATTTATGAGATTATCCTTCAAAATTGGTTATGAGTGACGAAGCGCATTTCCATCTCTCAGGGCATGTCAATAAGCAGAATACTCGGTTCTGGGGCACTGATAATCCGCGCATTATTCAAGAAACACCTCTACACCCACTAAAAGTTACTGTATGGTGTGGCATCTGTGTTGACAGAGTGATCGGACCCTATTTTTTCGAAGACGCTGGAGGCAATGCGATTACTGTCACTGGAGAACGCTACAGAACCATGTTACGTGAGTTTTTGATACCCAGTTTGGACGAATTGGGGCTGGAGCACATCTGGTTTCAACAAGACGGCGCTACGGCACACACAGCGCGCGACACTATGGACTTAGTGAGGGACGCTTTTCCAGGCCGAGTTATCTCTCGTTTTGGCGATTTGCCTTGGCCTGCAAATAACCCGATCTGACCAGTCCAGACTTCTTTCTTTGGGGTTTTTTGAAATCTCGGGTGTATGTGAACAAGCCACAGACTCTCGCAGCTCTAAAAGAAAACATTCGTCAAGAAATAACGAACATATCGCAGGAAGTGTTACGGCAAGTTATGCAAAATGTCATAAATAGGGCTCAAATGTGTATCAACTCTGGAGGTCACCATTTAAAAGACATCATCTTTAAATCCTAATGGTACGAAATTTAATGGCACAAATATACATTTAAAAAAATCTAAATCTAGTTTTCTAATTTAGAAAAAATGTTATAGCTGAACCAAATAGGGTCTTTACTTTTGCGCCACCCGTTATATATAAATATATAAAAAAATAATTTAAAAAAGTTTGTCATTTAAATGACTTGGATGCGTCTGAGAAAGATTGTTGGTAAAATGGATATACGGGCAAGAAACCTTAGCTCAACGGTAGAAACTACAGATTAAAATATGTATGTGCAGTGTTTATAAATACAGAATACACTTAGATTGCTCCAGGACTTAGAGTGACATCCTCTATGACGTGATACATGTAAATATCAAACCAGGTACTTACTGGTACACCAGGGACAATCGTTAACCAAAGTTAGAAACGTCAGAAGTCTGATATTACTTTATTCTTTACTAGCTGTCTGCAGCGCGGTTTTACTCGTGTTGCTGCTTACTTACTACATCGCGTCTGTGGCTCGTAGCGTGCTTTCTTTAAGAATTGGGCTACCAAATGCTAAAAGAATGTTTCAAATCCGACTGATAGTACTAAAATTAGTGCGTTTAAACAAACTCTTCAGCTATTATTAGTGAAAATTGTAACTTCACCGAACGTCTAATTTCACAAAGTAACCGCTACCCACACGAGCACATAACATGTAGTGTCCAACACACATCTCTGAGATGGTATCGACCCCCAATATTGCAAGGTGGTAAAATTCTCGACCCTACTACTCCTAGTGATGGAAATGTGTCGATAAATTCGAACGTTTTATTATTAAGCTTTTGAATTAAAAATCTTTTTTGAAATTGACTACATGAGTTGAACTTTATTAATCTCTTGGAATATAGCTCTTGTATTAAACTGATTTTCTATAATTTTTCTAAATGCATCAAACCAATTAAGTTTAAAGCAATCAAGATGTAAGACTGCAAGAATGTTCTTGCAGTTAAGGTGTGACCTAAACTGTATTTTTAAAATGTAGTAAGTTCAATTCTCAACTGATACAAATTTTTTGCATGACTAACAAATATTATTTTCTAAAATAGGTGTGTATTTTGCAGTACTTGTTTTTTTTAAAGAAAATCTGATAACTGTTGAAGTCAAAAGTCGTCCAATACTGGAAAAGGAAATCCTCTGAACATTACGTCAAATTTTTTCAATATACGGTAAAACCACAGCCAGATGCTAGTAGGACAAATCAGATTCACAGATAACAAAATAACTAGGTTAAGTAATGTCGTGGTCGACTGACGTCACAGATCCTCACTGTCATCCCTCCTCACTCTTTGTGGACGATGCTCAGATTATTGGATCTCAAGGTTTCACGGTCTATAAAAATTTTGAATTGAAGACGTACTTTTTGTGTTTTTAAGGAAGTATGAAAGGTTTAATATATACTTCGGACGTGTGTGTGTGAAAAGATTAATGAATGTTGAGGCGAAGAAAGTATGTTAGGATCACAGCAAATGGTGCTCTATAGTCTCTGCTTACCCCATTAATGGGAGACGGGCGTGAAATTATGTATGTATACATGATTCACGTTTTATATTATTCTAGCAATGACTTTACTCTGCAGTGTTCTGCCCCTCATGGACTTCACTTTGCCATGGTGGATTTTGGGTGGGTGTGAACACCATCTCAAAAGCCTTCGTGGCAAACTGTTGACTTGTTAGATGCTTTTATACTACTCATTTAAGATTCGGGATCAACATAACGCCAGTACTTTCTACTTTTTAGGTGAAGGGTCCACGGTTATAGTTATTTAAGCCTTCAGCGACACAAAGTTCTACTAGTTGATTAAGAGCGCCGGAGGCCCAATATCCCCTCTTTTCTTTTTCTTCACTTCGCTCAATCTCGTCACCTACCCCACAGAGTCCCTGGCATTGCAGGAGCAACAGTTACCATTTACTATCACGTGGGCTGTTTGCTCGTCTGCCACTGTCAGCAATAAAAAAAAATTGTTGCAGTTTTAATATCACTTGCTGCTTGCTTATTGGATACCATACGATTCAAAGAGCAGAATTAGAGAAGTACCTAGTCAGTACTTCTAAAGAAAACTTATTCGTTAAGAACATAATCTAGACTAGCTGCGCCTCGCGGCTTGAAAATGAGGTTTGTCTCCCTCTGGTTTTTGGGATGCAAAGTATAGCCTATGTTCGTCTTCGGCACCGAGTCTACCTATATACCAATTTTCATCGAAATCGGTTTATCTGTTTAGGCGCTGAGTGGTAACAAACACACACACACACACACACACATACAAACTTTCGCATATATAATATTAGTAGGAAGTAGGATTACGAACAAAAGACAGAATTTAAAACTACATTTTTGTAAATGTTTTGTCTTGAAAAAGAATCGAATCCAAGATACTAGTTATCTCTGTAGTGATAAACCGATCGCCGATTAATCGAAATAAATGACCAAAAATCTTGTTTACTTTAATAGTATTCTTCAAAAATGTATCGATAACTTAATCGCATCCCTACAATACACTATCTTGCCACTTATTAGCTATATGGAGTAGCAATTTATCGGGTGGGCTCTGAAAATTGCTCGCCACTGTACACCCAAGTTAGTTAAGTGATCGTTCAGTCCGTCGTATGTAAAATTTAGGCTGTATTTACAACAGAATAATTAAGTAAATGTAGAAAATGAATGTAGGAAAAATGATTGTGTGGAGTGACAAAAATGACTGACGAAAAGCGATGAATAGAAGAAATTTATTAGACACAAAAATAAAAATGATAATAACAAAAGCAAAAAGAAATAAAGTAGGTACAAAAAAACCAATACAAAATACAAAAATAACTTAAAATGTGTCTAAAAGGCAGCAGCTCAGCATGTGCTACGGAGGACCGCAGCGCTGATTTTCAGCTGAAGCCTTGAGTGAGTCACGGGCGCATGTACGGTGTTTAGCGTTTTTACACACGACAATTGGTGCGTGTAAGTATATGTATGTGTGCGAGGTAAGTAAGGGCATAATATAACATAATTATGTAGATAATAATAGTTAAATAATTAAGTAAATAAACAATACCTCAACAATAACTGCACCGTTGGTCTAGTGGTTAGTGTAGCTGACTGCGACGTCGGGTGTCGTGGGTTCGATTCCCGCGGAAGGCAAATATTTGTGTGATGAACATTTGTATTTGTCTTCAGTTTGGGTGTTTTCTATGTATTCTAAGTATGTATTTACAAAAAAAAAAGTATGTATAGAAGTATGTAAGTACATATATGTATTATATTTCAATTATCTAGTACCCATAACACAAGCTCTGCTTAGCTTGGGACTAGATGACGATGTGTGATAGTGTCCACATATTATTATTATTATTATTAATACAACAAATTTAAATAGCATTATGACATTAATTATATATAAAAGGGGGAAAAAAAAAACTAAAAATAACACATTGAAGGACTTTTATAGGTGTGATTTTAACTTAAGTTACGTGCTGGTTTTTTTGGGCAAGTAATAAAATATTTTTTAGATTATTTTTAAAACTAATGATGGAACACAATTGTCTTATTGGCGGGGGGATATTAATCCAGCACTTTGTAGCGTTATACCGGAAGCCTCCTCTAAATGCTGTGGTTCGATGTCTGGGTATATGTAATGCAACAGATGCCGACCGCATAGAATATTTCTTATGCTCGTCCATCCACTCCAGCTTTTCATATAAGTAACGTGGCTTACGGGTCCTAACAACCCCAAATAAAAGAGTATAAAGAAATAACAGTTTTTTTTATATTGGCCTACCAAAGTGACTCCACCCTGCCCGATGGTAAGCAGTCAGTACCAAATTTCAACAAAATCGGTTTAGTGGTTTAGGCATGATAGCGTAACAGACAGAAAGAGTTACTTTCGCATTTATAGACTAGTATGGAAGAGCAAAGAAACAGAAGGAAACAACTTACTTTGCTTTATATTATTTAGATACAAATACAATTTTGAATTAACTTCAATCTTTGACTTTATTGGCATAAACTTCAGCCAATGAAAACAAAACTGTAGTAAGTTGTTGAACTAACGTAATACAGAGAGGGTGGCATCCCTTTACCGTCCAATAACACTGTATTAGCCAATAAATTGACAATTAATAAACAAGTTTCGATCTAAGCTAGGGTTGGCAGAACACAAACTTGGATAATATCATAAATTCTACTAATATTATAAATGTGAATGTTTGTACGTATGTATGTGTGTTTGTGTGAGTGACTCGAATTTTAGTTCAAATACACAAGTTTCGACGGCGAATATTCGACCCTGCATTAAAAGTTGTAGATTCGACCCTTTTTTGAGAGCCCATTCGTACATGGACGAACTTCATTACAACTGAAGTTCTCATACAGAGAAGATATTATCATGAATCACCGTTGTAATGTATGTAATTGTTATGAAATTTTGTACTTCAGTCTTCATCATACATCTGACCCTGGCAAATAACTACATAGTATAAAACAAAGTCGCTTCTCTCTGCCTGTCTCTATGTATGCTTAGATCTTTAAAACTACGCGACGGATTTTGATGCGGTTTCTTTAATAGATAGAGTGATTCAAGAGGAAGGTTTATATGTATAATACGTGCAAAATATAGTAGAGAAACACTGGTAATTTTAGAGGTTTTTAATGTAATGCAGAGACATTGCGTTGGTAAATACCGGCTGGGAGCCGCTGGCCTCTAAAGAAAACATGTTTGTATTGTCTAATTACAAAAAAGCTATAAACGTTGTTTAAAAAGACATTAATTGTATTGCCTGCGTCACTTTGCATGCTACTTGAAACTGTAACTTACAAAAATTGTAATAACCTGGCGATTAAAAAGAGTGGCCTGAGTTTCTTGCCAGTTCTTCTCATGGCTCTACTTCGTCAGCGAACTGGCTTTAGGTTAATTTGCTGACATTTTGTAAACTTTGACGTTCATAAGTGTTAATTTAATTAACCTATATGAATAAACATATATGAATGAATGAATGAATGTAGTATATTTAGTATCAGCATAATACCTGTGCTAAGCCGGGGTGGGTCGCCAGTATTACATAAAGTTAAAGCATGTTCAGTACATAAAGTCAACGCTTGCGTGATAAACAAAATGCTGCACGGTGACGACCAAGACAACCAACTGCTTCTCGTTAGCTGCTCCTGCGCACTGACACGACGACGATGGTTTACGCGGGTAGAGGGGCGTATAAAACTCAGCTACTGTGTGAACGAGAGCTCTAAGCACGTTTTTGACAAAACAGCGAGTGTGTTAAAATTTGCGTGAGCAAAATGCTCATAACGCGAGTATTCGCGGGTTAACCCGGCAAATTGGCAGTAAACACATGCGCTAGTAATGTGTTTTTTTTACTGGTACTCTCTCACCGAACGAAACGCAGTAGTACGAATACTACTACTCTTACGTCGATCTTCTATGAGAGGGTGGTATCCGGCCCATTCATGCTGAAACCAGCATACATCTACTATCGTGGTCTTAAGCAAGCGTCTATAATAGGTTAATTTGCTGACATTTTGTAAACTTTGACGTTCATAAGTGTTAATTTAATTAACATATATGAATAAATATTTTCATTTCTTCTCTGTATAAAATAAGATTTTATTAAATGATCCCTAGGAATAAATTAATATATTAAGAATAGGCTCAACAAGAAGATTAGACAGCCCTAACCAAAACCAAACTTAGTTTGGGCCGCTGTATTTAGTTTTGGGTTCAAAATCGTTTGTCCCTTTGATTCCAAGGATGCGAAAGTTCTCAACAACCACGTTATAACATATGAAGGAAGATGTTAATTTGTATATCACAACTAGTTGAAGGAAAATAAACCTAATTGGCTAGACATTAGGCTTTTATTGAATGTTCATGCTTGTGTTGTAACAAGTTAATGGTATGTTTCAAGTTATAGAGGGTTTGTAAAGTTTGAATTCTATTTTGTAATACAAAACTCTTGCATAATATTGGCCGAAAGACATTAACTGAACAAAGGTTTTCAGAAACATTGAGTGTTGCTTTTTTAGCCAGACTTGGCGACGAATAATGACAGTTTTATCACAGGACTCTTCCATGTTGGCAGATTTGCCTAACAACTTCTTTGATGGCCTTAGCGTAACGCTAGGCGATTTCATTCTGCTGATTGCGGTGGTGAAGTAAATAGAACTAATATAATACACAGCAAGTCGAAATGGTCCAGTGGATAAGGCACCCACTTCATAAACACGAGGTAGTGGGTTCGAATCCGGGCAAGTACCAATGTGATTTTACAAATCATATGTACTTTCTAAGTTTATCTTGGACATTTCTGACTAACGGTGAAGGAAAACATCGTGAGGAAACCTGGACAATGTCTGAAATTGCCAATCCGCCTTGAGCAAGCGTGGTGATTAATGCTCATACCTTCTCTATATGAGAAGAGGCCTTTGCCCTGCAGTGGGACAGTAAATAGGCTGGTATTATTAATACACAGCAACTACACACAACGCCATCTAGACCCAAAAGTAAGTATATATTATATAATATACTACCTTGCCGCGGCGCAGTTTCACCCGCGTCTTTGCTTACTGCTCTGCTCCCGTCGCCAGTAGCGTGAAGTTACATAGCCTATAACCTTCCTCGAGAACTGGGCTATCATACGCAAAAAGATTTTTTTAAATCCGACTGGTAACTTCTGAGATTAGCGCATTCAAATAAAAAAAAATGTATTAACTTATATAATAAACATACATTATCTAAACATTACTAATTAAGGCTCTTTAATTAATTATCTTATACTCGCAAGCAACCCCTGAAATTGATTAAAACATACATTTTACAAATTTAAGTTATCCAAACGTTTCGGCCCTCAGACAAGGTCCCTTAAGAGTAAAACTTTGCTCTAATTTTAAGAGTATTACACACTGGTTATTGGGTTACAAAATCTATTACGGTACAAAATATTTTACAGTAGTAGATTCACGCGGATTTCAGCTTGAATGGGTCGGATCAACCAGGAAAGTACTACCCCCTCATGGAAGATTGACGTAAGAGTATTATTACTATTGTGTTTCGTTCGGTTAGTGAGAGTGCCAGAGGACCAATTGCTCCTCTTTCCTTTTTCCTCACCTCCTTCAATCCTTTCTCATAGCGCGCTCCCTTCAGGGTAGGCAGTAGCTTCGCAGAGACCCTGGCATTGCTGGAGCAATGCTAGGAACTCTGAGTCGTCCATTAGCGACAGTTACCACTTATCATTACGTGGGCTGTTTGCACGTCTGCCAGTGTCCGCAATAAAAAAAAATAGATTACAGAATTTTTACAGAATCCACAATGGGCGAGTTATACTGCTGGTATTGTAAGTCCTAGCAACGATCACTGCATACCATCAGAAGCCCTACATAAGTGTTAAAGATTTCCACTTGTCTAGGGCCTCATGACTGTGTGCTTTTTGGCATTATATTTTTGACAGTGGCAGACGAGCAAACAGCCCACGTGATGGTAAGTGGTAACTGTCGCTCATGGACGACTTAGTCTCTGGCATTACTCCTGCAGCTTGGTGGCTCCTACTATGGTGTATGTATGAACATATTTCTAATATTGCATGAATATATAGAATATTCCTAATTACACACAAAAACCCATTTAGTTTTATTCTATACAATTAGATTGAATAGTGTATAGACCTCTTAATATAAAACTTCAACCCCTACTCTAATCCCGCCCGTTAAATTCGGTGACTTTTTCATGTTTAATTTTGTGAGAGAATAAATTTTCATTAAGCCTACTGATACCATTTTATTAATGATACCAATTATACCAAGACGACACTTAAACTTCTTTCCAAATGTTCACTCATTTTTTATGGTCTAATAAATTATTTGAACAACTGCAAATTACGAATTTTCCATTGGCATTTTTTATTGCTACCAGACTTATACTTATTGATTAATTTAGATCACATGAAGATACTTTATAAATTTCAACGGAAAAATAAGACCAACAATCCCACAAACCACTTCTGCCTACCCCTTAAATGGAATATAAATGATACTGTTATCTCGAGAAAATCAGTACCACAAATTTCCTTGGTACGTAAAAAAGTGGAACTAATTTAACAAGTCTAACAGTTTAATCGTTCTCAACCACTTGGTTGGAAGTTATATAATATTTTAATATGATTTACCGACACTAACTTAGCATTAACTTGGACAGAAGTTCGGTTTAACAAAATAGCGTCCTTTGGGAAAATATAATCTTTTACGAATTTTGAAATGTAAGTGGTTTGTAACCTCATTTGTTTGGAATGGTGGCCATTACTATGGCGGCTTTGTTAAATACTTTTGTAAGTCCCGTTAAAGGGTTAAAATTGAAAAAAGGCAACACTAGCGCTGGTAAGAGTTCCAGATACCTGACCTAGAAAAATGGAATAAATTTCTATTCTAGGAATAGAATAGAAATTATTGCCACTTGTCTAGACCGTCAGGTATTAATTGAACGATGTAACTATGAAAAAGTATTGAACAGTTTTGTTCGAGACTTTGTATTCCACTTGTGCTTCAGTTTCGCACGTGTTGATCTGCATAGAAGTTGGGAATAATTCAAAGAATTCTTTAAAACACTCTTTGTCTTAATCGTAATCTGTTAAGACTCGCACTGCCCCATTTCATCATCATTGGGGTCTCTTCCAAGATTTTTTCTATTTTGACCTATGGTACGTCACCATCATCTATCGGTTGCCCGTCACCCTTATCTTTGTTGATCACAATCCTACTTATCTTAATTTAATTAAAATCAAAGTGATATGACTTACCCCTGACGTCTAACTTGATCGTCTTAACTATATCAGCATCCAACGCTGCAGATGACACCACACAGGTCAGTTCTCCTCCTAATTCTTCTCTCGTCACTGTCAGAAGCAGCACCCGGGTGATGGTTGTGTTATCTGGCGTGATGGTTTCACCTAAAACAATAGAAAAAGGGATGAGTAAAATACAATGAACTCTGTGGCGCAGTAGTAGAGCGGTTGAGCGAAGACAGTGAAAATCTTTGTCTGGGTATTTCATTCATAATTGGCATATTGGTACTCATATGATCATGTACTTTTTGTGTTATTATTAGGTACGTAATACGCCATTATAAATGTTTAGTTTCTAGCGATAGGAGATCCTTGATGGAACGGATCGATCGGCGAAATACTAATGTCTCACAGAATATCGGTGTAAATATATTTACGTTTCTTATTGCATTTCGTTTATTGAGTACTGGAGAATTAACTAACTTTTCGATCCTCCTTTTATTTCGGCCCTCATTGCCTTCTTGCAAAGTCTTGCTTGTAATTACTTAGAATTGTAACTGCACTGGTAATAGTAACTAAAACTACTAAATCCTGCAGTTAAACCTTATCTCCTTAGTACTTTGAAGTAGCATTATGAAATTTAATTTTACAATAATTTCATTAAAATATAATTCACATAATAACACTAACAACCCGCGTTTAACTAACATGTAATAAAACATCAATATTCGAAACGAACAATACAAAAACCTTAATCTATACAAATAGCCCCATTGAATTCAAAAATACAAAATTTTCAGTGATTAAAAACGTTATAAAATGGCGGATAAATGTAAAAACCGATCAAGTTCGAGTCGAACTCGCACATCGAGGGTTCCGTACAAACTAGTACTTAATATAAACAACAGAAACGACCATAAATATTATTTGATTGCATTGGCACAGAACTTTAATATTTTATCAGCTTCAAGAAGTTGTAGACAAGAGTATTCGATATGAATTTCAACTTGATACCTCCCATTCGTTACTGAGAAAAAGGTCTTGACAAACAGGTAGATAAATAGACGGGCAATAAAGTGATCCTATAATAATAATAATAATAATACCAGCCTGTTTTACTGTCCCACTGCAGGGCAAAGACCTCTTCTCATATTGAGAAGGTATGAGAATTAATCACCACGCTTGCTCAAGCCGGATTGGCAATTTCAGACTTTTAAGCCCAGGTTTCCTCACGATGTTTTCCTTCAGCGTCAGTCAGAAATGTCCAAGATAAACTTAGAAAGTACATATGATTTGAAAAATCACATTGGTACTTGCCCGGATTCGAACCCACTACCTCGTGTTTACGAAGCGGGTACCTAATCCACTGGACCATTTCGACACGAAAGTGATTCTATAGGCTAGCGCAGTTTAAAAAGAACGGAAGAAAGTTTTTTTTTCACATATACGTCATAATACGTACACATTTTACATTTTACAGAGCTAGGTACAATACAGATGTATATAATATGAAAATGGGGTCTCATACGTCAGGTGACGTAACAGTGAACAAAGCTTGTGCACGCGTTTACGGAGTGCCGCACCGCATCATTTTACAAATCCTTCTACATCACGTTACATTTTATATGAACTATCGCACAATACAAGCGGTCCGCACCAGGCCTCATCGCAACTATTACTATGTGCTTTGGCGCAATTTTGCAATGCGGAGTGCCTCAGCCGTATTATGCACTAGCCTTATAAAGGTTCCGTTTTGCCTCACGAGCTACGGAACCCTAAAACAAAATGGATGTAGACCGAACTGTGTGAAGATTTATTGACTTGCCTGCTTTGATCACTGTTGCCCACGGTACTGCGATACCGGACAAATATATTTTTTGTCAGTTTGTATATGTATTGTTCGTTATACGCTCTATAGAGGCTTTTATTCAACATCGAAGTATAACAGTTCTAGGAGATTGTTTGTTTTGATTGTGCACACAACAGTTCAATATTTTTTTAGACCAGTCAACAACAAATATTTTAGTTTATTGTGTTGTTTCAAGGTAGTTTGAATATGCGTGAATGTCAAATTTAATTGAATTCCAATTAATATTATAATGAACATAGTAAATTTAGAAACACACATGATTATTAATATATGTTACCAGAATAGAACAATTAATTGACACTGTACAATTATAGGCGCAATGAATCAATACTAATATATAAAGTGGAAGAGTTTGTTTGTTTGAACGATCTAATCTCTGGAACTACCAGTCAGATTTGAATATTTCTTTTTGCATATGATAGCCCAGTTTGTAAGGAAGGTTATAGGTTATGTAACATCACGCTACGAGCGAAAAGAACAGAGCAGTAACCGAAGATGTAACTTAAGGCCGCTACTGCACTACTAAAAACCGCGCTGCAGGAAGCAAGTTACTTTATAAAATCAAATATTATTTAGATAAATTTATAAATCATTTTGTGTCACATTAAACGGTCTTCTAATTTGGTATGAGAGCGATTCAAATGGTGATGTAAACAATAAGATATCAATATCGACTAAAAGATATTTCTGCATATCTTAAGAAGAAAACACGAAGAAAACAAAACACATTACGTCTTTGAATAAAACCTTTATATGCTTAGTTAAGAGGCTTTACGCCTCATGAGTGGCAATGTCGCAATTTAGTGCCATATTACGTAGTTTAAAATTTTCATCATTTAACAATACAACAATACCAGCCTATTTACTGTCCCACTGCAGGGTAAAGGCCTCTTCTCATATAGAGAAGGTATGAGCATTTATCACCACACTTGTTATCAATCCGCCTTGAGAATTGGTAATATCAGACTTTTAAGTCCAGGTTTCCTCACGATGTTTTTTTTTCACCGTCAGTAAGAAATGTCCAAGATAAACTCAAAAAGTACATATGATTTGAAAAATTACATTGGTATTTGCCCGGATTCGAAGTACCAATGTGATTTTTCATATGTAACAACTATATAGCTTGCACATAACAAATAAAATATGTTTTGTGCAAGCTGTTTATAAAGTAAGTAACCATAAAGCTTACAGTTATTTTACAATGAAAATAACGCATCTTAAGTTTCAAACGTATTATTTGCATATAATAGAACTGTAAACGCAATGGTTACTTACTTTTTTTACACCTAATTCTATCATGTTAGCAGAACATATTTTTAAAATATAGCTAATATTAAATAATAAAAATTGAAAACCACGTAATATAAAACTAAATGGCGACGTTGCTACTCATGAGCCGTAAAGCCTGTTAACATCACCTGTGTAACGTTACTGAGATAATGATTTGCAAACGATTTGAGGCTCTGACAACAGAAGGCTGAGCCATTATAAATCGAACGTAATAGTTAGTTTGCGTTGTCATCAGTATCTTGATATTTGCTTTCATTCTTGTCTGTCAGCATGAATAAGCTGAATTAAATGGTATTTATACCATCTTAGAATATCGCTGAGAAGTAACAGCGAACTGGCTGTAGGTTAATTGGTTGACTTCATGCAACGCCATCTAGACCCAAAGTAAGCATAGTTTATAACGTGTGCTATGGGTTCTAGAATGCGAATATACATACGTAAATACTTTCTTTTTGTTAATACATACATTTATACATAGAAACATCCAATGTACACAAATATTTGCACTGAGAGTGGAGGGAAAAAGCATCTCACTAAGCCGCCATAGTGGAGGCTACTTTATCAGTAGTCTGGCTTTTGGAATGGTGTCCGCCACTTCTAGAGTCACTTTGGTAGGCTACCAAACAAAATGCTTTTTTTTTTTTTTTTTTTTATATTATAGCCTACCAAAGTGACTCCACCCCGCCTGATGGTAAGCAGTCAGTGGAATCCAGAAGTGGCGGCCACTATACCAAAAGCCATCGTCATAAACTGCTGGTATGGTGGCCTCCACTATGGCGGCTGGGAATGGGGTTAGGGGAAGGGAATGAGGGAGGTGAGGAAAGAGGAAAGGGGGGAAATTGGGCCTCCGGCGCTCTCACTCACCGAACGAAACGCAGTAGTACGGATACTACTACTCTTAAGTCGATCTTCTATGAGAGGGTAGTACTACCCCGGACGATCCGGCCCATTCATGCTGAAACCAGCGTGGATCTACTACCGTCAAAAATGCTTTTTCTTATACAGATAATGCATGAACATTATTCATCACTTGCTCAGCATATGGCTGTCTTTTATCTTTAGTACTTCATTGGCTGAAAAAATACAAATAGATTGATTAACGTATACTAGCTGTTGTCAGCAGCTCCACCTGCGTGAATGTCGGCTATACCACATTTTCCATACAAACTTTCATTCCCTCTTTCCACCCCTTCAAGACATTTTTTCGCGATAAAAGATAGCCTATGTTGTTCCTCAAGGCCTATTCTATGTCTGTAGCAGTTTTTATCAAAATCGGTTTAGTGGTTTATGCGTGAAAACGTAACAGACAGACTAAGAGTTACTTTTGCATTTATAATATTAATTATCGATATGGATACTAACGTTTCTGATGTCCATTAGCCAAGCTTACAACTTAAGATTAGATAGAGTACATGTTTATCTTATAAATTTACAATATCTTAAGATATCTCCAGAATGGGTACACGTTTTAACCAAATCATACAACCCGCTTTTTTCAAAATACTTTCCCATTTCACATGATATACGGCGCCTTTTGTACCCGTATCAATATAGGGTTAAAATACGACTTGTATTTATCAAAATGACGTTCCTATATTTTACAAATAAGGCCTGGTTATTTGTTGTTTTTGTAGTATACATATTTTTTCGTTTATTTTAGATATAACGTCTATATTTGTAATAATCATTATATAAATCGGAAGAAGTTTTTTTGTTTGTTTGTTTCAACGCGCTAATCTTTGGAACTACCAGTCGGATTTGTATAATTCTTTTTGCATATGATAGCCTAGCTTTTGAGGAAGGTTATAGGCTATGTAACATCACGCTACTGGCGACGGGAGCAGAGCAGTAAGCAAAGACGCAGGTCAAATCGCGCGCTAGTTCATTATAAATCAGTTTTGATATTTTGTGAAACAAGACAATGAAAGGATAACAAACAAAGTATTAAGTTATTCAAGACTGATACTACGCATTATTATATTTTCTAAGAAACATGAAATGAAATCTTCTGTTATATTTTTATACTTAGCCTAGGTTTTTCATAGTGCTTTTAATCGCCAATTTCTCTTGTAGTCATGCGACAATCAACTTTTAAACGCAAATGTTTGCAATATGATTGGCCTGTTGGCCTAGTGGTTAGTTACTCTGACTGCTAAGCCGGAGGACGTGGGTTCGATTCCCACCCAGGACAAACCTTTGTGTCATGAGCATGATTGTTTGTTCTGTGTCTGGGTGTAATTTATCTATAATACGTATGTATTTACAAAAAAAATGTATGTAGGTAGTATATCAGTTGTTTAGTGCCATAATACAAGCAAATATAATTACCTTATTTGGGACTAGATGGCGCTGTGTGAATGTGGTAGAATAGACAGTATTATAGTATTAATATTATAATAATAGTGGTTAATTACTAAAGTTCTTAGATGACTTACTTAGTTTTTAAACTGGCTTATAAGAGTAGCTACAGAATAAAGTAATACTGACCGATAGTACCTTACCTATCAAAATAGAGCCTTCGAGGGCCGGGGTTAAAAGCAAACATATTCGGTATCTTCGTCTAATTAATGAGAATAAATAACATTGTTCGAAATTGCTTAATCTGATTCGCACTGGATACGGTATATTAAGTAAATAAGGATTATATTTAAATATGAAAATGAATATCGGTTTTAAGTGTAAATTTAGATTGATGTTAATTTTTTTTTGTGTTTTGATTGTCGTACTTTAAATTCAGCACCTTAGAGACAGTATGTAGACAGACAGAAAAAGATTTTTACGTGAAAAGGTTAATATGGATTAATAAGTAATTAAAATCGAAAGTCCAAGCTGTAAAAGGTGTTTTGGAACTGAAAATCAATAAATGCTAATTTTAACCATCTATTTTGACACTCGCAAGTAAATTAAAACCTACAAGGTTTGAGTTGACTTATATACAAGCAATATATATTATTAAAAAGCAAAAAGCTCGCCTGCTTAAAACAAAGTAAAAAGAAAGAAACCCATTTTTTTTCTCGTGCTGACGCTACATTGAAATATTATGTACCCTATGTCACCCTCACAATTAATACGAATCTATTGATACCTCATATTATTATGCTAAAATTCATTAAGCCATTTAGGCTGTAGAGCGTGCCAAAAAAATAGACATATACATATATACATATATTATAATTACATACCTAAATACATACGCTCAAAAACATTACGTTTCTTGACTTCAGCAGTCGGGCAAAAACTTACGTAACATAGAACATCTAACCCTTTTATCAAAGTTTTGTATTATTACAAATAATAGATTTACATTTTAAGATAAGATAACATTTGAATAAGAACAACTGGACCGTACCTTACAGGTGAAACGCAAAATCAGAGCGAATGAAGTGAAAACTCACCATCTGTTCCGAAGGTCGCTCATGAAATATGTATGTATGAGTTAGTTACCTCTCAGTGTTGTTATAACAGATTTTTGAAGGGTTTTTGTTCGCTTACCTTTACCTGAATGAATACTGTTTTAATATAATAATAATAATATTCTACCACATTCACACAGCGCCATCTAGTCCCAAATTAAGCAATTATATTTGCTTGTGTTATGGGTACTAAACAACGGATAAACATTTTTTTTTGTAAATCCGTACATATTATAGATAAATTACAACCAGACACAGAACAAACAATCATGCTCATTACACAAAGATTTGTCCTGGGTGGGAATCGAATCCAGTATAGTATGTATATTTTAGTTATTACTAATTAGTTTTAATATGTTATATTAGTTATAATAGCTATCGCATTAGGTGTAATAGATCTGTTAGTTATGCTAGTATATAAATTTTCTTAATTCATACTAAATATTACAAATTCGAAACTAACTCTGTCTGTCTGTTTCTCTGTAACGCTATCACGCCTAAACCTTTAAACTGATTTAAAGAATAGAGATTTATTAGACCTTGGGTAACAACAATGTTTTTTTTTATTGTAGCAATATGCGAATTATGAGACAGCCTGTAAAGCACACATTTTACTTTTTATTTTTTGCTTTACAACATAGAAAGCTGTAAGTAATTACCTATAGAGTTAAGTGTATTGCCTGTGTCACTTTGCATGCTACTTGAAATTGTAACACACCAAAATTGTAATAACCTGGCGATTAAAAAGAGTGGCCTGAGTTTCTTGCCAGTTCTTCTCATGGCTCTACTTCGTCAGCGAACTGGCTATAGGTTAATTGGCTGACATTTTGTAACTTTAACGTTCATTAGTGTTAATTTAATTAATATAAGTAAATAAATGATTATGATATTCACTTTGAACATAGACTATATTTTGTCGCGAAAAATGGCTTAAAGTGGTTGAAATAGGGTAAATAACTAGCTTTCAGCGACGCGGTTTCACCCGCGTCTTTGCTTACTGCTCTGCTCCAGTCATCAGCAGCGTGATGTTACATAGCCTGTGACCTTTCTCAAGAACTAGGCTATCAAACGAAGAAAGAGTTATTCAAATCCGACTAGTAGTTTCAGAGCATAGCGCGTTCAAACAAACAAACAAGGAAACTCTTCCGCTTTATTTAATAGTATTGATACAGCAATAAGTGATAAAATTAAGTTATCTAAAAAGTACCAGCGACAATATCCATAATTGCAAAAGAAATGGTCACCTATTTTATCGTAAGTAACGTATTATCTAAACATTCTTTATCACCTGAATAAATCTCGAGTTCTGAAGTAATAATAATAATATTCTACCACATTCACACAGCGCCATTTAGCTCCAAATTAAGCAATTATATTTGGTTGTGTTATGGGTACTAAACAACTGATATACTACTTATATACTTTTTTTTTTTTTTTTGTAAATACATACATATTATAGATAAATTACACCCAGACACATAACAAACAATCATGCTCATCACACAAAGGTTTGTCCTGGGTGGGAATCGAACCCACGACCTCCGGCTTAGCAGTCAGGATCACTAACCACTAGACCAACAGGCCAGTCGAAAGTAGCAGGAACATTTCCAAAACAAACAGTGTATCACCGGATCGACATTAAGTTACCTACTCACGCACCGAACACAAGTCTCAATTACATTCGTATCGAAAGCTTCAATTCATTTGTGTGACCAACTATAAATTCTTGTTACCCAGACGTTGTCTTTTCTTTTTTTAATGTCAGTGGATTTTGGGAAAATTGGATTTTTATTGATCTTCGTAGGTAGATTTTTAATTTTTTTTGGACTATGTTTCAGTGGTTTATGGTTAGAGTCGTCAATAGAAATTTATGCAAGTTTTTTTTAGTTTTGTGCTCTTCTAACGTAGATTTATTTTTGAGGTAAAGCTTTTAAAGCCAAAATAGGCGAAATGAATATGGAAATATCACACTGGTATCAAAAATCAAAAATCAAAAGATGTTTATTTCATTTAGGTTAATCAATTTAACACTTATGAACATTAAAAATTACAAAATGTCAGCCAATTAACCTACAATTAACCTATAGATTCATAGACTTAATTAATACTTTTTGAGGTATCATCAACTAAGCTTTTATAAAAAGTGTACAGTTCCTATGGTATTTACTTTAAGAACTATATTTGATGCTGTCACCTATGACACAAACGTAAACCCGTATTATAGCTACTTTTATACCCAGTATAAAATGTTCACTAAAATATATGAATCTGGTATAAAACCTTTTATTCGCGAAGACACAGAAACCCTTTCTTCTGTTCACGAAAGTGTTATGTAATGGATCAGTGAACCGAACTGAACTAGTTCAATAGAATGATACCACTCAATATATTGAAACAAAAAGACATTTTTAAAATTCATTTTTGAACTTGAAATAAATGATATAGTTATGTAATATGGTTACATTGGTCTAATAGTTTTTAGCGCGACTGTTGAATTTGATGTCTCGATTTTAAATTTACACGATCACACAATAAAAACTTTAAGAAGATTTTCTGTGAGTCGCAAATAGCTCTAAACTACCTATACTATTATGTAAAGCGAAAGAATTTGTTTGTATGTTTGAAAGCACGAATCACTGGAACTACCAGTCTGATTTGGAAAATTCTTTTTTCGTATGATAGCCCACTTTTCGAGGAAGGTTACAGGCTGTGTAACATCACTCTACTGGCAACAGGAGCAGAGCAGTAACCAAAGACGCGGGCGAAACCGCGCCACAGCTAGTTAATTTATATGATTACACTTTTAACTACAGTCAAACTAATAGAAAATACCTAATTTAAAAGAAGTGTTATATTTTTATCTGTTTAGTAAAGAGACACGGACAGAGACAAATATGCAGAGCTGACCGCCAACCTCCACTAGTTGGAGAGAAACCCTCAGAAGAAGAAGAAGTGAAGAGTAAAGTATGTATATCAGTATTCATACAAATATGAAACTAATTGATACTACCATGTTAAGAACCAGAAGAAATCAAGCACTTTCCTAAAAAAACACACACATACATTTATATATTTTACTAGCGGCGCCTAACGGCTTCGCCCGTGCGTAAAATTGCATCTCTCGGGAACCAGACCAATTTTCAGGATAAAAAGTAGCATATGTCCGTCTCCGGCACCGAATTTATCTACATATATATCTAAAATCCTCTAAAATCGGTTCATCTGTTTAGGCGCTGAGCGGTAACAAACACACACACACACACACACATACACACACACAAACTTTCGCATTTATATTATTAATAAGATAATAGAATGTACGTGGCCGGGAAAGTAGGTACTACCCTCTCATAGAAGATCGTCGTAAGAGTTGTAGTATCCGTACTTTTGCGTTGTGGTGAATGAGAGTGCCGAAGGCCCAATTTCACCCCTTTCCTCTTTCCTCACCTCCCTCATTTCCTTGGCCTACCCCATTCTCAGCCGCCATAGTGGAAGACACAAAGAAAAACCAAAACAAGAATATAGGTTTATCCTATATTCTATAGATCCCAAGGGGTCATAATATAATCTTCAAATTTCTACCAGTCTAAAGTTAATATACAACATTATCGTAAAATATGAACTGAAAGCTTTTTCAAGGCAATATAATGTTTATTTTGAGACAGCCATAATATATTAACCTATAAAAATGGTAATTTTCGGTCAAAATGAAATTAAACGCGGCATGTTCTTGTAGATTATCTATCTTGAAGCCCAATTTGATACATTATAGTAATTTTATTTATCGCCCGACGAGAAATTGGATTCTTAGAAAGAATCTGTAAATTCAGCGAATTCAAAGAAATTGTTTAAATTAGTTTGGAGAGAAGTCTGTAAATTGTTAAATTACTTATTTTTATTATGTAATATATATCTTAAATAGATGTTACAAATTTATTGCTTCATACACAACTTTACGCCTGTCTCTCATTAATGGGGTAAGCAGAGACTATACAACGCCATTTGCTACGATCCAAACATACCTCTTTTGCCTCTTCAACATTCATTAATCTTTTCATACACACACATCGGTTACGGGTGCTTGTAAATGTGACCTTTGTCAACACATCTCATATTTAGTCCGTGTATGTACGTCTAGGGCGACCCCTACCAACTTTCCCAGGCATTTCCGCTTCATAAATCTCATTCCTTATTCATCCATTCTTTTCACACATGTTCCACACCACCTAAACATACTCCTTTCTATTTTTTTTACTTTATCAAAATTCAATCCACATTCTTTTCTTATCACGCTATTCCTTACTCTATCTAATAGATTAATTCCACACATGCTTTTCAGTGCGCTCATCTCTACTGCATTTATTCTGCTTTCATGCTTTTTCGTAGGTTAATTTGTTGACATTTTGTAAACTTTGACGTTCATAAGTGTTAATTTAATTAACCTATATGAATAAACATATATTTTATTTCATTTAATTTCATTTCATTTCATTTCTGCCGTTCACAAGATTCACTACCATACATAATTGTTGGCGCTAGTACTGCCTATATTTGAATATAATTATAAAAATATGGTAGTATATTACGTAAATCTAGTATTTTTATTAAATGAAAGCATTCTTCCTCTCTTCTAACTTTGCTGTGCCCGACAGGGTCCATAATGATGCCATGTAATATATATCTGTAACATCTTATCTACATTGTGGAACGCAAATAAAATATTGAGTATTGAATATTGAATATGTATTGCTTTAAGCTTATCTTTATTTGTAAAACTGTTATAAGTATGCTAGGCTATCCAATTTTATTATGATCGCAGTTATCAGCTTCTGATTCTAGCAGGTAGTTAAAGCCTTCTAAATAAATAGATCAATAGAATAAAAAATTACATTATGTATTTTCCTAGATTTCACTGACTTGCTAACAGATGGAATTAGGTTATATTCGTAGGCAAATATACTTAAGTTAAATACAAAAGGTGTTACGTATCGAACGACTCACATTTCGTTGTTTTTATACTCGTTTCTCTTTACTGATTTATTTATTTATTTATTTATTTATTTATTTTATTTGATTAATACGGTACACATACCAATTAGATTAATCAATCAATCAAAGCCGAAAAAACTATTACAAAGAACTTATACCTATATAAAATAAAACATAACAGATCATTCACATATTTTTTGTAAATATTCTAAAACTACATGGCACTTATCAGCAAACAAATCACACTCCGGGATGGTCGCTACAAGTTTATTAAGGGTGGTAAGTGTACGAGGAACGGGTGAAGACGCGCGAGCGACAGTGCGGCACGGAGGCACGGCTAGCAGCTGATGACTCCTACCACGAAGATAATTATTGGGAGTGTACAGCCGAATCAGCTCACCATGAACCTCCGGAGCATCTATAATCCCCCAGCAGACCTTAAGCATAGTACCAACCTGATCACATGCTCTCCTCGTTTCCAATGTATTATAGCCCAGGCAGCCAGTGAGATACAAAGTAGGATACATATATGGATAATATCCTAAGGTGCGCTTATATAGAAATCGCAGGAAGGCTTTTTGGACCTTCTCTAACATAAGAGCATAAGTGTGTTCATGAGGATTCCACACACAAGAACTTGCATCAAGCTTACTGCGGACGAGTGTGCTATATAATAGCCGTATCACGTGGTCGTTATGGAAATCTTTAGCATTTCTTAAGACAAAACCCAACCGCTTAAATGACTCCTTGACGACAGTAATGATATGATCATGGAACGTTAGTTTTTGATCGAATGCGACACCAAGATCTTTCATAATAGTTCTTCTAGATATAAGGTTACCATTGATATTGTAATCAAATTTAGTTGGTTGTCGCATACGACCAAA
Organism: Parascotia fuliginaria; assembly: GCA_963082885.1. NCBI lineage: Eukaryota > Metazoa > Arthropoda > Insecta > Lepidoptera > Erebidae > Parascotia > Parascotia fuliginaria. Next base: position 10,156,388 of record OY720197.1, read on the forward strand.
CGACACAACGAAGCATTTAGCATAATTGAACTCCATTTTATTATCGATTCCCCATTGATATATAGCATCTATATCTTTCTGGATTGCTATCGAGTCTGACACACTCTGGACGTTCATATACAACTTGAGGTCATCTGCGTAAAGAAGACATTTTGCATGTTTAGGTACAGTAGGCAAGTCGTTTATCATTAACAGGAACAATAAAGGTCCGAGGACCGAGCCTTGACTCACTCCTGAGCGAGTGTGATATGGACTTGACTCATAAATACCCAGTTTGACAAATTGCTGGCGGTCTCGCAAATAGTCGGCTACGAGCCTGAGGAGTTTAGGACAGAAACCTGTAGCACTGAGTTTTTGGAGCAAGATATCATTATTGATCCTGTCAAATGCCTTACAAAAGTCAAAGTAAAGCACGTCTACTTGCCGCCTCATGTCAAGTTGCGCTGAAATGTATTCTGTTAAAGTTAACAAGTTAGTGTTGACGGACCTCCTGCAACGAAAACCATGTTGCGCGTCGTTCAGATACTTCTCTACCTGGGAGTATATAAGCTTATGTAGAATGTTTTCGAAAATTTTAGCCGGTGATGATAGTATGGCAATGGGTCGGTATTCTTCAACATCCAACTTATTGGAGGTTTTAGGAATAGGCGTGACTCTCGAAATTTTCCACTGAAGTGGATAGTAGCCGGTTTGTAGTGACAGATTGAATATATGTAACAATGGCATACAAATTGTCTGTTTTAAATCTTTGAAAATAAATGATGGTAAACTATCAGGTCCTATAGAACTGGAAGATTTTAATTTGTTGATACCATAATGCACATCCTGCAATGTGAATTGCATTATATTAATGTAATTGCTGTTACAGATTGTATCAAAGGTGTTGGCATGCTCGACATTAAGTTGCGGTACATCAGCTAAGAACACACTACCGAAAAAAATAGCAAATGCGTCAGCAGCTGCTACTCCTGTAAAACTGTTACCCTCATACCTAACACTTGGCTCGAATCCACCTTTAGAACGAAGGCATGAGATATATTGCCAGAATTGTCGTGGATTAATACTGATGCTGTTTTCAACACGACTTATGTAACGTTTATAGGCAACAGATGAGCGGTGTTTTAAAGAGGTCCTCATATCCGAAAAGATCTTAAAATCAGCCAAATTTTTGGTGCGTTTCCAAGTGGCGTGTAATTTTTGTTTTAACTTAATATCGCGAATTATATCACTAGTAAACCATACAGGGTAACGTTTACATCTAGTCTTGGGACGCCGTTTTCTAGGCATGCAATCATCAAAGACTTTGTAGATCATATGATAGAATACCTTGACAGTAGTAGGAACGTCTTTACATTGCAGTACAGGTTCCCAATCGATTTGAGATAATGATGAGTAAAGAAGCATAAAATCACACTTGGAAAAGTCCCAATCATTCGCCGTGTCAATGTTACTTGGTTCAATGACTTCCGAAGTAGGAGCTAATTCGACTCTTACTTCGAATTCCAACGCTGGATGGTACGTGTCAGGTGGTACAATCCCATCAGTCTCACCAACAATAAACTCACTTAAACCATCCCGGACTAATATAACATCCAACATTCCACCATGGGAGTTCAAAATTACATTTTTATCAGACAGAGAACAGAATGATAAAAAATAACAATAATAATGATGAATACTAGCCGATGCACTATTAAGATTAATATCACCCATTATAAGAACATTATCTTTAAAGTCATTTAAAAAACTTTCCGTTTTGCAAAACCAACGCATGTAGTCCTCGTCACTGGCGCTGGGTTTTATATACACTACACACACAAGGAACGAACGACCACGCCAAGTTAAACTTGCCCATAGGTCTTCACCATCGAGTGTTTCGTACTCACGTTTCCTTTTAAGCACTATTGGAGCACGCGCAGCAAGCAGGACTCCTCCGCACGGCGTGGCTCTATCACGACGGATAACGCTCCAGTCACTAGTCTCTAGTTCAGCGTCAGCCACCGAGGAGTCGAGAAACGTTTCAGTGACGGCGGTGATATTATGTTCCAGTAAGGCGAGGTTGTTGCGCCAAGTTGTCAGTTTAGTCTTAAGACCACGAACGTTTTGGTAGAAAACGTTAAGAAGACCAGGATTGTTCTTATTGCTGGGACTGATGGAACGCACGAAAGGGCTGCGGCTGGTTAACTACGACTTCTTCTGGATTGTTCGTTGTTCGGGTCGTGCTTTTGGTACGCTTATAATTAATCCAAGGCTTAATTTTTGCATTGATAGGCCAGACATTTGTGGAGAAGCATTGGTCATAATGTGCCAGTGGTACTCCAATTTTGTATGACTTGTAGTCACCTCGCGGCTTGAGTTCTTCAACAGTGCAGTTTTCAGAAGGATACAGTTGACTGAGATACTGACGAATCTCATCGGCATTGGATGCCATGTTCCATAAGTGCAGGTACTTGCGCGCAACTACGGCCTTCAATTTAATCGCAGCAGGATCAGCAGTACCACATAGAGGCGCTGGGCGTCGGTTCTTTTGTTTCTTCACCTGGATCCAGCTAGCATTATTGTTTTCAGCAACTGACACTATAGATTCGTTGTTGTCAGTCAATGGTTTAATATTCAGTGGCTCACGTTGGTATTTTGAACTATTGGCAGCATTTAAAGGTTTGTTGGACTGCTGGTTTATGTAGTTTATACTTAAAGGTAACTAAGAATATATCGAAGTAAACCCGTAATTCGAAAATTTCACAAACTTATTTCATTCTCAAAACTTTTATATAAATTGATTTTCATTCATAGAAGTCTAAAAATGCTTCTCTTTTGCATACCGCTGTTCAAACGAAAACTTGGATTACAGTACAGACCTTTTCACCGTTTAAACTAAGTAAGGACTTAAGTAGCAAGTTTGTGAAATTGTGATTGATTTTTCTTATTTTCTGGAAGTTGCACATTTATTCCTGGGCAATGGACCGTTTGCACAAGTTCCCTCTCTCAACGCCAATTGATGTGAAATTGGAAAGCTTAACGGTTTTATTCTTTTGTGTATTAATTTCCCCAAGTTTTTATGGCTTTTCATTGTAATGGTAAGCTGTAGGTTATTAATGGAGTACGTGGTTTATTGTTGTTATGGAAAATTACTAATAAAATTTGTACTGTTGTGAACTGTTAAAGTCATTTATTTATTTATTTAGATTCGCATGATACTGGTTCGGTGGTACTGTGTATGGACTGCCACGCAGAGGTCGCGGGTTCGATTGCCGCTCAGAGCAAATATTTGTGTGCATGATCATGTTTATTTGCATTGGTCTGGGTGTTTCTATGTATAATATGTATGTATTAACAAAAAAAAAGTATTTAAGTATGTATATCCGCATTCTAGAACCCATACCACAAGCTATAATATACGCTTACTTTGAGTCTAGATAGCATGGTGTAGTTTTTGTGCTATTATTATTTAATTATAATTGCCAAGCTGGATAAACAGAGAAAGATTATGTTTATGATTAGTAAATATACATTTATGCGATAACCAACTTTCACGTGGGCAGAGCTGCAGGCAAAAGCTAGTGTGCTATATAAATAATGTTCTAGCGTTGGCACTTTGTATGTAATTGAGTTGGTTTTGACCGGCTTTGTCACGAGATTCCTGCGGTAAAACTAGAATGAAAGACTGGTCTAAGGTACTAGCGATAGCGACTTGAAAATATATATCTATACTAGTAAATAAAGCGGAAAAGTTTGTTTGTTTGTTTGAACGCGCTAATCTCTGGATCACCAGTTGGATTTAGATAATTCTTTTTGTGTATGATAGCCCAGTTCTTGAGGAAGGTTATAGTCTATGGAACATCACGCTACTGACGACGGGAGCAGTAACCAAAAACGTGGAAGAAACCGCGCTGCGAGAAGCTAGCGTTACTCGTATATTTAGTACCGTCTAATATTATGATTACTGATCTCTTTTTTTTAATCGTAAACCAAAATTTTAAAAATGATTGTCTGATCTTTGAAATTAAAAATTATTCTTTATGGCAAATAAAGTAGATTTTTGGTTTGGTTAAATTTTATAGTATTTCATCACGCTTTTTAGTCCAAATAAATAGATAGAGGTAAATAACACCCACTTTTCGCCAACAATGAACATAAAAGTCTTATGTATGTAATAATTACCAGACACAATATCAGACTTCGAGCTAGTACTGAAAAATGTTTTGTGACATGATTAGGTAATATTTTTAAAGACACATTGTATTTATTTTTATATTAGCCTACCAATGTGACTCCACTCTGCCTAATGGTAAGCAGTCAGTGGAATCCAAAAGTAGCCTCCACTATGGCGGCTTAGTGAGATGCGTTTTCACGCCCCAAAAGACCCAGGATCACAATAAGAACACATGCGCTGGTAACGAGTTCCAGGCTTTAATTAAGCGACAAAAGTATTTAACGTTAAAAATTCGAGCCAAAAATGTAAATAGCTTATCTCTTATAACTTACACCACATCTTCACTCGACAACTTGGCTAGATTTTAGCTAGGACAAGTAAACTTAGTCGTCGCGTTGTTTGTGCAGTCATCGTTATTATTGGTCTTAAACATATGGTCTGAGAATAGTGTCTTACTCACGATTTACCAAATCTTAGAGTTACTTAGATTATTAGAAATAGCCTCCCATATCGCGGTTTCCCCCGCCTTTAGTTACATATTTGGTTATTACTCTGCTCCTGTCGCAGGTAGCGTGATGTTATCTACACTAATATTATAAAGAGGAAAGATTTGTATTTTTGTATGCAAAGGACCGATTTCAAAAATTATTTTACCATTACAAAGCTGAATTATCACTGATTAACATAGGCTATATTTTATCCTCGTACTCCAATGGGAACGTGAACCACGCGAGTGAAACCGCGTGACGTCCGCTAGTATAATTATATTTATGACTTATTTTAACTAAAAGAAGTAACAAAGAAAATAATTATTCAAGTTCTTTTGAGCCAAAACACTGCAAGCAACAAAGCAACCAAAGCATTTAATCCCAGACAGATTGTTCGCAGCATCAACAGAAAAAAAAAACAATCGTCTTTCATTTTGGAACTGTCTTCCAATTAATTGAAATAGTATGCATTGAGATTAGAGAAAGACGCATATACACAAAACTATAAGAGGAAAAAAGACAACAACACTAAAACGAACAAGTTAAAGTAGGATAGAATATACAATATATGAAAGCGGGAGCGGGACAGAGATGTACTTGAAACGAAATAGTTTCAAAAGTATTCGGTACGAATGCACAGTTTAATTAAGAATTTTAATTACTTTAATTAAAGGTTGGACAGTGATTTCCCCTGTGTCGTGGAAATGTTTGGAATAATTAAATAAAATGGATTTTAAAATATCCAGGTTATGCTGCCAAGGTCGGCAAATATTAAGGATAGTGGGGTTTTAGGGAATGCGACGATAACCTTATTAAGTACAAGTTTTATATACTAATGTGCTGAGTTTAGCGGTTTAATTAAAATTTAAGCATAGTATTATAGGTTTTTGATGTCACAAAAATGTATGAGTAACTAGCTGCGCCTTGCGGCTTCTCCCCTGAGGAAATTGGTATGTGTTTATAACTGTAACTCAGAAACAAGATCTATTTTTGGAATGAAAAGTATCTTAAGTCCACAGTACCGAATCTATGTATATACAATCATCATTGAAATCGGTTCAGCCGTTTAGGCGCTGAGTGGTAAAAAACACACCACGCAAACTTTCGCTTTTATAATATTTTAAACTTTTGTCCGTCATTGTGTATCTAAATTTGTGTCGGGTTATAAGCCTATGCCTACATGGTTTAGTAACCGTCAAACCTTTGGAAAAGGCTTTAAGTGACTGCAGATCTGCATGATTTCTTTTTCTTATGTCTACCTAAGTGACTCCACCCCACCTGATGGTAAACAGCCAGTGTCACTCAGTAGTGGTGGCCACTATTCCAAAAGTCATAGTCTTATACTGCTAAAATGACCTCCACTATGGCTAAATCCATACTAATATTATAAATGCGAAAGTAACTCCGTCTGTCTATCTGTTACGTTTTCACGCCTAAACCACTGAACCGATTTTGATGAAATTTGGTATAGGACAAAATAGCTTAAAGGGGTTGAAATAGGATATGAAAGTTCATATGAAAAATGCGATATAACCGGCATTTACGCGGGCGGAGCTGCGGGCAACAGCTAGTACTTTAATAATGTGAATGTTGTATAACCCTGACTACCTCTCATTGGGAAAATGGCGTGAGCATATGTTATTTGTATGTAAACATTTTGACATTTAATTAATTGGAGGACATAATATATTCAAGTATGTATATTAGTTTAATTAAACACGCAGTCTATGATTTCCCCAGCTGCAGTCCAGTTGCTTTTGAATTTGTGTTATACTGTCAACATACTGTGGTTTTAATTTGTATAGTGTTTGAATAGACAAAATTAAAATAAGTTGGTGCAGTAAGTATGCAACTGTTATGTGAACTTAGTTCGATTCTACACGGTATAAAACTGTAATAATATAATAATATTTAAACAACTAAGTCAAAGTCAAAGTCAAAGCATTTATTTCATTTTGATCATAAAGTATGATGCTTATGAAAAGTCAACATTACATTTTGTCAGCCAATTGACCTACAGCCAACTACACACAACGCCATCTAGACCCAAAGTAAGCATAGTATAATGCTTGTGTTATGGGTTCTAGAATACGGATGTACGTACTTAAATACTTTTTTTTGTAAATACATACATATTATACATAGAAACACCCAGACCAATGCAAATAGACATGTTCATGCACACAAATATTTGCACTCGCGGGCATCGAACCCGCGACCTCTGCGTGGCAGTCCATACACAGTACCACCGCGCCACAGAGGTAGTCGTACTGTATGGACTTATCATTAACAATTATTCAAGTGAATATGCAAGTGTCAGGTAATACCTAAATAATGTTATTAATGTTAATTTTCTTTGGGTAGCTATAAGTGTCGATAGGGTTAAGTGATTGTTTTGTTTTCTGTAAATTTTAATAGTTTTGTTTATATTGTTTTAAGTGTTTTTATCAAAATGCCTCACTAACGCATTAGGTTTTTACCTGTAATGTTAGATGTAAGAGTCAGAAATAAATAAATAAATAAATTATTTGTTACGAATCTGGATGTACATTTGTCCCTTAATCAAAAATGAAATATTGAGTGGTCCACTTAGTGTCAGGATTAGATCAGGTCGCCCGCATCCGACTTGACATAACGTCTGTTATCAACCGGGACCGACTTTTAACGTGCCCTCCGAAGCACGGAGACGCCTAGATCCAATACCACTATGCGGTCACCCATCCATGGGCTAGCCGCACTCTTAGTTGCTTAACTCGCTGATCGTTTAACAATCAGTGAGTGCAACAAGCTATGAGCGCCTTTGTCCTTTAATTTTATGTTTATAAAGTACTCCACGAGACAAGGGTTGTTTTTCAATAGCAAGAAAAATTAATTTAACTTAAATAAAAAATAGCAGTTATATGTTTTATTTTGTTTTTTACTTAGAGTTGTGCTTGTTCTGAATAAGGCCTGTTTTTACGATATAACCATGAATAAATTACTTATAAAATGGTGTTGTATGACAGAAACATTAAATTTATATCAGTTTTTCTTAGCACATAGCCATCATAGCTATTTTGGAGGTTTAGGAGAAAAATTAAGGATAAAGACAAGATTAAGAGCCGAGGAAATTATAATAAGTATAAACTAACCTGACAAGCCTTCAAAATTAATCTCCCAAATAACCCATTGGCGTTTTAATTTAGAAATTTTAATTAAATTAACCCCTCGGGGTTCTTTTAGTTTCATAGTTAGAGGGTTGGCGACTGTCCTCGGTCAAAGCCAATTAAATTTAATATTTTACCTGTTCCATAATCCTTGTTGGCATAACTTTTCAGTTATTGATGCTAGTTTTTAGGTAAACTTTGTTTAATTGAAATAGTTTGAAGGTTTTATGAAACAGTGATATTAATAATGTAGTTGACTGGCCTGTTGGTCTAGTGGTTAGTGACCCTGACTGCTAAGCCGGAGGTTGTGGGTTCGATTCCCACCCAGGACAAACCTTTGTGTGATGAGCATGATTGTTTGTTCTGTGTCTGGGTGTAATTTATCTATACATATATATATAATAATAAAAATGTAACCGATCGCTGTCTGTACATGGAAGATATATGAGAAAAAATACTATTGGGACCTATATCAACGCAAATAGAACCCAAAACAATGATTTTTAAAATTTTTGTCTGTTTGTCTGTTTGTCTGTTTGTCTGTTTGTCTGTGCGTTTGTGCACGCTAATCTCAAAAACGGCTCATCCGATTTAAATATGGTTTTCACTAATATATTGTGGTAAGCTTCACTTAACATTTAGTGTTTGTTTCATGTCAATCGGTTCATAAATAAAAAAGTTATGCCAATTTAAAGAATCACATCGAACATTCGTTAATTTACTACGAAATCTTATAGAAGCAGATATTTTAACAGGTTGCGGAATAGCTGATAGTGTTTTTATTCCTGTCATTTTAAACAGTCTTTAGTTTTAAACGAGTCCAGTTTCCAGTGAGCCTATGTTTTGCGATGACTAATTAAAGTAATTAATTAATTAAGTAATTAAAGTAAAGGTAAGACACTGTGGATCTAAGTATTAGCTGTTTTTCGGTCAGCTTTATGTGGCTCTATCACGTGTTAGCATTACTAGCAGCCTGTATGCTTTGATCCCTGATGGCTATACGTCTAATCCATACATCCATACATATTATAAAAGGCTTTGTCCTGACTGACTGACTGACTGACAGACAACGTAAAGCCTAAACCGCTGGTCGTAGAGACTTGAAATTTGGAGGGTGTGTTTGTCTTAATGTCTAGAAGTGTACAAAGAAAGGGTTATTAAAAATTCAACCCTTAAGTGTATGAAAAGGGATGAAATCGATTGTATAAAACGTCTTCATTTTTTAAGTTACAGCTTTGAAATTTTGTTTTGGAATACTTTTATTTAAATAAAAAATACGCTCATAATTTTTTTTTTACTGGGGTGGATTTATAGGAGTGAAATAAGGGATGAAATATTGTATGGAAAGATCTTTGCTTTTGAAGTTGGCGACTTGAAATTTGGAGGGAGGGGGAAGGGAGAGGGAGGAAGAGGAAAGGAAGGGAGAAGTGAGGGGAAAGTGCGGGGTAGTTAGGGAGAAGTCAGGGGAAAGGGAGGGGAAAGTCAGGGGGAAATCGACTGCCTCTGTATTTCGGTGGTACTGTGTATGGACTGTGAGTGATATATCTATTTATACTATGACTGCCTCTGTGGTTCGATGGTGCTGTATAGACTACCACGCAGAGGTCGCGGGTTCGATTCCCGCTCAGTGCAAATATTTGTAGCATGAACATGTCTATTTGCATTGGTCTGGGTGTTTATATGTATAATATGTATCTATTTACAAAAATAAAAGTATTTAAGTATGTTTATCCGTATTCTAGAACCCATAATACAAGCATATAATATGCTTACTTTGGGTCTAGATGGCGTTGACCTCGCAGCATGTGTGGGACCAGCTGAGTATCCTCGGAGTCATTGTGTGGGTGGTGTGGGTCAACCCGCCGGCCAGGGAGACCCGTATAAACGGTGGTGCCGCTGGCCGCCCGCGGCATTGTACAAGGGCCCAATTAGAGCTAACCAAAAAAAAAGAGACTGCCCCACCAGGTTGCGCATAATCTCGGAGTGGTTCGTCGTGCAGGTTGGTGACCGGATAGTGGGACCCGGCGACCATTTTCGAGACGGTACGGCGGCTTTTTGCGAGCAGTCCGTATCATGGAAGCCCGGAAGCCTAAGACCCTTGAGCCTTTACAGCTGCGAAGAGACATCGCCTCCTCAACGGCCGTCGCCTTTACCACGGAGAGTCTTCTCAACAGCTCTTTAAATTAATTCTACCCTCTCCCTTTTTATCCAGAACGACACGTGCGGGACTGAAGTGCTACCCTTTCACAGTGCAATCTAAAGGGTCTCGAACCAAACGGTTCAGCACTTTATACTTTTGTCGCTCAATTAAAGCCTGGAACTCTTTACCAGCGCATGTGTTCCCACCTAACTTTCATCCTGGGACTTTTAAGCGAGGCGTGAAGAAGCATCTCACTAAGCCGCCATAGTGGAGGCCACCATACCAGTAGTTTGGCTTTTGGAATGGTGTCCACTACTTCTGAATTCCACTGACTGCTTACCATCAGCCAGAGTAGAGGCATTTTGGCAGGCTAATATAAAAAAAAAAACTTATAGCGTTTTTATTCCTCGGATTCCTTTCATTCCAAACAATTTCCCGTTTAGTTTTAAACGAGTTCAGTTTCCAGTGAGCATATGTTTCGCGATGACAATTAATGAGTGTGGATCTAAATATTAACTGTTTTTCGCATGGTCAGCTTTATGTGGATTTGCCACGTGTAAGTAATCCTAGCAGCCTGTATGGCTTTGATCCGCGATGGCTATACGTCTAATATCGTAGATAGAGAAGCATTTACTGTAAAGATTTTTCTTATTCACCTAAACGAAGATGTTTATAATTCAAAACAAACCAAAAGATATATCCAAAAAATGCTGCCCAAAATCACTATTCCACGCGGACGAAGTCGCGGGCACAGCTAGTCTATAATATGTATGTATTTTCAAAAAAAAAAAATGTATATAAGTAGTATATCAGTTGTTTAGTACCCATAACACAAGCAAATATAATTGCTTAATTTGGGGCTAGATGGCGCTGTGTGAATGTGGTAGAACATTATTATTATTATTATTAGTTGTAGCATATATGAAGGCTGTGTTTTAGTTGTGCGTACTTGGTGGAACTACGTAAAATTGTAGGTAATTCACATACATGAATAAATTTAGTAGATTTAGGCGATCCATACACTGTCCTGTACTACAATGCGTGATGCGGGACAGTGTGTGGATCGCCTTAAAGTGTTAAAAAGTTTGTTATGTTAAATTCTGATAATATAGACTAACAACAAGGTAGAACTCAATATATGTACTAAAATATGAAGCGGAAGACTTTATTTGAACGCGCTAATATATGGAACTACCTATCAAATTTAAATAATTGTTTAGGCGCCCGATAGCCCGGTTCTTGACATCACGCTACCGGCGACGGGAGCAGAACAGTAGGCAAAGACGCTGGTGAACCGCATCTTTGCCTACTGTTCCGCGCCGCAGACAGCTAGTCACTTTATAATAAAAAAGTTTTCTAAGCAAAATAGCATCAACAAAAAATAAAACACAAATTTTCTAGGTCCTATTTTCTGAATCAAACATTTATGTACAACTATTATTTTACCTGCACTGCAGCGGTGTAAAATATCATACCGTACGTCAAAGGATTCCATCAAAGCCTCCAAAATGGACAAAGCTTTGTAATCTGATCGCACGTGTGCGATTGGAACGTAACAAAAAATAAATAAAAATATAGAAAAGGCTCTAATCGCTCGTTGCTGTCACCTTATTAGTCAACGATATAGTTTGTGTATGACCACAGAACAAAGTTTCAAATTTTTTAAAGTTTCAAATTTTATTCATGAACAATTTTCACATTGTGTTTGAACATAATTATTACATAATCATAAAGAAAAAAAAATATAAGATAAAATTATAGTAATGACATGCCATAATAGAAAATACAATCAATCAGCAGTACCTACCATACACTATTATAAAAATACATGTAAAGAGGGTTTATCCTTAAGCATTAAAATCATAATAAATTAAAATTAATGTCAAAGAGGTCAATAGAAAACTAAAATTACTTAATATGTTAAAGTGTGTAATGAAATTAGAATAAATATGTCAACTGGTGAATATTTTAAAATAAGATATAATATTAAAATAAAAGAATTCTGACAATAAATAAAACCTTTAGTAACAATTATAATTTGTTATTGTACCCTATCACGATAAGTACACCTTTGCATGTCATCGAGAGAATAAAAACACCCTTTCAACAGAAACGTCTTAAGTTCGTCTTTAAATTTATTTTTATATAGCAATGTCTTCAAACCAAGAGGTAGCTTATTAAAGATTTTGATAGCGTTATAATGACTGCTGTGCTTTACTATGTTAAGTTTCGGTTTAATTTTGCACTGAAAATCTTTTCTACGTGTGTCTTCTCTTAGTTGGCGTTCTTCCTCGGTTTCATACTTGTGGACGTATTTTGCAAAATTAGTTAACAGAACTAGGACGTACAGACTCGGTATTGTTAAGATTTCGAGCTCAACAAAAAACGGTCTACAAGATACGTCTTGTCTTATACCTACTATCGTTCTGACCGCCCTTTTCTGCAGAATGAATGCTCTTGAAATGTTGTAATTGTAACTACCTCCCCAGAACAATATACTATACCTCAACTTGGATTCAATTAGAGCATAATATACTATTTTTAAATATTGAATACCAACCTCATCCCTAAGACTTCTTAGCACGTAACAGGCAGAACTAATTGCACTTTCCAAACTATTGAGCTCTTCTTTCCAATTTAGATTCTCATCCACATTAACCCCCAGAAATTTTGTGGATTTTACAGTGTTTACTAATTCACCATTTAAAACACAACTAATATTATCATTGTTCTTGGCTGTTGAACGAAACATCATGATGTTAGTTTTACTGGTGTTTAGTTTAAGGCTATTTATTGAAAACCAGTTATTAAAAATGTGTAATGCCTCATTAACTTTGCAACCTAAACTGCTTATGTTATCTGCTGATATGATAGCATTAGTATCATCAGCAAACATAATTGGTTGAATATCTCCCCTTGAAATGTTTGTAACGTAGTGTATCAAGTCATTAATAAATGTAATAAAGAATAAAGGGCCAAGTATTGAACCTTGCGGAACACCTATTATTATTGGCGTCATTTTTGACTTAAAAGGTTCCTCACAATAGTATCCTTTATCTGATCCATTTGTGTCAGGTACTGCATTTATTTCAACAAACATTTTTCTATTTTGGAGATATGATTGAATTAGGCTGCCCGCTTTACCTCTAATACCATAGTGATCTAATTTTTTTAGGAGCAGTTCGTGGTTGACAGTATCAAAAGCGGCACTTAGATCTAAAAAGAGTCCTGCCACTTTCTTTTTTTGGTTCATTCGGTTTACAGCATCGCTGATTAGTAACTCAATAGCGTCTTGTGTGCCTACTCCTGTAGTATATCCAAATTGTTGATGATGTAATACTTTGTTTAAATTTAAGTGATTGATTAACCTAACTTTTATTAACTTCTCAAAAATTTTTGATAATGTTGGTAACAATGATATGGGCCTGTACATGGATGGATCAGACTTACTTCCTTTTTTAAAGATTGGTATTATCTTGGCTATTTTGAATTGATCAGGAAAAAAGCCTTTATCTAGACAGTCATTAAACATATTGGTTAGAGGCTCAAGTAGTATATCAATATTATCCTTAATTGCTGATATGGGTAGTTCATCATAACCACACGAAGATTTATTTTGCATGTGAGTAACTAATTTATAAATTTCTTTAGATGTAACTGGATCCCATTTAATCTGGTTCTCTACTTTATTTGTATTTTGTTCTAAAAAGGCAATCGCCATCGGCGAATAATCTAGTGCTTGTTTGAATTTTCGCCCAAATTCATCTGCAAAAATATTAGCTATTTCTGACGGATCAGATACAGCTTTGTTACCACATTTTAAAATAATCTTGTCTTTAACTATTTGTTTCTTGTTTCTATGTCGATTGATAATCTTCCATACATCTTTAGATAAATTCTTAAACCTAGCAATTTCTCTTTGAATCGCCAACCTTTTAGCTATTTTTATAACCCTTCTGTACACTGTCATATATTTCTGTCTGTATTGTGTAATACTAAAATCATTATGGTTCCCTTTACCTACCATCAGAAAACGTTTCATTTGGCTCGAAGTTTTGATGCCTTTTGAAACCCAGTGCAAATTTGTTAAAGTATTTAACCGAATTTGCCTTTTATGTTTTTTAAAGCTCTGTTTATAAGCTGTTTGGAGCGTTCTTATAAAAGTATTGAGACCTAAACTATTCAAATCATGCCTTAAAAGGCTTTGCCTGTATCTGTTTTTGTTTTGTATGCTAATTTTCCTTTTTATTACATAGAGAACTTTATTTTTATTTAATTTATTACATAATAATGTTAAGTTACATAACAACCCAGCATGTCCGTCAGCTACACCGTTATGGTCAATGTCAAGTTTTACAATACAATTTTCCGGTACGTTAGTCAAAATATTATCAATACAAGATGAAGAGTCATTGCGAACAAAAGTAACTGTGTCAATAAGCGGTTTAAAATTGTAACATTTCAATAAACTAATAAAGTCCTGACATTTCTTACTATCTGTTAATAGATCGATATTAAAATCGCCACATATTAAACAGCTACTGCCGAAAAGGTGTTCTAACAAAGCTTCCAATTTATTCATAAATATACTTAAATTAGTATCATAAGGATTACGGTAGCAACAACACACACAAGCACCAGTCACCTTATCCTTGACAGCACATATCTCAAAAGCTTCCATAGTATAGAGTTTCTTAGCAAAAAGTATTTCCTCACATTCCCTATTTTTTCTTGCTAGTATAACTGTACCTCCTCTTTGTTTGTTTCTTCTAGTGTTATATGAAACCACTTCACTGCGTCACACAAGTACTTGTATGACGCATACGGCGTTGATTGGTATGGACAGATGTTCTCAAACTTTAGTGTTAGAGTAAAGAGTAGTATACCTGTCGCCTAATTTAAAAACAAGTCTGTGCTTAGTAAGTATATTTTACGTTAAGTACACATTTTATTGTAATAAATATTTATATGAACATTAAAACACGCCCATGTATTACTAATCGTTAGTGATCGTTTAAAAATTATGCAGATATTACTATAGATGACATGTCATTAATTATTCAGGATCAAAGGTTGCCGTTGATACCTCACTGTGTTACAGAAGTTGATATTCTCTAAAGCAGGAATTAAAATATCTGTAATAATAATTCTTTTTAGTTTGGAACTCACAAAAAGAGTTATTCAAATAAGACTGGTAGTTCTAGATATAAGCGCGTTCAAACAAACAAACTCTTCAGATTTATATAATAATATAATAGATAAGTACAATAACTTCAGCAGAAATTAAACAACTTATATACTACAAACACGAAATCTCACAGAGAACAGCCAGTAGCATTGTTCTACTTGATTTTAATCATCAGTATACGTCATCTAATCTTTATAGAGTTGAAAGCCGGCTCATAACCCAAGTTTTTAATCAATACTCAAAGGAAAAAACTTTTATCTGTCTTCATAAACATACACAGTACACATACGACTATGTAGCATTTGTAGAACACAGCTGCGACGTAGCATTGTAGATCTTTCGTAGCACAAGTAATAAATTGAAGAAATATACAAAGAAATCACTAAATCGAACTTCAGAGTAAAAATAAAACTGAAACATTTTCAATAAAACTGCCAATTAACCCACAGCCAGTTCGCCTGGTTATTATAATTTTTGTAAGTTACAATTTCAAGTAGCATGCAAAATGACACAGGCTATACACATAACTCTATAGGTAATTAATTACAGATTTCTATGTGGTAAAGAAAAATTAAAAGTAAAATATGTGCTTTACAGGCTGCTTCAATTTGCATATTGCTACAAAAAGGTAAAGGCAACACGTGAACTGTGGTAGAAATGAAAAATCGTCTAAAAACGAATTGAAAAGTAACGAAAACAAGTATAGTGACAGCTGATATTTAAAACGATAAATGGCTCGAGGTGAAACATTTAAGAAGTAGAAAATTAGATTAAACTTATTTTAGTGATTACCAGACTGGAAAAATCATTTTCAAAGTACAAAATATCTTATTAAAATTTGCGTATGATAGCCCAAGAAGGTTATAGGCTATGTAACATCACGCTACTGGCGATGGGAACAGAGCAGTAAGCAAAGACGTTGGTGCTACGGAAAGCTAGTATAAAATGAATTATATAAATAAAACTCTTTCTATATTTTTCTTTATCCCTATATTAGTAGTAGATCCACGCTGATTTCAGCATGAATGGGCCGGATCATCCGGTGAAGTACTACCGTCTCATAGAAGATCGACTTAAGAGTAGTAGTATCCGTACTACTGCGTTTCGTTCGGTGAGTGAGAGCGCAGGAGGCCCAATTTCCCCCATTTCCTCTTTCCTCACTTCCCTCATTCCCTTTCCCTAACCCCATTCCCAGCCGCCATAGTGGAGGCCACCATACCAACAGTTTGGCTTTGGTATAGTAGCCGCCACTTCTGGATTCCTTTGACTGCTTACCATCAGGCGGGGTGGAGTCACTTTGGTAGGCTAAAATATAAAAAAAAAAATATACAAGTATTTATAAACGTCAATAATATTAAAAAGCGTATTTCAGCTAAATTAGAAACAGACAATTCACTGGCCATGAACAACACTAGCAATAAGAAGCAATATACATTTAAAAAAAAAAAATCAAAAAGCCTTACTGCCTAAAACAAAGTGAAAAGAAAGAAACCCATTTTTTTCGTGCTGACGCTACATTGAAATTTTATATACCCTATGTCACTTCCACAATCAATACGAATCTAATCACACCTCACACGTTAAAATTCATCAAGCCATTTAGACTGTAGAGCGTGCATATATACATACATACATACGCTCTAAAAATATTAGCCTCCTTGACTGCGTCAATCGAGCAAAAACTAGATACTCTCTCCATCGCCAGATAACTACAACCCATTGCAAGTTATAATTAGAAATAGAATAAACTGTCAAAGCTAAAAACACTGCACTAACATAAAGAATTAAAAATAAACCCGCAGACAGCAAACAAAGGAAACGTATTTCCAAACTGGAATACCAAAGCTTTAAAGTGCAGCCAAGTTCGGTAAAGAATTGCAAAGTTTAACCGAAGTATTACCGGTAGCTACTTTAGGTTATAACCGAACGACCTCTGCATCGAAGTAGAAAAGGCAACATTAATAATAATGTGGTCCAAATGTTTTGTTAAGCGAACGAAAATAATATACAAAGTATGTTTTGGGTTAATTGAATTAAAACTTATAACGTTAAAAATTATAAAAATGTCAGCCAATTAACCCTACAGTCAGTGACGTAGGGTAAAGCCATGAGAAAAACTGGCAAGGTTATTAATTTTTTTGTAAATTACAATTTTAAGTAGCGTGCAAATTGACGCAATAAATACACTTAATTCATTGAGAATGATAGTAACTATAAATTTTAGGTTGGCATCTGTCGCGTAATACATACGACATATTGCCAGTAGGTATGTAGGAATTATTTTGTAAGGAAAGGTCTGCAGTTCTATACTTATCTCTTTTGGCAGCTCTAAGAACTTTTCTTATCATTCAGCTAAAACTTACTTTAATTAAATCACGCTAATGTTTAGAATCATAAAAATATATCTTTCAAATCTAAATTGTAATACATTTATTGTAATAGATAGATCCTGCTGAAGCGAAGATATCAAAGCAATCATCTCGATAGCTATCAACGTCTAAGTTCAAGTTCAATTAGATGTTGTGGCCGGTCCATTTCAGCGATACTTGTATTATTTAGATTAAGGTAGGTATTAACAATAAATCTGTTTTGATTTTAATTTCAGGTGTAGAATATTAGATTTACACCATCGGTCAAATAAACTAACAGTTATATTTTATGTCATTTTATAAATAAACAATAATTTTAAAGTTTGTTAATCTATGCGCTAATCTCTGGAACTACCAGTTGGTTTTGAAAAATTCTTTATGCGTATAATAGCCCAGTGCTCGAGGAAGGTTATAAGATATGTAACATCACGCCACTGCCGACGGGAGCAGAGCAGTAAGCAAAGACGCGGGTGGAACCGCGCCACGGAAGCTCCGTGGTTCATTGGAAGCGCAACCGACTGTTGTTTTCGAGGTTATGGGTTCGATCTCCACACGGAACAAAACCTTGTGTGATCCATAACTATTTGTCCCGACTCTGGGTGTACTTTGTGTCCGTTAAATGTATGTTTGTATAGTCCTTTGCGACACAGGGCTTGTTCTCCACGAGAGTAGTATTTTTAAAAGAATAACATATTGTTTTATCATTATTTTCAGAATAAGTTAGGTCTCTTATTTCATGTCTAAGTATACCATTAATGTTGCGGGTTCGATTCCCGCTCAGTGCACATATTTGTGTGATTGAACATGTCTCTCATTGGTCTGGGCGTTTCTATGTATAATATGTATGTTTATAAAAAAAAAAACAGTATTTAAGTACGTATATCCGCATTCTAGAACCCATAACACAAGCTATATAAATATGCTTACTTTAGGCCTAGATGGCGTTGTGTGTAGTTGTTGTGTTATTATTATTATTATTAACGTAAAAAAAATTGTACACACATTAAAAAGTTTTCTATTAAAGATATTTTAATTTAGATGTTTCGATTTCAGCCATTTTAACTCAGGATAACTTAATGTTTGTGTGTAATTTGTAGGAGTCAATTGTGAACGAGAGTCAAAGCAATTTTATTGTTTGAATCCCTCTTTGTTTGGGCAGTTAACAATGACGTTGCAATCGTAAATCATAAGTTATTTGTTTTTTATCATTTGTTGTGGAAACTGAGTACAATTTGTTATAACTGTAACTTACCATTTTCAGTATATCTATTTTAGTGACTCGTCTCTGTATCGCATAAAATATGTTTTTATATCATAACAACATATATAACTTTACGCCTACCTCCCATTAATGGGGTAAGCAGAGACAATAAATCGTCATTTTCGTTGCGTGGTTCAGAAAACATTAACAGAAAAACAGACAGGAAAAAAAGGCTATCAATACCATTATAAAAAGCGAAAGAGTTTGTTTGTTTGAAATCGTTAATCTCTTGAACTACCAGTCGGATTTGAACAATGTGTGTGATAGCCCAGTTCTCGAGGAAGGTTATATGCTACGTAACATCACACTACTGGCGACGGGAGCAAAGCTAGGGTAAAAACGCGGATGAAACCGCGTCGCGGAAAACTAGTACTACAAATTAAAATCGGCGATTTCTTCTATAAATAGTATAATATCCATGTGCCAAGCAAGTCGTTAGTTCAGAGGTATTAAGTCAAAAATATCTAACATGCAAAATGCCTCCTCGTGATACAAAACAATTTATCCTCTTCTAAACTGTGAAAAGTCTTAATGTCTTGACCGACTGTTGGTTCGACAGTAAGAAATAGCGTCACTGATGTGCTTTGACGGCTCACTTAGACTTAGGGTTACCAAGCAATACTTCTGTATAGAGACTCGAGCTTTTTGCCCGACTGATTTAATGTAAGGTTTTTCGAGCGTAAGTATGTATGTATGTAAGTATGTATGTCTATTTCTTTGGCACGCTCTACAGCCTTAATGGCTTGATGGATTTTAACGTATGAGGTGTCATTAGATTCGTATTAATTGTGGGAGTGTACCCTATGTATATAAAATTTCAATGTAGCGTTAGCACAAGAAAAATATGGGTTTCTTTCTTTTGAGTTTGTTTTAGGCAGGCGAGCTTTTCGTTTTTTAATAATATATATTGCTTTTTATATAAAGTTTTACTGTTAATATTGCCTATTAATAAACGCTAGTACAATCCTGTTGGAATTCAGATACTATTAAAACATTTTTAGAAATATATTATTTTAAAGTTGACTTTGGCGATGTCTTTATGTTTCTTGTAACGAACACAAAATATTAGAATAATAATATCACAACAACTACATTCAAATGAAGCATATACCTAGACGCGGAATAAAACTTTTTGTCCCGTGTGAGTGTATGCTTCTTAAATATTTGCATCTTTCACAGCAATTATAACATTTCGATATAAATCTGTAAAATAAATTTTAGATTTCAAAATGTCTACGAGTGGACGTTACCACAAATCATATTATACTATTTACATTTGACCAAGATATTACATAATAGTTATCACACTCATAGTGAACCTTGATTTGATTAAAAAATCCGCCTTTTTGCTTCAATCTGGTATCCCTACTTAGGCTCCACTATATTTATCTTCAGCATTTAGATAAAATGCATTTTATAGTGCAAAGGAATTCTTCGTATAAATGGATTTTGATCTGGTAAGAGCTCTGTAGCCGACACTCCATTTATCATTTTCTATATTTCATATAAATATAATATTTTGTTTTAAAAATTCGAAAGTTCAAAGGTGCTCTCTCACCGCGAACATTCACCTGTATTATAAAACTACAGATCCAAGCATAACATTGGTGAGAGAGGCGAACTGAGCATTACAGTGAACAAAAAGATGATACAATGTGTAATAGTTTGAATTTGGAATTCTATGTACATTAGAATCGAATGTTCGGCAGTCAGGGAGGCAGTTTGTAGAGTAATGCTCAAAATCGAGCTTGTAACACCTGGTGTGTTGAGCACCTTTAGATTAATTGAATTTAGAAACTTTTTATATCATACAGTGATACATTATCTGACGCATGACAAGATATTAATTAAATATAATTCAATTTGAAATTCTTTATTAGATTTCGAAATAGTAATCCCTAAATTGAATTGTTATTTCATTTATCAAATTAATAATTTTATTTCATTTTATTCAATTTAAGTTTAACTGTTTAATTTAGATGAAAATTTAATTTAGATTTATTTTTTGTTGAAAATAATTGAATCTGTCAATAATAATTAAAATTATATTTATAATTCAATTTTGAAGATGAATTAGTTCTAAGTTGTTCTGATGGACATATAATTGAAAAGTTTTAATAGTTAATTTCAATTTAAACAAAAAGATTTCTTGATTTAATTTAAATCTAAAGTTTCTTTTTTTGGAATATATTATTGATTCTGCAATGCTTATAGCATACAGCCATCCCACTCACAAAAAACACAGCCATTACAGGTTACGGTTGCCACCAACCATCAGATGAACCATAAGCTTGTTTGCCACCTAAGTTGCATAAAAAAAAGAGAAGATTATGAGCATTGATTCACGTTTGCTCAGGGTGAATTGCATTTTCAAACCAAGTCCAGGTTTCCACACAATATTTTCTTTCACCTTAAGCCAGTAAAGCATTATTGTAATACATACACGTAATCAATATCTATAAAATTAAATTAAATAATCGGTATAATTGACTTAAACTACGTGCGAGTAAAATTAAACACACAATTTCCTATCACAGTACTAAGTCTTATATATTCCACCGATGATAGCGTAATGAAACAGTTCAGAAAAACGGAGAGAATACGCAATGAGATGATGTTAAACAGAGCACCTGCAATCGTGTCATCTAGGTAGACTTGCTGTTTTTATTGGCGCCTATAGCTATTTTAATCAGATTGTAGCCATTCTACACCTTGAACACTGTTATTATTTACAGTGTCACTAAGTAGTATATATATTTGCTGATTAAATATTGAAAAGAAAGTATTGTTTTGGCAGCATTATTAATTGAAATCTATACTCTATCTGTATTATTGCGTTTATAGCGAATAAGTTGTTTGTTTGAACGCGTTAATCTCTGGCACTACCAGTCAAGTTTGAAAATACTTTTTGCGATGATATCCCAGTTCTTGAGGAAGCTTATAGGCTATGTAACATTACGCTACTGGTGACGGGAGCAGAGCAGTAAGCAAAAACGCAGGTGACAGTTTGTTTATTTGTTTAAACGCGCTAATATCTATAACTACCAGTCGGATTTGAATCATTCTTTTTTCATTTGATAACCCTATTCTTGAGAAAAGTTATAAGCTATATAACATCACGCCACGGGAAACCAAGCAATAATGAAAGACGTATATCATCGCGGGTGAAACCGAGCTACGCACATGTAGTTTAGAATATAATCGAAGTTACAAAACAATAGACTGGCCTGTTGGTCTAGTGGTTAGTGACCCTGACTGCTAAGCCGGAGGTCGTGGGTTCGATTCCCACCCAGGACAAACCTTTGTGTGATGATCATGATTGTTTGTTCTGTGTCTGGGTGTAATTTATCTATAATATGTATGTATTTACAAAAAAAAAAAAATGTATTTAAGTAATATATCAGTTGTTTAGTACCCATAGCACAAGCAAATATAATTGCTTAATTTGGGGCTAGATATCGCTGTGTGAATGTGGTAGAATATTATTATTATTATTATATGATTCAAATCTTAACTATCACATATCAAAGCAAAGCAAACTGACAAACACAAACACGATAATTAATCATACATTAAACTAGCTAAACTAGCTTTCGCCGGCGCGGTCTCACCCGCGTCTTTGCTTATTGCTCTGCACTCGTTGGTAATAGCGAGATGTTACACAGCCTATAATTTTCCTCGAGAACTGGGCTATCATACGCAAAAAGAATTTTTCAAATCAGACTGGTAGTTTCAGAGATTAGCGCGTTCAAACAAATAAACTCTTCCATTTTATATAATAGTATAGATTATCCAGACACTATCAGCTCATGACGTCACCCATGACAATTGAAGACTTGGAATATCACACCTTCAGAGGAATAAAGACATAAGACGACATATGAGTCTCAGTGAAAGTCTATCTTGTGTTGATAGCTATACAGTCCATAATTGCCAAATCAAACTTCAGATATTATTTCAATTTATTACTGAGAATGCGTATCTTTACTGATAGGTACTGTTATAGCTCTGTAGGGAGCTATTGGTATGTTAGTATAGTTGTTAATGAGTTTAGAGTTTAAGGTAATATCATTTTGGATAATGTAACAATAGAAAAAAAGAAGCTGGGATGGCTCGAACTAGTCACGGACCAAACAGGTGATGTGTTGAGAAGGCCGAGGAGATCGTGGAGTATTTCAAGGTAAAGACAAACCTGATCTTGAGGGTGGAGAAGTTAGAGGCGCGCCACAAAACCAATTTTACATCGTTCGTGGTGCAGGCTCCAACTCCACAGTTAGAGACCTTCCTCAAGGAGGAGTTCTGGCCGAAGGGTGTCCTATATCGCCGTTCGCCGTATCGCCGGCTACTTGACACCCCGCAGCGAAACACGACGCCGACCTCTCGTATACAGTAGTTTTTAGTTTTAAATTATATAAAATATGTATTAGTTTATAGTTTTTATTTTGTTATTTATGTATTGAAATTTTATGGGCTCTAAATGCCTGAAATAAATGGTTATTATTATAATTATTATTATTATTAAAGGACATAATTACAAGTACCCGTAACCGACGTGTGTGTATGAATCTTGAAGAGGCGTAGAAGGTATGTTTGGATCGCAGCAAATGGCGGTCTATTGACTCTGCTTACCCTATTAATGGGAGACAGGCGTGAGGCTACGTATGTATGAGTTTTAAGTTTTATGTCATAAAATGATCAATCAGATTGTATATCTATCTACCTTGTATTACCTTACTACCTTACTATTTTAAAAATAAATAAAATTATTTTTAGAAAAAAAATGAAAACCGACTTCAAACAACACCTTCATGTTCAATCCTTAACTAAAAAGTAGAAAATAATATTTTAATTACTTCATAGCAAAGAACATTAAAGGGGAATCAACGCAATCCTTGATACCTATAATACTTTACTATTTATAGTTTTTAATCAGTTATTTTTGAGTCGGTGCCAGCCAAGAACAGGTAACAAACATACAAAAAAAAAAACATACGACCCGAATTGATAACCTCCTCCTTTTTGAAGTCGGTTAAAAAAAAGGATTGTCTATTTAAAGGTTGGCTTCGAAGAAATTGCTTTCAGCGATAAGGCATCAAATTTTATTGGGATTGTACGTATATATTTAGCGATAATGTCACCCATTTTACATAATAAAACGAATAAAGCATAATAATGATATGTAATTGATATAGATTTTTTTTTCTATCTGTAACTAGTAATAATTATGTGTATACAGCGGAAGAGCTTTTTTGTTTCTTTGAACGCGCTAATCTCTGGCACTACCAGTCGGGAAAAAACTTTTTGTGTATTATAGCTCCGTTCTCAAGGAAAGTTATAGGCTATGTAACATCACGCTACGAGCCACAAGAGCAGTGCAGTAGGTAACCAAAGATGTATAAAACCACGCTGCGAACAGCTAGTTCTAACATAACTGCTGACCAACATCAACATAATCCTATTAATATTATAAATGCGAAAGTTTATGTGTGTGTGTTTGTTACCACTCAGCGCCTGAACTGCTGAACCGATTTCGATGAAAATTGGTATGTAGATGGAGTCGGTGCCGGAAACGGACATATATGCTACTTTTTTTCCCGAAAACCAGTCTAGTTCCTGAGGGATACAACATATTATGTTACGGCAAAGCCATGGGGTGCAGTTAGTTATATATATTATAAAGAGTAAATCACGAGACCGATAATTTCTCTTAATTAATTTCGACTTTACAACGTCCATACACGACATTCATACACAACAACATGACTTTTCAAATCACATTCAAACCAACGAGCCGAAACGAAACGTCAGGTCAATAGAACAGATTTAACGATATAGCTCTATAGGGAGCCATTGAACATGGAACTAAATAACGATCGATTGGGGTAAGCTGTATGTATAGTCTTATAATGAATACATATTTAAGTTATAAACTGGAGCTAGCTTATACCATTACTAGCTTTGAGCAACGTGGTTTCGTCCGCCCGTCGTGCTCCCGTCGCCAGTAGCGTGATGTTACGCCCTATAACCTTCCTCAGGAACTGGGCTATCATACGCAAAAATAATTATTGAAATTCAACTGGTAGTTCCAAACAAACAAAAAAACTCTTCTGGTTTATATATTGATGATAGAACGGTTTATTCTAACACAGGAAGGTAATAACTTGACGCATACCAACCTCCAAAACTATTCAAGTTTATAAACATTTAAGATTTTCAATTGAATTAAGAATCATTTTATTCAGAAATTTCAATTTATTCATTTAAATTTATTAATTTATCTTCGATAATGTTTTATTCATTATTCAATTAACTTGTCAAAAAATATAAGTAATTAATCACTACATTAAATTCTGAGACTCAAAACTTTCCAAATAAGTTAAGAGCGTTTACGCGTCATGAGTGGCAACGTTGCGATTTTGCGTCATATTTTGTGGTTTTCAATTTTTATCATTTAATCGGGGCTATATTTTAAAAATAACACAGGTCTATTATACTAGAATTAGGTGAAAGCTGTATAGAAAGAATTATAAAGAGGATTGATTTGATTTTTTGTATGTATGTTATGATTAACCTCAAAATTTGAGTAACTGATTTAAAAAATTCTTTCACCTTTAGAAAGCTACAAAATTAACGGGTAACATAGGCTATATTTTTGTTGTATACCTACCCACGCGGGCGACGCCGCTGGCAACAGCTAGTTTCTTATAAACCACGCACAGATTATGATATCGCTTTTAGACGTTCTTCCTACAAGTTTATATGTACAATACATGTATATTATAGTGGAGAAAAGACAAGAATTTCAGCGATTTGTAATCGTATCGTAAAAATATATTAGTACGTTTTTTTTTTTTTTTTTTTTTTATATTAGCCTACCAAAGTGACTCCACCCCGCCTGATGGTAAGCAGTCAGTGGAATCCAGAAGTGGTGACCACCATACCAAAAGCTATCGTCTTAAACCGCTGGTATGGTGGCCTCCACTATGGCGGCTGGGAATGGGGTTAGAGGAAGGGAATGAGGGAGGTGAGGAAAGAGGAAAGGGGGGAAATTGGTATGTGCGAAATAAGATCACACAATATATTTTTATCGTCACTAAAATGAAAATTCAGAGGCAAAAATACTTAGACTATTCAAACCCAGCTGTGGGTCGCAAGACCACGATTGTCTAGCGAACTTATTGAGGTCAATGTTCCTGGGACATATGAAGACACGTAGTATGGAGAACGAATATATACTATTATGTAAAGCGCAAGTGTATATTCGTTTGTTTAAACGCGCTTATCTCAGGTACTACCAGTCAGATTTGAATAATTCTTAGCGTTTGATAGACCAGTTCTTGAGGAAGGTTATAAGCTATGTAATATCACGCTGCGAGAGTTGGGAGCAGAGCAGTAACCTAAGATTAACTTAGCACGGGTGAAACCGAGCTGCGAGAACTTGTATTATAAAAGTCGGAACCCTGACATTGTGGGAGCAATGCAGGAGACTTTGAGTCATCCATGAGCGACAGTTACCACTTAACAACACGAGGGCTGTTGGCTATTCTGCCGTGCCGGCAATAAAAAAAAATGACAACTTTCAAGATTAAAAGTGAACTTGAACTTAGAACAATATCCAATCTCATTTTATTGTTTTGAACCACTTTATGTGAATCCATTTACACATGCAGACCGTGTCGCAGCAAAGCCTTTATTTTTACTGTTTTTAAATGCATTAGTGTTGAGTTCAGCTGTAAAACGTAAAAAATAAAGAGAGATACTGTGCGAGTAAAAGCAGTAATTAGTAAGACAACTAGATTCCGAGTCCGTAATTTTAGAAGATTTTATTTACGTTGATTTGAATAAAAGAAAATTACTTATTTATTTATTTATTTTATTTATTATTCTTTGGGAAACAAACAGATGCTACATAACAAAAAAAATATCACCATACAGATAAAACATAATCCAAAGCAGTTTCCACACATTACTTAAAATAAAAGAAAATTACGATATAAATAACGTAAATACATGTTTTTAATGAAATATTATGCTTTTCAAAGTTAAAGTGCTTTCTAGAGTTATTTGTGTTTAGCCCTGACGCTTATTTATGAGGAATAATTAGACTTATTTTAGTGATAACGAACCGAGACTCCTGATAAATAGGCGTTACCTTCTGTCAATCGTATTGCCAAGTATAGTTCCTTGTTAAAATGTTCTTGTTCCTATTTCTATTAATTACGTCTAAAATATACTGTTCGTATTAAATACTGTTAGTATAATTTGGCAAAAAAAAAGATTATACTATTAGTTACAAAAATGATGACTAGGAAAGTTGGTAGGGGTCGCCCTAGACGAACATACGCGGACTAAATAGATGATGTGTTGACTAAGGGCACAATTACAAGTACCCGTAACCGACGTGTGTGTATGAAAAGATTAATGAATGTTGAAGAGGCATAGGAGGTATGTTTGGATCATACCAAAATAATGGCGTTCTATAGTCTCTGATACCCCAGTAATGGGAGACAGGCGTGAAGTTATGTATGTAATTATGTTACTGCGTTGTCAAACATGTATACGGTTCTTATGATTCTAAAGTCCAGGGATAAGACCCTTGTACTAAACATGTTTATCCGCATTCAAGATATCACAACCTATAACAGCTTTCTGTGGATCTAGATTTCGATATTAATAATAATAATATCACAACAACTACACACAACGCCATCTAGATCTAAGGTGAGCATATATATAGCTTGTGTTATGAGTTCTAGATAAGGATATACATACTTAAATACTTTATTTTTGTAAATACATACATATTGTACATAGAAACACCCAGACCAATGCAAATAGACATGTCCATGCACACAAATATTTCCACTGAGCGGGAAATTGTTAACTTATTGAAAACAATTTCTGTATAAACTACTGAATACTTTGTGCTCTTACCAATCAGTCGATACTCACGAGGACAATGATACAGAGGTCTATATACACTGTAATATTAGAGAACGCCTAATAAATAAAAAGGTTCTCTTACAAAGTGTCAGCTGTTTATCATTCTCATCTCGTAAAACTCGACTCAAGTAAACTGTTACTGTAGTGGATAGCCGATAGGCTCGCGAACTTACTGTATTGTATTTTGTTATCCTGCCCATATTTATGCGAAGGTTCATAAGTCCTGTATTATGTTATATGAAAGTTATACGTTTTTGTCTCTCTTGGTCAGTTTGTTTTTGTTTTCTGTTTGATTAAATATAAGTGCATATTGTTGTTATTGGAAGACGGAGGACCGAGTAATATGGCATAAATTGACGGAGGCTAGTATCACTGTTAATGAATTGAAGTGAAATTAAAGATAAAAATAATAACACAACTATACAACGCTATCTAGACCCAAAGTAAGCATGTTTATATTCATATTCATTTATTCATTAACAATTTTTACACTGTTTGAATTTCACATACATACAAAAATGTCACAATAAAATAATGAAATAAATTAGTATTAATAAGTCTAATATTAATTTATATTAGTTAGAGCATGGCCTTTAGCTCTCGTGGTAACTTATTGCAAATATATATTGACATATAACTCTCGTATAGTACATTAAGTCTCGGTACACTTTTGACTGGCCTGTTGGTCTAGTGGTTAGTGAACCTGACTGCTAAGCCGGAGGTCGTGGGTTCGATTTCCACCCAGGACAAATCATTTTGTGATGAGCATGATTGTTTGTTCTGTGTCTGGGTGTAATTTATCTATAATATGTATGTATTTACAAAAAAAAAAGAAGTATTTAAGTATGTATATCCGTATTCTAGAACCCATAATATAAGCATATAATATGCTTACTTTGGGTCTAGATGGCGTTGTGTGTAGTTGTTGAAATATTATTATTATTATTCTCTTTATTTAATTATGTACACATAAAATTATATTTTTAAATATATATAAAAAATAATAGAAATATACATTTAAAAATATAAAAATATGGAGACCCACCGATATCGGGTACAGGGACCAAGCTACCGGTGATTAGGGCTCCAGAGATAGGAACCGCCTCACAATGCGGGCCGTATCAACAAGCACAGCCTTTTGCATCAGGCCCACGATCCAGCCACCTAACGCGAGCCTCGCGAGATGTTGATGGAGGCTCTTAGGAATCAGTCCATTAACTGATATGACTATCGGAACAATGATCGCCGAATCCACATCCCACATGTCGACAACCTCGCGAGCCAAATCCAAATACTTTATCTGTTTATCTTTTTCTGCTTTCACGAGATTGTCATCATGTGGAATGGTGATATCGATGATCATTGCAAGGCGCTCTAATCGATCGATCACCACTATATCAGGTTTATTGGCAACAATAGTCCTATCAGTGATGATAGATCGATCCCAGTATATTGTGGCACGACCATTTGTGAGAACTGGGTCGGGCACATATCTGTAGTACGGTACCTCAGAGACTACAAGCTTGTACTTCAGAGCAAGTTGCTGGTGGACGATCTTAGCTACTTGGTTATGTCTATGCAAATACTCGCCATTCGCCGTTTATTATTATAAATATTATATTATTATTCTCTTTATTTATATTTTTTTTCTTATTCGGTTTCGGTTCGGTTCCAGAAAGAGGAACCTCCTAACAATACGTGCCGTGTCGAGAAGCACTGCCTTCTGGATCTGGCCCTTGACCCATCCACCTAATGCGAGCCTCTTTAGGTGTTGGTCGAGGCTCTTTGCTATTAAACCATTTACAGTAATGACTATCGGCACAATGACAGCAGAATCAACATTAACAATCTCATGGGCTAAATCAAGATATTTTATTTGCTTGTCTTTCTCAGCCTTCATGAGATTCTCGTCATGAGGGACAGTAATATCAACTATCATTGCAAGGCGTTCAGATCGATCCACCACCACAATGTCAGGCTTGTTAGCTAAAATAGTCCTGTCTGTGATCCCAGTACAATGTCGCGCGACCATTCTCGAGAACTGGCTCTGGGTCGTACCTGTAGTACGGCACCTCGACATCCAAAAGATTGTATCGCAGAGCAATTTGCTGGTGGATGATCCTGGCTACTTGGTTATGTCTGTGCAAGTACTCTCCGTTAGCAAGACGCGAACAGCCAGAAACAATATGCTTGAGGGATTCACCAGGGCGAAGACATGCCCGACATATATCAGTAGTGCCATCCCTCAAGATATATTTCCGGTAGTTGTTCGTCATGATAACTTCGTCAGCAATTGCACAAACAAACCCATCGGTTTCTCCAAACAGATCGCCGAAGCGTAGCCAGGCAACGGAGGCAGCATGGTCTATATCAGGCCCATGTAAGGTCCGATAGAACCGTCCGCGAAGCTCCTTGCTCTGCCATACCATTCTACGGTCGTCTATAGTGAGTACCACAGGCCTACGCCAGCTCTCCTTAGCCAGGGCTAGCGGAGTAAGTCCACTATCCACTGCAACCATATCACGATGCACACCCTCGCGCATCTTGAGAAAATAAAATTATTATTATTATTACTTTTATAGTGAAAGTCTTTCTTTCGTTTCCTTTCTTCTACTGTCTCAAATACGTGAATATGTTTTGCGAAATTAGATAATAATACCAAAATATATAGACTTGGAACTGTTAATGTCTGAAGGTCCTGAATTTACTTCCTACAAGATTCATCCTGCCTAATGCACACTATAGTTGTTCTTGCTCTATTTTGAATAATAAACGCTCTCGTGATATTATAAACGTAGCTTCCACCTCAGAAAAGAATGCTGTATCTGAATTTGGACTCAACTAGAGCATAATATACCATTATTAGATATTGCATGGTGACTTCGTTTCTGAGACTCCTAAGTACGAAGCTTGTAGGATGGCTTCTTAAATGTGGATAAACATATTTACTAGTAAATTATCTTTCTTTTTTATAAATCCTAATTATATTATAAATGCGAAAGTTTGTGTGTGTGTGTCGATGAAAATCACTATCTAGATAGATTCAGTGCCGGAGACGGTCACTTTTTATCCAAAGGAATTTTAAACATATTTTACGGGCGAGTGAAGCCGTGGGACGCAGCTAGTCAAACATAAAACACCCAGTCTAATGCAAACAGAGTCCAGTCAAATATTATCACTGAGCGGGAAACAAACCCGCGACATGTGCGTGGAAGTCCGTGCATAGTACCACCGAACCACAGTGCTAGTATTAGTAACACTTATTTAGCAACGTCTTACTAGATCCTGTTATTCATATATATAGTGTAATTACTTTAACACTAAATTTTCTTAGAAAATATACGTAAGTACTGCGTATTATATATTCTCGCATAAAATGGAATTAACTAAGAAAGTAATATAATTTATACGCGTATTCTTAGCCATGCGGCTAGTATTACTTAAGACTTGGCTTAGTATAAAGGTGGGGTTCTATTATGGAATGAAATATAATGCTTTATTTCAGGTAGAGGTATACGGTTGAAGATCCACGCTGGTTTAAGCATGAATGAGCCGGATCGCCCTGGGAAGTATTACCCTCTCATAGAAGATCGACGTAAGAGTAGTAGTATTCGTACTACTGCGTTTCGTTCGGTGAGTGACAGCGCCGGATGCCCAATTTTCCCCCTTTTCTCTTTCCTCACCTCTCTCATTCCCTTACCCCATTCCCAGCCGCCACAGTGGAGGACACAATACCAGCAGGTTTAGACGATGACTTTTGGTATAGTGGCCGCCACTTCTGGATTCCACTGACTGCTTACCATCAGGCGGGATGGAGTCACTTTGGTAGGCTATAATATAAAAAAAAAAGAAACAAAACCTTTATTTTGTGGGAAAAGAATAAATATTTTTCTTTCTTTAAAAGATTACTCTATAATCTAGACCAAATTAAAACTAACATCAAAGCAAAACCTCCGTCCTATTATTTGTAATACATATTTTACTTTCAAATTGTCTAAGTTATTCATTTCAAGAATAAATAACGAAAGACACGTCTTTATTCATCGGTCACGCGGTACTTTACATAAAAATTTTTGGTTCCGTAAAAAATAAAAATATAATATATTATAATATTTTTAAATTTTTTGATTGAATACGCTTCAGGGTAAGAGTATCTATAAGAAACTGGCCTCTATTACATTACCTGCTTAATTTTTAGACTAAAGTATCAATTTTAACATAAAAAAGATTCTTATATTTCAGTAATAGTTTCAAATATTTATTTTATCATAATCATGATTTTAGCTCGACGTTTACTAGACCTTCAAAAATATAAAGTAACTATCTTTCTGCGGTTCGGTTTCACCTGCATTAGGTTACATCTTTGTTTACTGCTCTGCTCCAGTCGTTAATAGCGTGATTTTAGATAGCCGATAGCTTAAGCTTCCTCAATTAAAATAATTATCCAAATCCGACTCATTGTTTCAGAGATTAGTGCGTTCAAACAAACTATTCCTCTTTATTTATCAGTATACATTGACATAAACGTCACAGTTCGCTTATGTTTGATAATCACAACTGATAACAGACAAACAGACCTGTCTTGGATAATTTCCTTGTCGCGTTCTAATGTAATGAGATTCATCCTACATAATTCAGATGACTGATTGTTTCAGCAAAGTTTATATAAAACTAGGTGTGTTACAAACTAATTTCGCAAATATGAATAGAATAACTTTTATTTCATTTAGGTCACGTCGGAGACGCCTAAGAACCACAAAATAACAATAACAATATGTCGGCCAATTAACCTATAGCTAGTTTGCTGAGGAAGTAGAGCCATGAGAAAGCTAGCTAGGATAACACATTGCCATTAAAACTCTGGTCGGAATCGCCAGGAATGAACCACTCTAAAGCCCTGATCAAAGGCTTTAACAGAAGGTACAATAACCTTATCCTTGCGCTGAGTAGGAACAATCTACGCATTGTGTCAAGAGCCTTGACAGGTCATTGTTGCTTAAACAAGCACATGTATAATCTAAGGCTAAGCGAAACACGCACCTGCGGGCGATGTAAAGAGGCAGATGAAACGCCCCTCCATCTTCTGGGGAATGTGGCCCGCTTATACACAGGCGTCAGTTTCTTCTAGGGAAACACACTCTGGGCCCAGAAGAAATTAAGGAGCTCACCCCTAAGCAAATCCTGCGGTATATCATAGCTGCAGGGTTTAGTGGTGCACTCTAGCTTGATAAAGCGGCGATCACAATAGACCATTCATGGTCGCAGTGACATTACAGCCGCATCATAGAAATAAAAAAAAATAAAAAAACACATTGACACCCACAATAATAACTTGTAGTAAAAACTATAATATGCTTGTCAATGTAATGTACTACAATGTAGTTCTGGTAAATAAAGAAGAATTGGCAAGAAATTCAGACCTCTCTTTAACCGCAAGATGGTTAAAATTTCTACAAGTTACATTCACAAGTAGCTTG
Organism: Parascotia fuliginaria; assembly: GCA_963082885.1. Classification (NCBI taxonomy): domain Eukaryota; kingdom Metazoa; phylum Arthropoda; class Insecta; order Lepidoptera; family Erebidae; genus Parascotia; species Parascotia fuliginaria. The sequence goes on from OY720197.1 coordinate 10,189,553, forward strand.
TAAAGTTATGCAGGCAATTAACTTAAATATACAAATAACATGTGATCTATGTTGCTAAATCTTGTAACACTTAAAATATAATTACAGAACCCTAAACCCCGATATGAATGCATCATAGACCTCACGTGCCAAGCCGTGTAATTTATCACTCTAGAACTGGTTCCGCATACAAATGCGGCAGATAACTGCGGAATTCTCAAGTTTGGAACTGAACCATATTGTAGCCACTGGCGAACGTAATACTGGTTACGACTAAGTGACGATATCGTGAATATATTATTTTAATCTACATTTGGTATAATACACAGCGAAAAAAGTTTGTGGTGTTCATATCGGTTAAATAAATTAACACTTATGAACGTTAAAATTACAAAATGTCAGCCAATTAACCTACAGCCAGTTCGCTGATAAGGCATGAGAAGAACTGGCAAGGAACTTAGGCCACTCCTTTTAATCGCCAGGTTATTACAATTTTTGTAAGTTACAATTTCAAGTAGCATGCAAAGTGACACAGGCAATACACTTAAGAAGATCGAGGTATAATAAAACTTACGTAACATGTAATACATAGCTTCACGAAATCTATTTAATAGTATTGAATCCCTTACACGAAATCTGACCCACATTCGTAATGTCGCAAACCCCAAAATCCAAAAACAATTTGAACTTTTAAATTATATTAGAAACAGTCAACGCTGTCAAATCTCCTTCTATTCCCTTTTTAATCTCACATATTTTACTTAGAATACTTATTCCTTTTGCGAAGTGAAAAATAAATTGATTTTGCTTCAAATGTCCGGGAATTGGAGTGTCACATCGAGATTTTTATGCTTTAGTGGGTAGTTTTTACTGAAATACAGATGGAAAATGTGTTTTAGTATTAGATTCCTTTGGGCTTATGGTTTTCAAGTACAGGTATCTTCTGCGCAAATTAACCTCACAATTGGCTCGTGGTCTTCGCAATACCTTGTAGGTTTTAAAAAAAACTAGGAAGAAAATTAAAAGATTCTGAATTGGTTTTCAGAGTTTTTTTTTATAAGAGTGTATATTTTGCAGATTTATATAAAATATATTTTAGATATTTCAGATTGAAGTACTGACAATATCGGTTATGTAAATACATATAGATTGTGACGTGGTCTAAACATACGACCACGCCACTAGCCACTAGCAAACTGAATCAGGTCAGTACCACGACCTATCTAATTACCAATTAATCTTAGCCACAGGGTGGTGGGTTGCACCCAAACAGAAAACCTCTACGGCTGATTGGAATTGTGGTTTTGCGTCGTAATTAGTATTTAACAGGCAATCTAGTACTATATTCTAGATTGAATCTGTTACTTTTACCATAAAACGTGTGCTAGTCTCACCAGTGTCAGTTAATTTGAAATTTGAATAAGAAAATTTAGTACTCAGAGTAAATACTAGAGTCGCTAATTATTAAAAAAAATACGGTGTTATAATGGGAGTCTATTCTGTAGGTATGTGCCGCAGTAAACTTCTTTTGACTTAAATAATGACAACGATGAGCGACATCCCTGCTTACCCTCAAAACTTTGTATTAAAATAACCAATATTTTTGTACCGATCGATGTAGGTTACCAGATCTTAACCATCTGACTTAAAATCGATACTGTTTTGAATTCCATGTAAGTGTACAAACAATAAACGCGGGCCGAGAATCGAATCGACGATCGCTTCAGTTTTAAATGTTTGCTTTGTGGTTAAACTCGTACAAGATCTGAATATAAACGTTTGATCTTTCTTTTTTATCTTGAGTTTTGTTTTGCTTTGATAATTTCTTGGTTTTGGTAAACGATTTGATTTGAAATCATGGTAATACTAAGCTATATGTTATGAAAAATATTTTGTTGTAATTATGTTGTTGAAATGTGTAAAAATTTTAACTTCAAAGTTAGATTCATACCCGTCCCGAAGCGACTCTATACAACCCTACTATCCAATATCTACCTCAAGGGGCGAAATAGTCCTCTGTTTTGTTCTTACTATGACGTCATAAAATGTTCTTGTGGTAAGTATCGTAAGAGACGATTAAGGGAATACTCGATATCAAACAGCTGCATTTTTATTATTCTATGTCATCATATCAGCCAAAAGACGTCCGCGGCCGGTCGTGAGCCTACCTCATCCATTGGTTGCCCGCCACCCTTAAAAGGTCGTCGGTCCACCTTGAGGTAATACTGAATTAATACTCAATACTCAATACGTTTATTGCACACCATAAAGTCAAAAGATGTTATAAATAGTATTAGTACATGTTATGGACCCTGTCGGGTAAGGCAAACGTAAGAGAGAGGAGTGAAGCCGCCTTGCATTAAAATATCAAATTATAAATTATTATTAGAATTATGGTTATGTTATAGTTCTGTACATTATTTTTATATTAAGTAAAGTTTAATTTAATAGCTAATTTTCTCTATTTTAGGTTTTTATCATTAATATATTCGTCTATGCTGTAGTATGTTTTGTTTATTAATATATTTTTTAGTTTATTTATATATTTTGGATATATTTTTTCATTTTTGATGTCTTTTGGAAGTTTATTGTATATTTTTACTGACATTGCAAGTGGGCCTGTCGAATGCATACCTAGTTTAGAGATTGGTAGGTTAAGTCTATTATTGTGACGTAGGGAATATTTTGTTTGTATGTCTTCTCTTTTACTATAGAACTCTGGGTGCTTACGAACAAATTTACATATTTCTAAAATATAAATGCAGGATAGGGTAAGTATTTTATGGTTTTTAAAATGGGGTTTACAACTTTCGGTTTCTTCTATGTTCACTAGTATTCTAATTAATTTCTTTTGAAGAGTAAATAAGATGGGCGCTTCAGTACTATTTCCCCAGAGGATTATTCCATAACTAAACCACGAATAAGCGTAGGCATAATATGTCACCAAAGCAGTTTCAATATTAGTGGTTTTTTTAACTTCATAAAGTGCATAAGAGAATTTTGATATTTTAGATCTTAATTTAAATAATTAGAATTAATAATTTAAATAATAATTTCAATTTCATGAAATCAAGAAAGGAGAAATTACACTCTTTTATAGCAAGAAATATTTGTACTAAATTTAAAATACTTAATTATTAAGTTCATTATTACTTGCACACTAAATAACTCACGTATCAGCCTTCAACTTTTATTACTTGCAATTCATAACCTCACTTTACTATACCGGTATAAATCTCAAATTCCATCCGCTATTTCGTAAATTAATCCGGATTGGATATTAGAGGCTAAATTAGGCCGAAATCGAGGCACTGTATTGGCTCGTTTTGTGGTCATGGCATTAAATCAAAATGTATTCTGATATCCGGAGACTTCATGTCATTTATTGTCCCGAATTATGTATCTGTTGAATTTTGTATCGCCTATGCAGTTACTAATATTTGATTTTGGAATTTTATAACCGTGTTTTTGCCCGAAGTCAAGGAGGGTAATGTTTTCGAGCGTATGTATGTCTATTTCTTTGGCACGCTCTACAACCTAAATGGTATGAATTTTAACATATGGTGTGTTATTGATTCGTATTATTTGTGGGCGTTACATAAATGGTATATAATATTGCATTGTAGGATCGACGCGAAAAAGAGTTTCTTTTTTTCAGGTTTCAGGCACAGGGGAGTTTTTTTTTAATAATATATTTTGCTTATCCAATGTCGACCTAATGATCACTAACTTAAAAAACACATTTAATAAACCACGTGCATAAGAATTACGTCCAGAAGCCATTTAGGTTATTAAGATAACAGAAATCAACAATACACAAGCTTATGAACTACAATTGTTTATATTTGTAGATGCTATCTAGTTTATGATTTGTCACGACACATTTAAGTGCAAAGATTTTCTACTGTCTGAGCCTGAATGGTTCATTAAGCATAGGAATGCCCTTTAACCATATGAGATGACCTTATTTCAGAGTTCACCGATTCTTACATCTATTTTAAGCTTATTAACTTGATAGATTTTGTGTCGTTTGGTTGTTAGACACTGGTTATAATATGTATTTCTATTTCTATCTCTGTCTGCGGTTTCTTCGTGGATCGTGACCTCCTTTCATGACTTTCTTCTTCACTGAGCGATTCTATGACATGCGATCTTTGTCGACTAGCATTATATTTTACTCGTAAATGCCAGTGTTAAATAGAGTACCTACGGATTTAGTCGATCCAGTTTAAGGGATTACCCAGTTAAAACCTATATCAGCTCTTAAATATATGACTCACCATTCAGCTCCTTTAATTCACGTCCTGATTTCTTCTTGAAGTACCAGGTGACCTTGGGCTGTGGTTTGCCTTCCCTCACGGAACAGCTGATGTTGACTTTGGCTCTCTCCAGCAAAGGTCCGAAGATTGCACCATCTGCTAGAACCTGCCCGTCGCCGGTAATGAGGTCTACTGCTTTGGGTTTTACTGTGAACAAGGAAATAGGTAGTTTAATAAGTGGATTCAGTGTTATCGAAAACTTATACAGTACCTAGTGATTACAATAGGTCTAGTCGTTGGGAGTCTAAGATCGAGCCGTAGTAGTAACACCACATACATACCTACATAACTTCACACCCGTCTCTCATTAATGGGGTAAGTAGAGACTATAGCACGCCATTTGCTGCGATCTAAGTATACCTCCTTCGTCTCTTCAACATTCGTTAAACTTTTTCCATTTTCATTATCTATAATATCTACTCTTCTTATGTTAGTGTTAAAATATTTTAAAAAGTAAAGTGCGTTTGGTTACCTACCAGCGAAGACGTAATTTTGTTTTTTTATTTTGTTCTTAGATTCATAATGACGCTGTATACTACTTATACTATTAAACGCTGCCATTAGTAACATACACAAAAACACACATAATCTTATGATAGTTATTCATTAACTGAAACTTAGAATTTTAATACAGAAAACCCAAATACCAGTTTACCTGGCTTAGACATTGAACCTGATCTAAACACTACTGAGACCGACAACTCATACGCCATACCTATAATTTACAGCATCTATTATTCAAGTTTTCCCGATACTCTCCGTGATAAATAGTATAGATATATTTGAAAAACCCATTAATACAACCTTCCTGTCGGATTCGAATTAACGACCATTGCGATTCTATTGAATACCTGTTATTTCTCGCATATTACACAGAAATATATGTTTGTGTTATTGCTAGGTTTTAAATATTCAAATATAAGTTTATAAGGGAGGTAATTCTTTTGAGAGTTCGGTACATATAAGAATAAAACAAAATTTGTAAAGACCATTTCATAGTCCTTTTATCTGTCCGGACCACTTTTCTTAGAAACCCGTGGCCCGTGAACAATGTCCCCGTAGTCAAACAGCGTAAGCTGTTTTATGGGGCTCTGATCATACCTATTGATTGTATCAAGAGATTAGTAAAAAATAAATAAATAATTAAAAATAATAAAAGAAATAAGAACGTTTACAGTTAAAGAAATATATACCAAAATCATTACTTTGTGTAAGAACTACGAAACATAGATTTTTTAGGTATTATAAACTTATATTTTTCAGTTGAAAAATTTATAGTTTCATCTTATTTTATTTACAGTACAATTTATTTTTCGATAATTTAACTCAGTTTACTAACATGACTAAATTTATAGCTGCAAAACTAACTTTCGCTTTTTGTTCTGTAAACTTTAAGTATTAATTCCCATGATACAACTTTAAGATCCTGGGTCTTAAGCGCTATAGTGGAGACCACTATACCAGTAGTTTGACTTTTAGAATGGTGTCTTCTACTTCACGATTCCACTGACTGCTTACCATCAGGCAAAGGGTGGAGTCCCTTTAGTAGGATAATACAAAAAATAAAAAAGCTATATCTAAGCCTCGGTATATGAATCACACTTGCACAGTTTTTATGACAAAGATCGAATACCCTTCAATCAAACAATGTCAACATACGATCACATTCTATTAATGACGTGACGATAAATAATAATAGTACTGAGTTGTCGTAACAAGCAAATTATTCATATCTGAGCCTGTTCTCATTATTCTCTTCATCACAAATTGTACAGTTATGTGCTAAAGTGAAAATGAAGTTAAAAAAAACTAGATGACAAACGTTACGAGAATACAGCCTATGTATGTTTTTAAAGTCCCAAAAATGGTTAAAAAATTGTGAAAATGGTAGTTTATTTAGAAAAAAGTCTTAAATATCACTATATTATTATTTTGAAATTGTTTTTGGTAATTTTGACAGCATTTCTGATGTTCATTTAACCAAAATATTAAAAGTGGACAGTTGCTTATACTTATTATCGTTAAGTAAAGTTTAATCTCATAATGTTATCAATTTACTCGGCTAATACAACAAATCTAACTTTTCTAAACCAACCTTCTAATTCTGTCTTGTACAGTATCCTTACACAGTGTCCAGTTTCTTATCTTAGCAGCACGGAGACTAATCTTCTTATCTTGTTGCTGAGAAATTGTTATTTCATTGAGTACTAGACGTCCGCCCTTGCTTCGCTTCGGTATCAAAAGTTTCATTCGGTCTCACAACAAACGCCTACATTAAATATTATAGCAATAGTGACGTAAAATATAGTAATCTTAAAAATTAGTGAAAATATGTTTAAAATAAATAAATATAGCCTATGTTACCCGTCCTATTTGTAGCTTTCTAAAAGTAAAGGAATTTTTTAAATTGGTTACTTAGATATTAAGTTAAATCGGAACAAACAAACATACAAAAAATCAAATCTTTTCTCTTTATAATATTAGTTTAGATTTATAACTGTAGAACTAGTTATGAATCTTAAAGTGAAAATATCTCTCAGAATTATTTAAAGGCTCAGAACTCTGTGGTTCTTATTATAATTGTTTGGTATTTCGTCAATTGCCATGGCAGTAAAATATTATTATACTAGCGACCCGACCCGGCTATGCACTGGTATTATGCTGATACTAAATATACTACAGAATGTCTTTTTAAACAACGTTCACAGCTTTTTTGTCATTAGACAATACAAACATGTTTTCTTTAGAGGCCGGCGGTTCCGAGCCGGTATATACCACCGCAACCGCTATGTCCCTGCATCACATTAGAAACCTCTAAAATTACCAGTGTTTCTCTACTATATTATACATAGAAACCCTCGAATCAAAATACGTTGCGTAGTTTTAAATATTTACGCATACATAGGGACAGACAACGAGAATCGACTTTGTTATATACTATGTAGTGAAGACATCGATTATGTTTTCGTAAATCATAAGTTCCTTTAACAATTTTTTTTTTACTATTTTGGTATGAAAATCTAAAGTTAAAAGGTTGCCGTCATCTATACACACGGTTGTATTTTCTAAGCATTACAAAAAAAGCTAACAGAACACAACCAAGTTGTGTTAAATCGAAGTGGCCCAGTGGATAAGGCACCAGATTCGTAACCAAGAGGTAGTGGGTTCCAATCCGGACAAGTACCTATGTTATTTATCAAATCATAAATATGTACTAAGTTTATCTTGGACATTTCTGACTAACGGTGAAGGAAAACATCGTGAGGAAGCCTGGAATGATTGAAATTGACAATCTGCCTTGAGCGTGAATGGTGATTAATGCTCATACCTTCTTTATATGAGAAGAGGCCTTAACCCTGCAGTGAGACAGTAAACAGACTGGTATTATTAAGTTGTTGTGAGAAAAAAGAAACAAGGGAGGAAATGAAATAGAAAGAGTATTAAAGGAGTAATTGAGTTGACTATTCTAAGACTATAAAAGTGACGTGAACATGGCATGCCATGACTGAAAAATTCTGTAAAAACAACTATTCAAACAGTGTTGTGCTTTCGCCGTTTTACTGCCGGGCCGTAAAATATGAAGTGAGTTTCAATCTCTCTTTTTTAATCATCAAAAATATAGTAGACTGTACTAAACTAAATTTACCAAAATATACTAGTTACAAACAAAGAAAGAAAAAAGTTTAACCAAAATAAACGAAGTACATAATCCCATTCCTTACTACATCAGAAAACTTTCATCCAATAAATGTAGGAAACATTCTTACTGTTAATAAATAAAAGTTCGGTATCACTTGTGTACACGACAGTACCGAAGCTACCGAACCGATTGCAACGCTTAATAATGTTAGCTGATTGTCTCACTGAACGCGATTGTACTTGCGTGTCAGTTGATCGAGTTATGTGCAACGGTTCATCTGACGATGCTTTTATTTTGTTTCTTATTTGTAATAAACTTATTATATATTTTGACTTGATATAAGAAAAGGTTTCTTTCTTTTCACTTTATTTTAGGCAAGCAGGCTTTTTGTTTGTTAATAATATTGTAAATTTCTCTTTGATACAAGCTTAAAATGGAGGTCAAATTTGCTCTCGTATGGAGGCAGGCTTTATACTCTTTACAGTCTTTTCTTACGTGTATGAAATAATATGTAAGTTACGAACTATTTTCACACACACACACATATCGATACATAATAATAATCATAATAATAATAATAATAGTCTTTATTTAACAATCTTACAAAAATAAATGTTTTAAATACAAAAAAAATAATATTTGACACCAGTTTCGCGAAGATTGTCTTGCTTTCCAGCATAGGCTTCCCCTAAAGCTTGCCACAGAGTGCGATATATCGATACATACATACAAACTTTCGCATTTATTAGTAGGAATTACCAAATTTGCTTTAATATGAAAGCGCGGCGATTCAAGATAATATCTTTTCTGTGTGAGAACTTTAGTGGTATAACAAAGTTCTTTCTTGTTGGCACTTGTATGACTAATTATAATAATATGACTAAATATATAGAGCAAGCAAGACAACATTTTTGGAAACGATGGGCTACCAAATACGTCGCTGAACTGCAATAGCGCACGAAGTTGCGTGTAAGATGCCGGGAGCTGCATCTAGATGACCTAGTACTTTTATAAGAAGAGCAAGTTCGTGCCCTATGCTGGCGATTGGGTCGAGTCAGCAAGCTTTTCTTCGGCTCCGACGGAACTTTTAGAGTTGCTGATGTGAGGACATCTAAAGGTATTGTCCAGCGCGCTCTTAATCGCCTCTGTCTTCTACCAACCTCTGAGCACACAAAAGACGTTGAAAATTGTATCTAGAAATTTCAACGGCCGAGAGAATGTTCGCGCCTAGAAAGTGAGGGCCAATGCAACCAGCGCCTACACCGAAAACTAGAAGGATACGAGAATGTCATTCCATTACTAGACTCACTCTCTTGTCTATGCGCTTGTCTATGCTCTCTCTGGCCAATCCACGCTCACCACGGACAAGCTGTCATCGCTCCACTAATCAGCAACTATCCCTCTCAACCAACTACAATAAAGAAAAAGTTTATAAAGAAAACTTCTAGAAGATTCCACTTCCACCATTTCGGCCATTACCTTTTCCACTCACTAAAAATACGCACACTACTTTGTTTGTAAAACCACTATATAGCCAATAAATAGTTAGTTTTGTTTGTTAAACTTTGCTTATTTTATTCCAAATGCGAACATTGACGGTAGTAGATCCACGCTGGTTTCAGCATGAATGAGCCGGATCTTCCGGCGAAGTACTCTACCCTCTCATAGAAGATCGACTTAAGAGTAGTAGTATCCTTACTACTGCGTTTCGTTCGGTGAGTGAGAGTGTTGGAGGCCCAATATCCCCCTTTTCTCTTTCCTCACCTCCCTCATTCCTTTTCCCTAACCCCATTCCCAGCCGCCATAGTGGAGGCCACCATACCAGCAGTTTAAGACGATAGCTTTTGGTATGGTGGCCACCACTTCTGGATTCCACTGACTGCTTACCATCAGGCGGGGTGGAGTCACTTTGGTAGGTTAATATATATATAAAAAAAAAAAGAACAGTAACTAATATTACCTATAAGCTGCATATAGATCTAGCTTAATCAATAAAAAATATAAATACGTAACTTTTTTAATGAACACAAATTTCCTAAAGAAACCATTGGCAATAACGTTTAAACATCATGCTTCTATAAAGCAAATAGTACAACATCCTGTATCACTTCTAATTAAATTAAAACAGACAGACAGACTTTTAATTAACTTGGTGCAACCGATACTCATCTGTCCTTTTATAGTGATGAGACAAGTAAGAAGGCAAATATCGATAAATTGATTTTTATCGTAGAAAATATAACCTAGTATTCAGTTTTGCAGTTTGTGCACGAGCTCTATGCGATCGGAATCTATGAGTGATAGTTATTTCTTGTCTCTAGGTAGACCGTATGCTTGTTTGTCACTTAAGTCGTATAAAAAAACAGACCGCTTATACATTTGGCACTATTACCCACCGCCATGTCGTATAGTAAATCCATACTAATTCATACTTCTATACTAATATTGTAAATGTGAAAGTAACTCTGTCTGTCTGTCTGTCTGTTACGCTTAAACCACTGAACTAATTTTGATGAAATTTAGTAAAGAAATAATGGACTAGAATTTGGGGACCAACACAGGCTATCTTTTATTAAGAAAAAAATAGCATAAAAGGGTTTAAATAGAGGACGAAAGTTTGCATGCAAAATAGTCTGTGTAGAAGATAAAAATATAAAACTTTGTATTTATCGGCAATAATATTTATGCAATAACCGACTTTCAGGCGAGCGGAGCTGCGGCCAACAGCTAGTATTACATAAAAAACATAGTTGCCTTAATAAGCTTATTTTATAAACTAATACATGCATAATTTCAAAACTGAACACTAAAAGCGCACAACTGAGATCCATTAAATCAAATTTGTAATAGAATTTATCGTGAAATTTGTACGGTTAATTTATCGATAATTCGTGGACTACACTATTAATTACTATCAAACTTCAAAGAGTAATGGAGTAAATCGAGGGACTGTTTGAACGACTCGAAACGTTATTTTTATTTACAAAAAGAAATCTGTTCATCTGTTATATCAATTTAATTTTATTGAAAGTTTACTCATTTTTCTAATACTTTTAACGTGATCAAACTTGTTTTGTTCTTGGGCATTTTGTTTGTGTTTGAACAATTGATATTTAAGTGGAGATTATTGTTTGCTGTGTGTATTAGTTTTAGGAAGACTAGTCATAAAATTAAATAAACAATATACTCTTTGGAAAGAGAAAATAATCACATTTCTTATGGCATTTGTTTTCTTAAGGTTAATATACTAAATATTTGAACATCATGGTTGATAATCCTGTTAGCAGTTTTTTTATTAATCTTTTTTCTAAAAATACTAATTAGATTTAAGTCGATAAAGTAAATAAGCAAATCATGCTTTTGTTTTTCTGTATACTGACTGTGACATATATTTTTTTTGTGTGGATTATACTTAGTTAATGATTTAAAAATTACTTAAAATCTAAACCATCGATAAAAATATATTAGGCATACTACACTTTTCCTTCGGCCCATGTCTCCACTTAATAAAATAAACATGTCATATTTGACAGGTATTGCGACGCCATGACAGTTTAGGAATTAGCGCGGGAAATTTGACAGATACGTCAGATTAGAATGGTAATATATTTTCCGAGTTTCAGATTCCTTGTGGGCCAGCTTTTTTCATACTTTCTTGTAAATTGCCAACGATAAGTCAATCAAATGTTAATAAAAATAATATTTCAAAGTGGCTGTGTTTATTAAAATTCATTCATTTGATCGTGTTTATTGTTTATTTATAGTAACTAGTAAATAATAAGGGTATGTGATAGTGTCCATAGTTCATCCAGTTGAACTTGTCAGGTGAACTTTTTTATTGCATAGACTGACAGACGAACCAACAGCCCAGTAAATGGTAACTATCGCCCATATACTTCTGCAATGCCAGGATCTTTGCGAAGCTGCTGCGTAGGGAACTAGTAAGTTGTGTATAGGGATAAAGGATTAAAGTCGAGTACTAATGTAAATATTATTTTATGTTTGTTTATGAGTTTTTCCTGGATATTGCTACATTACGGTAAATTTTGACGTAACCTACTATCAAAAATAGAGCTCAATATATTTCGAAAGTAAAAGTGCTCTGATCTATTAAAAATAGTTGAAAAAGAGTGGAACAGCAGCTTCTCTTGCAGTTTTGTTTATAGCTTTTTATTTACCTACGGTTAATTAAAAGCCTTAGTTAGAGGCTAAAGTGCCGCTGGGACTAGGGGTCATTAAAATTAAATGAGGCGTATGCGCTCATTCTTCGGGAAACTGCAGTCTAAATATAATTATTTTTAGTTTATTTGACTTAAATAAATACACATTTTAATTTGCTAGAACTTAGGTTACAACTCGAGTATGATTTGAAATTAGAATTGGTTTCGAACAAGAATATTATTTTTCCATCATTATCATATCGGCCCGTTACTATTCCACTGCAGGGAAAGCCTTCTTCATAAACAGAGAAGGCTCATCATTTGTCGCCACGTGCACTCAAGGCGGATTGGCGATTTATATTTGTCTAGTAGGTATAAATTGAGCTACGAGCCCATTTCTATCAACATTATTACAATTTAACCAAAACACCTCGACGCCATGACACCGTAGAATTGGAGGGAAACTGTCAGCGTTGACATCTGTCAGTCGGTGAGCGTTTATGAGGCACGCTATTACTCAGCGGTATGTTTAATTGTTATTGTGACGTGCGTTTGCGAAGTTAGTTTTGGTTTAACTGACAGCCGTTTAAATTGAATAGTTTGAATGTTTTGATTTGATTGTGATTTTGATGCGTTAGAATGTTTGAATAATGGAAAATTATGTAGAATATGACACCAGCCCCTGAGTGTTATAAAGTTGACAAAATAATACCGTAGCACTGCTATCTGCTGACTCTATTAGTCTATCAAAGAGACTGTACTTTGCCTGATGGTAAGCAGTAAATGGGGTCCAGAAATGGTGGACACCGAACACCAAAATCAATTGACAATCAAAATGTCAGCGAACTGTGTGATTAATAATATTCGAAGCTTAAAAACTATAACAAACTTCTCCGCTTGAGAGACTTATGTCCTGCATTAGACATGTGAATGTAATACAAATCTGTATCTATACTAATATATAAAAAGTTTGTTTGTTTGCACGCGCTAATCTTTGAAACTAAGTCGGATTTATAATTATTTTTACGTCTGATAGCTCAGTTCTTGAGGAAGGTAACCAAACATATAACTTAACATGGATAAAATCACGCACCGGGAGGCTACTTATGAATATGGATTGAAAAAGTTATGTGATAACATGATTTACATACATAAAGTAAAACTTACATAAATAAGAAAAATATGTTGTTTAAATATATCAAACTTATCAAAACTTCAGTGATATTCATTGGTATTTGCAATACGCAAACTGTGTTACCGTCTGTACACCGGATCTCTCATTTATATTCTCAAGTTGTACAGTAAATCACTCAAGTTCTCGATATTCGTATAAGTTTTGGAAATATTTCGAGTTTACGATAAAATTTCAACTTTTGTCAAGTTTTGAAGTGAGTTATAGTGGTTGGATGCACGTCGAAAACAGGAGATATGTGATACAATGTAATTTGAAACATATTATTTGGTACATAAAGTTTATATTTGAATGGTTAGTCGTCTGCATTTTATAGCATTGCTTGAATAAAATGAAATATACTTGATATCAGTTTGGCGATATATTGTTACTTATTTTGGAACGCATTTTTTTTATTCATTTGTTTGTGGTGAATGTTAATGGATAATTAACGATCGGTATGAATTGTTTCATTCCTTTATTTAATACGGGAAATAAATAATTATTTTCATTATGGATTTCGTGTAATGTGACTAAGAATAATAAAATTACGATCGGAAAATACATCAAACGTTGAATTTGTATTTATATAGCATATAGAAATATGCATTTTATTATACAAAACCTAAAAAAACACTTGAAAGCTGAATTATATATCACCAACACATAGCAATGGCGTATCTTAATGCCCAATTTGGACCTATAACTGAAACATAATCCATACTAATATCAAAAAAGCGAAAGAAAGTCTGTCTGTCTGTTACTCTTTCACGCTTAACCACTAAACCGATTTTCATGAAATTTGGTATAGCGACAGATTAGACTTTGGGAAACAACATAGGCTATCTTTTATCGCGAAAAATGTCTAGAAGGGGTTGAATAAGGGAATATCAGTTTGTATGGAAAATCGTCAATGTATATAAAGAGAATGTTCATGATTAGTAAATATATATATTATGTGATAAGATCACGCGGGTGAACAGCTAGTTTCACATATTTCAAGAAATTAAACTGAAAAATCCGATAACACTTTATTCAACACGAGAATCGAACGCGAATCCTTTGCACGGTTCTACAGCCTACCATTACCGTTAGTAATAAACCTTAACCTCCATAACTATACCTTTGTTTCAGCATATTTATAAATTACACCTACTCAATCACAGATGATTAACCTCTCTCAGCTTGGGAACCGCGGCTCATATATTAATTTCAGCTTTGGGGGTGTCCCTATAAATTCGGTCACCATGTGGGCCTAATGTCTCGCCTAATTAGGACAACTTTTGCATGGCCGCACGGGTTTTGGAATAAAATGTATATTGTCTTATATTTATGGGTTAAAATAAGTGTATTATGTTATGATGGCTTAATGGTTATTAGCAGGCTTTTATAAAATACTAGCTGCGTCTCAAGGCTTCACTTGCGCTTTGTTTTGTTTCCCTCGGGAACTAGACCGATTTTCGGGATAAAAAGATGTCCGTCTTCGGCACCGAATCTATCTTCATACCATTTTTTATCGAAATTGGTTCAGTCGATTAGGCGCTGAGGTAACAAACACACAGAAACTTTTGCATTTATAAAACTGGATTATTTAGTTAGTGAGAGATTGAAAATTCAACTATTTTTTCAATGAGTATTTATAATTTACATCGTTATTTCAGCCGAGACTAGTCCACTGCTGTATATACGAGTAGATCGCGTTTTATGGATGCAATACGACTAAATTCATGAACAGTTACAAATTGACGCGAATCACCCATTTCATGTCGTGCTTTTTGTGATATCCAGGACTAGGAGAGTACGCAATGACACATCAGCTTCTTGTTACAGCATTTATTCCGGACTGAGGAGAGATTCAAAGCTTTGACATAGAACACAAGTACAGATCATAGTTGTACCATAGATATTTTAATATTACCTATATTACACTTTTCAATGATTTAGACCGAATTAAAAATGATGCAACTAAACAACGTAAATTGCGCTCGCATTATAGTCTTTTTATTACCGACAGTAACAGAAGAGTGGTAAGTGAGATGGGTGGCAGACTCAGAGTCTCTGGCATTGCTCCAGCTAATGCCAGCGACTGCGAAGGCGCTGCCTACTGTGAAGGAAGTGGGGGTAGGTAAAGGGAGAGAGTGAGGTGAAGAAAAAGGAAATGGGGGAAATTGGGCCTCCACCACTCTAAGTATGCAAGTGCATATTTAGTATTATTAGCTATGAATTGATACTATTATATAAAATGGCAGAGTTTGCTTGTTTGTTTGAACGCGCTAATCTTTGGATTGTTGATTGATGGATTTGAAAATTCTTTTTTTGCGTCTGATGGCCCAGTTCTCGAGGAAGGTTATAGGCTATGTAACATGTCGCTACTGGTGACGGGAGCAGAACAAACGCGCCGCGGAAAGTTAGTATGGTAATAATTTTATAATAAATACTTTTGACTTACTCCGCTTACATAATCAAAAAGAATTTATCAATTTTTCACAAAAGTTAAAGGTTAACGACCTTACCTAACGGTAACGCAGGTTTTTTATAACCCTGCTTATTGCGCAGATGGTCTGAAATGCCTCATTGAGGAAGTGATAAGCTTTTATGGGGTTAAAAAATGAGGGAACGAATTGTAGGTAAGTGGGGCGCGTCGATCTAAGAAGATAAGTAATGTAATATCTGGCATTGAGGACGTTACAGGTTAAGTTTATAGCTAATTGACCAGAGCTGTCCGAAATATTGATACTTGACATTTTTCTTCCATTATATACTTTTAAACTTTCACGCGATTATGCATTAGTCCAAACGTCAAGCAAATTAAGTTATGTAAATACCTAAGTAATGATCGCATTAATTCCCGCATATTTAGATTTTTATTTTTCTTCCATGCTTCTCATTTATTTTATTTTTTTATATTAGCCAACCAAAGTGACTCCACCCTGCCTGATGGTAAGCAATCAGTGGAATCCAGAAGTGGTGGTCAACATACCAAAAGCCATCGTCTTAAACAGCTGGTATGGTGGCCTTCACTATGGCGGCTGGGAATGGGGTCAGGGGAAGGAAAGGGGGGAAATTGGGTCTCCGGCGCTCTCACTCACCGTACGAAACGCAGTACGGATATTACTACTCTTACGTCGATCTTCTATGAGAGGCTAGTACGTCCCCAGACGAACTGACCCATTCATGCTGAAACCAGCGTGGATCTACTACCGTAAAAATGGTGGTTTAAGGTGTTCTGGGATCGGTAAAGTAAATTCAAGTACCATTATGACATGTTTTCAAATTTGTACTGTCTGCTCATCTGTCATTGTCGGTAATGAAAAATACCTAAACTTATATCTATTTTTAAATTTCTTTCGAAGGCTTAACATCAATAACATCTTTCTTACATTTGTCTCGTCTAGTGACGGCATCAGCTTTCTTTATATTTTTCTTCCACTTATATTATCTACTAGCTGACCCGGCGAACTTCGTTCCACCTAACAGTCGATCAACATTACTTTATTTTTCTAAAATAAAAGATTATTTTTAAAATAAACGTAGCCTAAGTTACTCCTTATTACAACAACTTTCTACCAATAAAAGTCCCGTCAAAATCGGTCCAGCCATTTCAGAGATTAGCCGGAACAAACAGAAAGAAAGACAGACAAAAATTGTAATAATGTTATTTTGGTGTATGTACCGTGTATATATTCTACATGTAGTAAAAAAAAGGTTATTTCAATATTACAAACAGACACTCCAATTTTATTATATGTATAGATAAGAAGGCTACACAACACCGCGCAGCGAAATATGACGCCGAAATAATTCACGTTAATTAGTTTTAGTTTATATAAAATATGTATTAGTTTATAATTTTTCTTGTATGTATTGGCATGTTATGGGCCTTAGATGCCTGAAATAAATGATTATTATTATTATTATTATTATTAATAAAACATGATATAAAATAAAAGCCTCATACATCGTAAAACATATTTGTATCCACATGCGAGGGCGGGTTACTAGCAATCAATAAACCAAAGTTTAGGCACCCGGACCCAATAACGCATCGATTAAATGATAACAAAGTTTCTCAGTTTGTTTGTATACGCGCCATATTAACTTTCAGTAGGTAATTTAGTAACAAACTTATAACAACTTGTATGTATGTAAAGTTCCAAGTTCGATTGGCCAACTCACGCGTGGCATATTAATTGAGTATAACGCCATCTGTCAGTAATGTTGAGGAACTATAAATATTCTGGTGTCATTGAAAAGTTTAAGGATAAGTAAGTTACTTGATGAGGGTTGAAGTCAAAAGGGGTTAAACGCCAAATAAGAACTTTGTAAACTGTGTTCTATTAATGAATAAATTAGGTTTCAAGATTTAAACTTGAGGAGATGATGGTATCGTGATTGTTTGTATCCTTTTTTTATACTACTTTGGTGTCAAACAAGCATACGGGCCACCTGATGGTAAGTGGTAACCGTAACCTATAGAGATGGCTGTGTTTTCCAAGCATCGCAGAAGTAATAATGCTTAGAAAACACAGCCAAGCCGTTGCCGACCACAGAGAAGGGGATGAGGTAGTAAAAGGGAAAAGAGAGAGGACAGAGGGAGTATTTGGGCTGTTAAGAGTAGATACCTTTATTTTGTAATGATTTTAATGTACTTTATTATAATTTATTTTTCTGTGGCTCCATTTGATCTTATGTAACAAGGAATAATCGCTGCATCAAATATCGCCTCACGAATGACAAGTAACTCTTTATGTATATTTGTACATAATATTATCTTGCAATTGAATAGAGTGTCCAAAGATGCTTGCCAATTCTTTTCAACACTCGGCTTTGGTCATTTAATTTTGATTAAAATCAAATTAGTTGAAGATTAATTATTTTTAATATGTCCATCAGTATCATCGATCAGCTAAATTAATTAATTCCTTTAATTTTGTTACAAAAAATCAGAAAGACACGCAATGATTCATAAGCTTTGAAATCACAATATTCAAACTCTGTATCCCACAATAAAAAGACACATAGCCCATGAATCTGAAAAACCAAACATAATTATCCCACGTCACAGTATAATAGCTAATAAGGTGTGAACATGTCACTCTTGACGACGGTCGTATAATTAAGTTTTTTAAACGAATTTTCATTAACATGTCTCTGTTAATTAACTGGTTCAAATTATGAGATTATAAAGTACCTGTGGTGGATTTAAGGATTGGTTTAATTATGTGTTTTTTGAGGATATAATGGATGAATGATAAAGATTTTTGAATATTCAATTAGTGTTCAACATTTCCATGTAAATACCTCTGACTCGTGCACTCTACACACTTAACCTCAGCTATAGAGACGGACCTATTATTTTGTGCCCTGAGTGAATTTACAAGGATACCTAACATTATTCTTTACAAGATGTATGTATGTATTATAAATGTCATTATGTTGCTACACTATTGCATTGGGATAAAATCTGTAAAGACAATCGTAAGTTTGAATTAATAAATAAAGGCAAATAAATATTGCAGAATGGCGTTCAAGAAAAATGAATCGAGGAGATAGTAGTAAGTCTATCCAGGCTGTGGATGATGTTGATAATAATTGCAGACTGGTTTGGTGTCGCAGTAAGAATAAATGTGATTGCTTTACAAGAGATTGTAAGTTAAATTTTAATCGCAGTACCCAAAACTATCGAGCTTATTATATTACCACTGCGGAATGAATGCCTTTTCTCATACAGAGAAGTCATCAGTATTGATAGCAACGCTTTCTCAGTTGAATTTGCAACTTCGCTCTTTTTTTAAGTAGAGTTTAATACTACGTTTGTCGCGCCGAAAGTACATAAATTTTAACATACATACAGGGTTTGTATGTTAAAATTTATGTACTTTTTAGTACAAAGGTTGTCTTCAAAAAATAAATCTAATTTAGATATGTAAATTGATTACAAATTTCAATTTACGTGTTAACATTATGCTTCCTAAGCCCCTGTTCATACTATCTTAGTTGAAGCATTCAATAAGATTTCCCGTAGATTTTAGGAAGTAAGACTTAATTAAATCCAGCAATATCGAGCTAACATCGTTTAAGTTCAGGCAATAACGCTGTAAGTTGCGTCTTCTGTACGGGCTTAAGGTTAAGGCTTTGAAGTTGGCGATGTAGGTATTATTTATTTTGATCCTGTAAGGTATCAGACAAAATTAATTTACGGTAATAAATCCACGCTAGTTTCAGCATGAATGGGCCGGATCGAACAGGGAAGTACCATCCTCTCATAGAAGATCGACGTAAGGGTAGTAGTATCGGTACTACTGCGTTTCGTTCAGTGAGTGAGAGCGCTGGAGGCCCAATTTCCTCCCTTTCCTCTTTCCTCACCTCCCTCATTCCCTTCCCCTACCCCATTCCTAGCTACCATAGTGGAGGTCATACCAGCAGTTTAAGACGTTGGATTTTGGTATGGTGGCCACCACTTTTGGATTCCACTAACTGCTTACCATCAGACAGGGTGCAGTAACTTTGGTAGGCTAATATAAAAAAAACGATGGCAATCTAATCATCACATGAGTCAGTAAATGAATGTCCTCGTAATGAACATGAGACGAGTAGCATATTATGATACGACTGCCGCCACTGCAAGTATCAATCTGCTTGTTATGCATAATGGTAATTTACTGCCGTTGTTTTTTTAGGGTATTTTTTGGACGTATGGTCTCTAGTCAAGAATAAAGAAATCTTATGTTATGCTTACACACGTAGCTACACGTCTTTTGTCTCCGAAGGGGTAGGCAGAGGTGCTGAACCACCCAAGTTTCACCAACAGAGGGCGAGCCTGTTGTCATATATCGGGCACAATGCCACACATCGGGTTAATATTCAGAATTTTTGACAGAATAACCCAATATCACTTTACCCGACTCGGGGATTTAACCCGAGACCTCTGCGTGGTCATTCGTACACAGTACTACCGAACCACAGACGCAGTTTATTCTTTTAATCAAATTATAACACTAAGCTTCTATCCTTAGAGTTTC
Organism: Parascotia fuliginaria; assembly: GCA_963082885.1. Taxonomy (NCBI): domain Eukaryota; kingdom Metazoa; phylum Arthropoda; class Insecta; order Lepidoptera; family Erebidae; genus Parascotia; species Parascotia fuliginaria. Next base: position 10,209,844 of record OY720197.1, read on the forward strand.
CTAGCCCAACATGAACGTTGGACTTTCATTATGGACGTTGGTCCACGGAATTATTGTGAGACTATTAGAAACGGTATATTAACCAAATATTGAACGTTTGCGCAAAGGATTGGGTCTTTGTTTGTGTAAGTTTTGGGAGTACATTGTTATAGATTATGACATTATGGCGGCTTAAAGGTTAAGTTCAAATAAAAGTAAGCCGCTCATGTTAGAAAAATGATGATGAAATGATGACTTATGAGGCGATTCCGTCCGTTCCGTAGAAAAGGATCTGTTACAATAATTTGTATTCGGTTTTAAATAACTAAGTAAGTTTACTATTATTTCTACTTCTGTCATGACAACTTGGAGTCACCATTACAAGAAGAGACATTGGCATTACACCAAGCGTTAATTTATTTATCAACATAACTATCATTACAGGTTTCCCTAATGCAATAGACTTTTTGAATGCTGTCCACTAATCCTGAATATAACTGCTTATTTGATACAAAGTGCAGTCACTTCAGTAGGTTATTGCAAAAAAAGAAATAATACATTTAAAACATGACAGTATTTACATACATTTACAAATATATATTTAAAACACTAGACGTCTATCCTCGCTTCGCTTCGGTATCAAAAGTTTCATTCGGTCTCACAATAAACGCCTACGTCAAATATCATAGCAGTAGTGACGTATAGCATCATTCAGATTTACAAAGGCGCAAAAAAAAATGTCAAACATAATAAAATATAGCCTTGCCCAACCTACTTGTAGCTTTATAAAGCTTAAAAATTTTTTTAAATCGGTTACGTAAAAACAAACATACAAAAAATCAAATATTTTCTTTTTATAAAATTAGTTTAGGTTTACGGTAGTAGATTCTTGTTGGTTTCAGTACAAATGGGTTGGCTCGGATTCACACAAATATTTTTAGCTGAAGTGAGTGCGCCAGCTTAATATTATCCCCTTGGTTCTTTTTGCCTAGCTGCTGACAGGTCTATAAGCCTGTAGCATATATCCCGCAGAAGACATCTTCAGGTGCGGTAATTATATTAGCTGCAACTTGGATTTCCGATAGCCAGGATATAATAAACAAGGCTTAAGTAGAAGCCATGTTAACACTTCTCCACCATTACCTCGAACTTAATTTCCATCTCATAGATATTAAGTTCGATACAATATTAGTTCTAGTTTCACAAGTTTAGTGGTAGTGCTGTAATTTATTCGAACACAAACCATGTGTTTGGCACTAAGCCGGCAGCTCATTGCGCTGTGGCCGAAGGTGTGGTTGCTGTTGAAGCGGAATTGGAAGGTACAGTTATTGATATAAATAATGTTACAAATGAAAATTACTTACAAAAATTGTTATAACCTGGCGATTAAAAAGAGTGGCCTGAGTTTCTTGCCAGTTCTTCTCATGGCTCTACTTCGTCAGCGAACTGGCTGTAAGTTAATTTGCTGACATTTTGTAAACTTTGACGTTCATAAGTGTTAATTTAATTAACTTAAATGAATAAACATATATTTCATTTCATTCATATTTCATTTCATTTCATTTCATTTCAAAAACATTAAATTTTGATACCGCTAGCGTTCAATCATAACTTTAGTATTCAAGATATTTTGAGTTTTCAATCTTGCTACCGCTTTGTTCATGACGGATCCACCTTATACATCTTGTGGTGACTTTATGACAAGTGTAAGGTACCATTAGCCTTTACAGATCTAGACGGCAATATACCAATATGATGACGGAATCAATTGTAAGAAATGAAGAATCACTTATGTATATTTTATAAAACATATCATTGTTATTGCCTACAGTGCCAGACGAAATATTTTCTTCTGCAATGCCAATGGTCCGCTGCTACCTACAGTAAATAATTAGTGCTCTTTCAGTGTTGTTTGACAAATAACATTTACTTTACATAAACTTTGCTTTGCTATTTATTTAATATGATTACATTTACTTTTACTATGTTTTTAACCGACTTCAAAAAGGAGGAGGTTATCAATTCGGGTCGTATGTTTTTTTTTTGTATGTTTGTTACCTCATATCTCGGTCATTTATGAACCGATTTGAAAAATTCTTTTTTTATTTGAGATGGTATACCTACTCTAAAATTAGCCCTATTTTTTTATTATACGAAATGGTTTAGTAGATGTATGTTTGTTACAACAGAACTCGGTCATTTATAAACCAATTTGGAAAATTCTTCTTTTATTATATAATACGTAATATAATAATATTTAATAATAAAATTCTACCACATTAACACAGCGCCATCTAGCCCCAAATTAAGCAAACATATTTGCTTGTGTTATGGGTACTAAACAACTAATATACTACCTAAATACATTTTCTTTTTGTAAAAATGTACATATTATACATAAATTACACCCAGACTCAGAACAAACAAATGCTCATCACACAAAAATTTGTCCTAGGAGAATCGAACCCACGCCCTCCAGCTTAGCAGTCAGGGTCACTAACCACTAGGCCAACAGGCCAGTCACGTATTTATATTACGTATTTATATTATGTATTATATCTGATGAATACAATATATTGTTAATTTTGTCTGTTTTATAAATCACAATTCGCCACGCTGTCATTAAGACCACGCCTTTGTTGACCCAATTCTGTTGGTGTTATACTCGAACACCGCTATCGTCGTAAGAAGATACTTAATGGTCACATTAATTGTACACGAAGCGACTCATTTAACCCATTACATGCATTACTAGCACATTGAACGATTAATGTCGATTGAAATGAAATATGAAATATGTAATGAAATATGAAATAACGGGTGGCGCAAAAGTAAAGACCCTATTTGGTTCAGCTATAACATTTTTTCTAAATTAGAAAACTAGATTTAGATTTTTTTAAATGTATATTTGTGCCATTAAATTTCGTACCATTAGGATTTAAAGATGATGTCTTTTAAATGGTGACCTCCAGAGTTGATACACATTTGAGCCCTATTTATGACATTTTGCATAACTTGCCGTAACACTTCCTGCGATATGTTCGTTATTTCTTGACGAATGTTTTCTTTTAGAGCTGCGAGAGTCTGTGGCTTGTTCACATACACCCGAGATTTCAAAAAACCCCAAAGAAAGAAGTCTGGACTGGTCAGATCGGGTGATCTTGCAGGCCAAGGCAAATCGCCAAAACGAGAGATAACTCGGCCTGGAAAAGCGTCCCTCACTAAGTCCATAGTGTCGCGCGCTGTGTGTGCCGTAGCGCCGTCTTGTTGAAACCAGATGTGCTCCAGCCCCAATTCGTCCAAACTGGGTATCAAAAACTCACGTAACATGGTTCTGTAGCGTTCTCCAGTGACAGTAATCGCATTGCCTCCAGCGTCTTCGAAAAAATAGGGTCCGATCACTCTGTCAACACAGATGCCACACCATACAGTAACTTTTAGTGGGTGTAGAGGTGTTTCTTGAATAATGCGCGGATTATCAGTGCCCCAGAACCGAGTATTCTGCTTATTGACATGCCCTGAGAGATGGAAATGCGCTTCGTCACTCATAACCAATTTTGAAGGAAAATCATCCTCTTCAAGGTTGAGGTTTATGACGCGCTGGCAGTAATCTAGACGAGCTCGGTGGTCAGCAGGCAGCAGCTGATGAGTCATTTGAGTTTTATACGGGAACATCTTTAAGTCTTTCACCAAAATAAGCTGCAGGGTCCGTCTGGAAATGCCCAATTGCGTGGCACGTCGCCTCGTTGATGTTTCTGGACACTCTTCCACATCTTCGCGCACAGCATCGATATTTTCAGCTGAACGGCCTGTTCTTGGTCTCCCAGACTTAGGTCTATCCAATGTTGAGCCAGTTGCTTCAAGGCGTGTGGCAAAGCGTCGAATTGTGCGACCAATCGGTGCCGGACGGTGGGGAAATCGTCGACGAAATTCACGTTGTGTTCTTATCACTGATGAATTATTCCGTAAGAACATTGACACAATTATTCCACGTTCTTGGGGAGTAAAACGGTCCATGTTTATTTTCAGTGTATTTTACATTTGTTCTCTACACAATTTTCAACAACAGAATGACAGAAAATGTCATATATAAAAAAAAAAAGTATTTTCTTTAGTGCCAGTACTTTTGCGCCACCCAGTATATGTTTATTCATTTAAGTTAATTAAATTAACACTTATGAACGTCAAAGTTTACAAAATGTCAGCAAATTAACCTACAGCCAGTTCGCTGACGAAGTAGAGCCATGAGAAGAACTGGCAAGAAACTCAGGCCACTCTTTTTAATCGCCAGGTTATTACAATTTTTGTAAGTTACAGTTTCAAGTAGCATGCAAAGTGACGCAGGCAATACACTTAACTCTATAGATACTTAATTACTTACAGCTTTCTATGTTGTAAAGAAAATTAAAAAGTAAAATGTGTGCTTTACAGGTTGCCTCAATTTGCATATTGCTACAAAAGGTAAAGGCAACATGTGAACTGTGATAAATGTTTCTATGTAGATATTATATTGAGAGTTCGGGATTGATACAGATGTTTATTTTTAACACGTGCTCGAACATGTAGTATCTAAGTAACTATCTACTAATCTCATGTGAAGTACCAGAATTAGTTTTACTACTATACTAGTATACCACCACATACTTTAAGCATGCGTTTAGATATTAGGCTTACATGAGATTTAACAGGTGATTAGTTAATTTTTCGTTGATCAGCCTTTCAGAAACTGGGGGTTAGTGTAGTTAACTATGCACTTTATATTTTTACATCTTTTTTATCATTAATCCGTGTATCCACGTAATGGCTCAGTGGCAGTGGTAAAGGCACCGGCTTCGTAAACACGAGGTCGGGGTCCAAATCCGGGCAAGTACCAATGTGATTTTTCAAATCATATGTACTTTCTAAGTTTATCTGGGCATTACTTACTGATAGTGAAGGAAAACATCGTGAGGAAATCCGGACTTTTGAGGAAGCCTGAAATCGTCAATCTGCCTTAAGCAAGCATCAATGCTCATACCTTCTCTGTATGAGAAGAGGCCTTTCCCTGCAGTGGTATAATAATGCCGATATGATGACTAATCCGTGTTTGTCCGTATGTGTTATTTTTTTTTATTGACATTCCAGAATGCCTTATTATAATATACTTTATAGTAAGCTAATACAAATCTAGTCAAACTATTGTAGTATTAAAAAAGAAAATTTAAAAGTAATTAATTTATATTTTTTATTACCTATTATAAACTGAAAGAAAACACACGCTGATAAAGCGATTCTGGTTTTAATTGACATAATATATGTATAAAGCATTGAACCATTTAGATCGACACCTTTTAGATTACACTTTAAAAGTATCCTATGGTCTCAATTTGACGTTTTAAAATTCCTTCATTCCAACAGTAATGCTAATTTATGCAGGCAAACTACTAGAAATTCTTTAGCTACACATTTTAAGTAGCTATAATTACAATTTTGTACACGAGTGCTGTTGCAACGAGCGTTCTAGTTTCCGAATTGAAGGAATTTATTAGGTACACAGGATGTTTGCGGCTCGAGCGCGTAGATAACATCACATTTGAATACAGTTAATGTGTTTCTGGATGTGGCTTTTTTAAATTTGATAAAGAGGTAGATTTTGAATTCAGATATGTGTTTTATACGAGTGATTTTAAAGGAGGCTTTAAATTCAACGATTTACCGGAATAAATGGTACACTATAGTTCATATGCAAGAAACGCGAAACCTTTCAACCATCAAGAGAAGAAAAGTCGCCTACCTGGGTCATGTCTTGCTACACAATAAGTACGAGCTTCTCCAACTAATACTGATGGATAAAATTGAGGGAAAGCATTGTGCTGGATACAGAAAAAAGTCGCGTTGTTGCGAAATATCCGATTATGGACCAGAATTGCAAGCGTAGAAGAACTATTTTGCTTGGCACAAAACAGAAATAAATTCGATGAACTGACGGCCAGTAATAGAGAGACACCATATGAAGTAGGTCATACATTTTTACAATCTCAATAGAAATTAGAATAATGATTTAAAAGTTTTACATTAATAATTTCATTACCATTTCATCAGGCAGCATCATTTTTTAACACGGCTCTCATCATCATCATCAAAAGACGTCCACTGCTGGACATAGGCTAAACCTCAATTTTCGCCACCTTTACCCTTATTCCTCGGTTGCCCGCCACCCTTATAAGATCATTGATCCACCTTTTGAGAGGTCTGCCCACACTGCGTCCTCAGTTTCGTCGTCATCACTTTAGAACCTTTCCGCCCTAACGGCCTTTAGTTCTGCGAGCTATGTGTCATGCCCATTGCCACTTCAGAGAAGCAACTCTGCGAACCACATGGGTTATCTTGGTTCGCCTGTACAAATATGATATTGTAAATGTTATTACATCCAGTACTACAACTCTACATTACCCGGAGTGTGTAATTGCATCAGTTTTCCTGATTATGCAGAGATTATTTCTGTTTAATTGAGGCAATGCGTACGTTTACTACTGTAGAGCATTTGAGTGTTCATGTAGTGTTCTATCATGTCCACTATTATATAAAGCGGTAGCGTTTGTTTGTTTGAACACGCTAATCAATATTTCGGAAAATATTGGCTTTTGGGTACAATAAGTTCTTTTAAATATGGCAAGCTATAGTCATAAAGCTCTACGTAAAGTCAGTATAAAAGTGAAGGTGACCTATTTCACAATATTCAACTCTCTAAAGTGTTTTACCAAACTCTATTTGTACCACTTGTTACCTTGTAGCTTTGTGCAGCGCGGTTTACTTACTTTAAGTTACATATTTTGTTACTTGCTTACTTGCTCCCGTCGTTCACAGCGTTATAATATTAGCGTTATAATATTATTTTCAAATCTGATTGGTAGTTCTAGAGATAAGCGCGTTCAAACAAACAAACAAACTCTTCCGCTTTATACCATAGATTTGCATCTCAGAGATGCATTTTCATTCAAATCAAATACCTGAACGTGACAAAATATTTTCAACATCAAAAATATTCGATGTTTAAAATAAGCGTTGGATAAGACGTCACTCATCTCCAGTGACGGAGACTAGAAATTCAGAATATTTAGTTTGGTTTAGTAGGAAAGCTTTTAGCTTATTACCGCCATACACAGATCTTGTCCTCTAGGTGCAAGAGTTTTTGTGCGCCTTGTAGATTACGACGACTCCCAAACAATAAATTTTCTATAATAAAATAATAGTTATTTTTTATAACTGCAATAATCGTAAACACGTAAATTTACGTCTTAGAATGAACCAGATAGAACGGAAATCATTAAATATAATCAACCCTGTACATTATTTACTTTTAAACTTTCATCATGACATCGTGACATCGCCTCATCAGTCTGCTTGTGACCATGGCCGGTGTAACCTGGTTGAAACGTCAAGCAAAATAAGGTATGTAAATACCTGATGCATGATCGCATGAATTCGTAGGTACATTAACTGAAGTATTATCCACTCTTCCTTCTTAAGAAAACATTTTAAAACAGTAAATTTCCATGACAAAAATATAAACATGGCTCACTTGCAACAAATAGCTTGGATACCTCAGCATTCTCCAACACATTAGTGCTGTGCATCAATCGATAACTCAGTATCGAGTTGGCCTATCGCCACGTACTCGGTTAATGCTGTGGGCGTATCGATGCACTTTGATTTATCGATTATTTGTTTCATTTAGAATTTATTTTATTGTTCTCAAAGACTAAGTATTGTCTTAATGTTGTTATTTATTATTGAAAACAAATTTATTTACACATTATAAAGCTTCAGAATAGCCAGGAAAGTAGCGATAAATATATGGATAGAGTTTTAGAAAATATTTTAGACCTGTTATGTATAGCTTTGATTGTTTTTGAAGTAGAGCTAAATATGTCAATGAATACAAATATATTTACAACTATTTATAACATTTTCACTAAGTAATTATAAATCACTAGCATTATAAGAAAAATAATAATAATAATAATTTATTTTCCAAACCAAATTTACAGTTTTATAATTGCACTTAGGCTAAAGTATCATCTATACAAATGAGCTTCGTATTTTTAACCGAAATAGACCTATATTTGCCCTAACTATATTAGACCTATATGGCCTATATTTCGGCTATTAAGTCATTGCATCGATAACATCGAAACGCCGGACGTGGCACATCCTTACTCTAGTTTGGCACACAGCTCCCTGTCAGTGGCAAACCGACAATGCATCGTATTTTGCCATTGGCAAATATCTAACATTTACAGTTATATATACCCAACATTTTTGCAAGTAACAGTGGGGAGGAAACAATAACTCACTTTGAATTTTTCCACACTTTTAAATTTGTTTTAAGTTTAAAATGTATAGAATTGGTTCTTTTGCGAACGTTTTGTAGCAAAATCTTAGTATAAAACAGTCTTTGTTTTAGCCCGACTACCGCAGTCAAGGAGGGGTTATGTTTTCGAGCGTATGTGTGGTATGTATGTCTATTTCTTTGGCATGCTCTACAGCCTAAATGGCTTGATGTATTTTAACATATGAGATGTCATTAGATTCGTATTGATTGTGGGAGTGACATAGGGTACATAATATTTCAATGAAGCTTCAGCAAGAGAAAAAAAATTGGTTTCTTACTTTGTTTTAGACATACGGGTTCTTGTTTTTTAATAATATATTTTGTATAATCTATATAATTATATAAAAATGAATCCCTATTTCCCTTGGTCATGGCATCACGCGTGAACGGCTAAATCAATTTCGTTATTTCTTTTTTTGTTGTGTTTGTTATTGTCAGGAGAAGGTTCTTATGCAAGAAAACTAAGAATATTGCGCGGTAATTTAGAAAGTTTAAGATACTTAACCACCAGATCATCACTACATAGTATAAAACAAAGTCGGTTCCCGCTGTCTGTCCCTATGTATGCTTAGATCTTTAAAACTACGCAATGGATTTTGATGCGGGTTTTTTTAATAGATAAGGTGATTCAAGAGGAAGGTTTATATGTATATAACATGCATAATATAGTAGAGAAAAATTGATAAATTTAGATGTTTTTAATGTAATGTCGTAAATAAACAAATTTTTTGCGCTTACATTGCAACGCTGGCTAAACCTTACAAGATAGATCAAAATGATGTACTACAGTATTGTACACCTTAAAAAGGTCTACAAAAGAGTTCTTGATAGTATATGACTATCTCTAAGGGATAACCCACAATAACCATTTTTATACTTTACATTTTATTAGAAATAATGGCTTATTTTAAGCAATACATCATTAATTATCCTTATCAAATTAAGTACCTTAAATACATTGTGCATTTAATATTAATCAATAATGCCCTTTGGAGCATGTATTTTAAATAAATATTTTCAAAGATATTACAGATTAAAAATGCAGGGAGGGATATAGCGGCAGGGGGCCGGCATTCTGTAGTAAAATTAAATATACTACAGAATGCGTAAATACAGCGTTCACAGCATTTGTTTTTCTTCGCACGGGCAATGCTGTTACTAAATATAGTATCAGCATTGTACCCGTGCGAAGCCGGGGCGGGTCGCTAGTAATATAATATAATATTCTACCACATTCACACAGCGCCATCTAGCCCCAAATTAAGCAATTATATTTGCTTGTGTTATGGGTACTAAACAACTGATGTACTACTTATATAGAATTTTTTTTTGTAAATACATACATATTATATATAAATTACACCCAGACACAGAATAAACAATCATGCTCATCACACAAAGGTTTGTCCTGGGTGGGAATCGAACCCGACCTCCGGCTTAGCAGTAAGGGTCACTAACCACTAGACCATCAGGCCAGTCAAATTTTGCTTGTATTCTGTCTGTTACTTTGTTAACTTATAAATGGATTCCGATATGGTTTTTAATAAAAAGTAGGCCAAAATGTATAAGGAGACCTATGTCCAGTTATCTATGTTAAAACATAATAGAAAAAGTTTTGATCTTTTATTTAGACGAAATAATTTTTATACGACTAAGGTGACAAACAAACATACGGCCTGTCTGATGGTAAGCAGTTACCGTAGCCTATGAACGCTTGCAACACCAGGAGCATCACTAGCGCATTGCCGACCCTGTTAAAAACCTTTTAACTCCTTTCTTGAAGAACTCCATGTTGTAGTTTCTCGGGCAAATTTAAAGACTTCTTTAGGACACTATTCGTAATATAATCAATAGAAGATTGACATCGTGTAATTAAACATTACCTACATTATCAGTTAAATTTCTTATTAGCTAATAATTACGTTCTCACTAAACTATAAGTACATATTTACAAGACTATTATAGTCAGGAAATATAATGTATTTAATTGTTTTCAAGCTAATAAGTGATTTAGAAAGTCGTTTTAAATGTAACTATTATATAAAAGTTGCGTATATTAGTACTAGCGATCCGTGGCGCGATTTTATTCGCGTCTTTGCTGACTGCTCTGCTCCTGTCGCCAGTAGCGTGATGTTACATAACCTATCTTAGGAATTGGGTTATCATACGCAAAAAGAATCATTCAAATAAGACTGGTAGTTTCAGAGATAAGCGCGTTTAAACAAACAAACAAACTTTTGCTCTTATAATAGTATAGATTAGGTTTTTTTATTGAAAGATCAAAAATTGCCTCTAGTCTTGTCCTCTTTAAAATGAAATTTGACTAAAAATTGCTAGCAAAACCCCTCTGCTTAGTCTTTTGGAAATACAGCCGTGATGTTAGATTAATCTTTCTTTAAAGCCAGACATAAAAATTCCAACCAAAATAAAATCTGATAATATCTTAAATTTCATTCACACAAAAATACCCATAAAGTAACACATCGTAATCTTCTTAAATAAATTAAAAGACGCCTTAAAAACACCTCGAAAAAGTCTTTTGAAAAGCCACAAAAGGACCAAAATATTCTTATATTACGAACCTATTAATTTTCCTTGAGATTCACGATATTAAAGCCTTGCTATGGATATTTCTGTGCTAATATTATAAAAAGAAAGATTTGTATGTTTATTTGTAACGGATAAACGCTAATGCAGGAATTAGAAGCCACATTAGTAGTAACATAGGCTACTGTTTATCATGACATTTCTACGTGATCGAGATCTGCACTGGTGTAAATGCACTCGTGCAAAATCGGGGCTTATCACTAGTTTCTGAATACTAAAGTCACTATCTTCTTTTTATTGCCGACAGTGGCAGACGAGCATACAGCCCACGTGATGGTAAGTGGTAACTGTCGCTCATGGACGACCCAGAGTTTCTGGCATTGCTCCCGTATTGCCAGGGACTGACGTGATGGAAGTGGTGAAGGTGAAGGGATTGAGGGAATTGAGGAAAAAGGGGGAAATTGGGCCTCTGACCACTTACCAAACGAAACGCAGTAGTAAGGATACTAATACTCTTACGGCGATCTTCTATGAGAGGGTAGTACTTCCCCAGTCGGTTCGGCCCATTCATACTGAAACCAGCGTGGATCTACTACCGTACTGTCCCTGTTTTTTTAACAAAGTACTCATTTTTAAACGCCAGCAGCCTCGACCCTTTCCCTTTTCCCTTTTCCTTCCCCATTCTTCATCCCTCAATATAATCAGCAACGGCTTGGTTGTTTGCTAAGCATTATTTCTGCAATGCATAGAATACTAAGTCATGCCTATAGGTTACGGTTACCACTTACCACTAAAGTGTATAAAAAACACGTCCGAATACAGGACGGGTGGCTAGTGTTATATATTTTCATGAAAGATGTTGAGATACACTCGAAGCAAGAAATAGGGCGCTGCTGCGGTATACGCTGACCTCTAGTTGCGTCGACTCTTTGAGAACATCTCGTTATAAGACCTAGGTACTTTTTAGTTTACGATTGTATTATTTGTTTAATTTTTTGTATTTGTATTTGTATACACACACGCAAAAAAACACACGCACACGCATGCACACTCACACATACACAGACACAAAAGTAGGATTGCTCATTATTGAGTAAGAGCGCTAGGGGACCATATTTAGTGTGACTGAAGTACCAGTGTGAAGTATTTATATTAATACGTACTCAAATAAGTACACATGAATACTTAAAAAAGTTTAGGCGTTGCCGACCCTTTTAAAAAACTATTAACTCTTTTTTTATACAACTAAGGTGACAAACAAGCATACAGACCGCCTGATGGTAAGCCGTTACCGTAGCCTATGGACGCTTGCAACACCAGAAGCATCACAAGCGCGTTGCTAACCCTTTTAAAAAACTATTAACTCTTTTTTTGAAGAACTTGATGTTGTAGACTGTCGGGAAAATCTCGATTATAAAGAGGTAAATCTACTAGATAACACTTATAACGTGTCGTATCCGTCACGTCACCTATAAAGCTGCACTGCTTAACGTTAACGATGGCGTATCGAAAAGTATTTCATAAATAACAAGTTGTAAAGAGTCCATTAACGACGTGTTGAACTTCAGTTCTGTGCTCATTAATAGAATTAAGGATATGTGAAGACTGGGAGATGAACTTTTAATACAGTATATATTACTTATGAAAGTTAACTTTGACAGTAACTATGCTTTGTTTTAGGAGAACGGTTCAGCACTTCATACTTTTGTCGCTCAATTTAAGTCTGGAACTCTTTAGCAGCGCATGTGTTCCCATCTAATGATCCTGGTTAAGCGAGGCGTGAAAAAGCATCTCAATAAGCCGCAACAGTGGAGACCACCATACTAGTAGTTTGGACCTCTTCTGGATTTCACTGACTGCTTACTATCAGACAAATTGGAGTCACTTTGGTAGGCTAACAATTAAAGTTTCTAAAATTTTACTACCAGGCATCGAAAAGTGTACCTATATCTTAGTTTTCATATTCGTGACTAGTGTTGCTGAATTATGGTGGTCATGTGAAAAGAAACACCGGTCCGTGATAAGACTGCCATCATTGAGTTAACCAATATACCTGACCGCATACATACCCTGAACGTATACCTTAAGAACTATATTATCTTTGTCTAACAGTTCATGTATTCAGCACAAAAGATAATGAATTATCGAAAGTAAAACACTTAAAACTATAACAAAGTTTGGCGCCATTCGAATAGGCATACAAATGCATAAAGCTGGAAAAATGTCACAAAGTGTTCAAAGTATTATGGATTCTTTCAATTTTTTATCGAAGACTTAACAAAATCAAACGTAAAAAGCCATTAAGAGCTTCGAAAACTTTTTTATTAAATGTTCTCAAAAGAAAATTGTTGAGTAACATTTTGAAATTATTTGAAAACAACGTTACTTTACTCGAAGTACTCGTGATTATTGAAATGAAAAATATATTTACAAGTTTTTATAAAAGGTACACAGGCATTACAAAAAGTATTTCGAATTGTTTTGGACTTTATATAAATAAAAATCATTATTTTTATTTAAATAATATGATATTTTCAAATTCATATATTTTATTAACTGACTGTCTCTGTGGTTCGGTGGTGCTGTGTACGGATTACCACGCACAGGTCTCGGATTCGATTCCCGGGTCGGGTAAAGTGATATTGGATTTTTCAGTCGAGAAATTCCTAGTATTAGCCCGGAGTCGGTTCGCCTCCTGTTACTGTTACATGGAACCCAAAATAAAGTTGCGAAACGTGGGTGGTTAAGCACCTCTGCCTACCACTTCGGTGATAAAAGGCGTAAAGCTATGTATGTATGTAAAATTTATTAATTTACTTAGTTTATTGTTGGCTTCTTCTTTAAAGTCGAAATGGTCCAGTAGATAAGGTACCCGTTTGGTAAATACGAGGTAGTGGGTTCGAATCCAGGCAAGTACCAATGTGATTTTTCAAACCATAATTATGTACTTTCTAAGTTTATCTTGGACATTTCTGACTGATGGCGAAGGAAAAGATCGTGAGGAAACCTGGACTTAAAAGTCTGAAATTGCCAATCCGCCTTGAGCAAGCGTGGCAATTAATGCTCATACCTTCTCTATATGAGAAGAGGCCTTTGCCCAGCAGTGGGACAGTAAAAACAGGCTGGTATTATTATTGTTGGCTTATTTCATGGACACTACTGTAGACACAATAGATGTTTTATTGTCATCACGGTCTTATCCGTTTACTGACCAGGAAGGTATTAATTATGATAAGGGTGACGGTCAACCGATGGATAAGGACGGCTTACGACCGGCTAAGGTGGTGAAAATAAGAGGAGGCCTATGTCCAGCAGTGGACGTCTTTTGGCTGATATGATGATGACGATTAAAGTTAAACATGGATATCAATCTGCCTCAAGAATGGTGGTCAATACATTTTATTATTTTTGTATAAGAATATCAGAGGCTCTACCACAACCTATTATAGCAATCTTTACTTTAACCTTACTTTGTCTCTATCCTTGTTTTTAATGGTACAAAAATACAAGACAAACGCAACATGACATTAAAATAATACTGCTACAAAAAATGGTGGTAAATATAAATAATGAAATATATTTTAATCTGTTTTCCAAATGAATATAAAAATCTGATGCTTGGCTTGTCGCCAGCAATGGTAGCATGGTGCGACCGACAGATAATCACGAACGTAGCTCTTGGCAAATGTCTAGACTTTATCGCAGACTTTCAGTTTTATCTGATCGTTTTGAAATATTTTGCTTTGCAATTTTAATTAAAACTGGTGTCCATTGGTGAGTTTGCTATACGTATTTATATATGGACTGCCAAATAGGCTTATGATGAGACTATAGGCTAAGTTTGTGTTTAGTGAGTTTTTCGCGTTCGAGTTGAGAAAATGTATAATAGTAATCATAGCTAAGTATTGAACTGATACAGTTTAAAATTATTTGCTGTCAACGCGAAAAGAAGTAAAAGAACGAGTGATGTACATTGTGTTTATTAAACGTTTATAAAGTGTCCCGCAACGTGAATATTGTTAGGGTACAAAGTGCAAACATGTGGGAGTGTGTTATAATTGAATGGTATTTAATTTGTGGACTAGTTTAATTCTTGGCATTTCCATTAACGAAATAGTATATAACCTTTGCAGCATTCTGACACAAAACACAAGCTATTCAAAGAAAACTAAAGGCAATTAATTAAACAACACGCGTTGTTAGTTTGTTTTCCAATAGAAAACTTCGTCTGGAGAATTTAGAAAGTTTGCTTTAATTAAATCCGGCTTTACTTGGAAAAAGGAAATCCCAAAGAAAATACATAAGTAGTCGTGTTCTCTTATCAGAATAAAAGATCGCGTTTATTTTTTAGTTTAGAGTTTAATTGCTTTTGATATTCGGGTATAAACTTCGATGTTTTTGATGTATTTTTATTCTGTGATATTGGATTGTTGCATTACAATTTCATGTATTGAAAATGAAACAATAATGACAATAATGAATATGACGACGTACAGTTAGTTCGCTGCTAAAGCCATAAGAAGATTTATATAGAAACTCGAGAGAAAGTTTTTTTTTTCAAAATCACAATCTTTGAAGTACCTACCTACTAAGGTTAGTGACGCGTCACTTTCCTTGACATAGGTAACCAAAATATTACACTTTATTGAATAAAGCTAATTAATATTAAATTTTTTTTAGATAAACATGAAATTTATACTAATCAAACACCGTAAGGAAAGGAAGGCTAATCTAGGTAAAATATATGTAATACATAATTAAATACGTAATAAACAAACTACCGATCAGGGGTTCTACCGCATCCTCTTATAGTAATCTTAGTATAACCTTACTTTGTCTCTATCCTTGTTTTTAATAGTACAAAAGAAAAAGACAAAACACAAAATAAGTTTAAAATAATACTGCTATAGGAAGGTAGGCCCCTCGATTCGCTATCAAAAGTTGCAATTTCCCAGCTTGATTCACTGTTATCACTACTGATCGACTTTTATATGTGATAGGTTAATATATTATACTGAAACCTTCCATGACAAACGCTACTTAATAGTAAAAACCGACCTAAATTAGGCAGTTCTTGAAATAAGCAATTTTATACTAACATACGATTGTCTTTCTTCTTTGTACAGATATAATACAATGGGTCTGAAGGTCACAATAAACTGGAAAATGGGTATGCTGGCCTTCATCAAGCGACCTTGTGTAAAACTTTTCACATTCTGCTTAAAAGTTCCGGGATGATAAGAACTATCAGGTTTTCATTGAAAAGCTATATATTTTTAACCGTACAATAAAAGTTAAATTAAATCATATTATTATACATTACGCAGCACGGTTTCAGCCGCGTTTAGTTACATCGTTGATTACAGCTCAGCTCCAGTCGCCAGTAGGTTGATGTTACATAGCCTATAACCTTCCTCAAGAACTGGGTTATCAAACGCAAAAAGAAATATTTAAATCCAACGGGTAGTTCTAGAGATTAGCGCGTTTAAACAAATAAACAAACTCTTCCACTTTATATAATAGTATGGATCTAAACAACAAAAACTACAGGACATTACTAAAAATTCTATCTCCTTCACAACAACGATTAACATAGTATTTAACATAATTAGCAATTCCTGCATTAAACTAACAACTAGTTTAAACACATTTACATTAAAATATACTTTATTTAACTGTAGATTAAATGCAATTTACGATAGTAGATCCTTACACTTAATAATGTTATTTATTTAAATGTTTTACTTATTTTTGTATCCTCTACTCGATAAATTTTCGACAAGGAATTGGTTGTGTTTTCTAAGCATTGCAATGCCTAAAATTACAGCCATCTCTATAGGTTACGGTTACCACTTACCATCAGGTATACTTGTTTGCCACTAAAGTGACTGTCTCTGTGGTTCGGTGGTACCACGCTGAGGTCGCGGGTTCAATTCTCGCTCAGTGCAAATCTTAAAGCATGAACATGTCTATTTGCATTAATCTAGGTGTTTATATGTATAATATGTATGTATTTACAAATAAAAATTAAATGTATGTTCATCCTCATTCTAGATGTATATCACAAGCTAAATAAATATGCTTACTTTTGGTCTAGATGGCGCTGCGTAGTTTTTGTGGTATTATTTATTTATTTATTATTTGCAACGCAAATTTTGTAAAATTGCACCTAACGAAACTAGATATAGAGACTGTTTTTCTGTAGCATATTACGTTCTTCTTCATTAAGGCTGTGTAGGCTTTTTGATTATCCAAAGTATATTTGCGTCTCTTTGAGTGAGTCGACATTTAAGTTAATTAACACCAAACTACGAATTGTTACTGTTGATTATTAAAATTGTGAGTTTAAATATGGAGTGTGGATATAAAATTTATAATTACGCATTTTTCTCCGAAGAGGTAGGCAGAGGTTGTTGTTGACCGGGCACAATTTCAGACTCGGGGTTAATACTAAGAATGTCTCAACAGAAAAACTCAATATTAAATTACCTGACCCGGCGATCGAACCCTAAACCTCTCCGCAACATGAACATCCGTACTTATTATTCGCAAAAACATTTCTATAGGTTGGAGCCTGGAAAATACATTTCCATTTTCTATGTTACAACGGAACAAAAACTTTTATAAAAATAACAAAAGGAGTAATGTTCGAAATACAACATTATTATTTTTTACTATCTGAAAATTTTAAAGAATCGAATTTGATCGCCACGCTTGCTCAAGGCGGATTGGCAATTTCAAACTATTAGGTCCAGGTTTCCTCACGATGTTTTCCTTCAGCGTAAAAATATATGCTTTCTACTAATATAATAAATACAAAAATTTGTATGAATGTATGCATGTTTGATACCTTATAACTACTGAATGGATTTTAATGAAATTTTACAATTATATAGCACATATATCACAGTAAGACATAAGCATATTCATAAACTAGCTTTCCACCCGCGTCTTTGCTTACTGATCTGCTCCCGTCGCCAGTAGCGTGATGTTACATAGCCTATAACATTCTTCGAGAACTGTGCTATCATGCGCAAAAAGTAACTTAACGACTGGTAGTTCTAGAGATTAGCGCGTTTAAACAAATGAAACGAACTCTTCCAATTTATATAATAGTAGGTATATAATAGAGGCTGCGCGCGACAGCTAGTAATATATTTCTGAAGTGTCACTTACCCAAATTTTTCTAAGAATAACATGGGCATAGTTGATACATATTTATTGTGTTGGCTGCTTTCCAGTAAAGGCGTTAGATCTAAACTGTATATATTTTGCCCTGTTGTTTGGCAAAAGTGTCGAACACTGTTTGAAACAATATAGTTTTCCATTCGTATTTATTTACTATTTTGAACATTGATACAGCAAGAATTTCTCTTCAGTTGCAGATTTTTGTTTGCAATGTTTGCAGTTTTAATTTTATTTCTAAAAAAATTTGCTATTTGGATATTGTTTAGGTACTGCTGTTACGAGTAGTATGTGACTTCGATGGTAGTGTGTCTGATAATAGGTAATTTGTTTGCACAAAGTAATTCATATAGTAGCTAGTAATTCAATAATAAAATACTACAAAAACCTTATTACAATAGCAAATTAAGATTAATAATACCTATAGGTACCTAGTTATTGTTTTACTTGGCACCAACTTCAAAATTATAAAATACTTGTTTAATTATTTCTGATTATCTAATATTTTTGGATACATAGACTGCATTAAGTAATTTTTTTTTTAATTTTCTATATTCATTAATAACGTTAATGCTGATAATGTAAAAACACTAACTGCAACTGTTTTCAAAATTTTAATTTAAGTTTTATTAGTTGATCTGCACGGCAACGTAGCTTTTGTATTATAGTGATGTTTGTGCTTAGCAACCTTATGCATGTTGTGTGTACTATTATAGGTTTGCATTCTAGACTAAGAACATTTGTCATTAAATCTTGTTAGCTGTAAGATGAATGTAAACTGTTTGTACACCTAATAAAATAAAAATAAATAAATAAATAAATTATCTAAATCAAAATACGAACTACTTTGTGCTATGTAAATTTATTTTTTTCTTTTAGTTTCCTTCCTGTTTGAAGTCGGTTTTCTTTTTGTTAAAAATATTTTTATATTTACATCAAAAGTGAAATGTATATTTCACACTATTTTCTATGAAACATTATTTCTAATTAAAATATAAGTACTACTAATATTGTGGTCATCCACCACAATTATATTTTAAATGTAGTCAAATAGAATATTTAGTGGTACTGTGTACGAACCGCATTGTAGAGACCCGGGTTCGATCGGTAAAGTGATAACTGGTTTTCTATCAACGAATTCTCAGTATTAGCTTGAATTTGAAGTTAATGGCGAGAAACTCGATCTCTGTTAGATGGCACCTAAAATAGCTGGTAAATCGTGACTGTTATATACTTCTACCTACCCCTTAATAGAAATGCTTAATGCAATGAAAACACATTCTAGAACAAAAACCACACGGCTGTCTATAAACCTCTTCACACTACCAATAAATATATATTACAAAAATACCAAACTCAAATATAAACGAAATAAACTTTAGATTGTTCTATTGAATGTTATATGAGACAAATGCTGCCCTGCTTAGAAAGAAGAGCGCAACTATGTGAAAGCAGTCACAGAAAAATAGGCCTAAACGGTAACAGTTTAGAGGTGAATTTACTATGTCTCGTGTGTTATAGCTACGTATATATTTCTTAGTGAGATAAATGGATGGCGAGTCTATTGTCCGAGACGGGGACGACACGGGAACGATATAGAGAGAGGTAGGAACGAAGAGGGATTTATTCCACCTGACCCCTACTATGTATTATTAAGTTTAACTGTCAAGGTGATTACTGTTCGAGTTCGTGAATAAAGTTGGTTTCGGTCTAAAAATGGTTTTTACTTAAAAGCATACCAAAATACCTTTTCATCTATTCCTATCGGATTGTAAAGATGACTAAGGGAATATCAGAAAACAAACAACAGAGTTAATAATAATAATATAATATCACAACAACTGATTTGTTCTCGATTCGTCCCGCAGAGTTTCGTCCCACACAATAATTCTCTTTTCGTCCTAGATTTTATTCCCATTTCGTCTCGAAAAGAATATAAATTAGTAATTTATTATTTTATTCTCGTTTAGTCCCACTTTTTCTTCCCGATTCGTCTCGTGAGGTAAATCTTGTATTTTACAACATGTTTTGTACAGACAGCATAAAAATTATAACAAATAAAATATTTTAACTAATCTTATTTTTAACAATGTACTAGCTGACTCAAAAGGCGTTGTCTTGTCTAAAATTAAATGAAAATACATTTGTACACACTTGCTATGAATCAGGGAGAATGGAAGTCGTGGAGTGAGGTCTTTGCCCAGCAGTGGGATGATTTGGACAGTAACAGTAACAATAACAGTAACACATTTTGTACTCATTTTGTAAATATGTTTGAAATGCTGTTAAAGAACAGTGAAAAACAAAACGTGTTGTCGAATGATCAATCAAGCACACGGCCCACCTGGTGGTAAGTGACAACCGTAACCTATAGAGATGGCTGTGTTCTCCAAGCATATCAGAAGTGGTAATGCTTATAAAACACAATCAATCTGTTGCCGACCACGGATAAGGGGATGGGGAAGGAAAGGAAGTGGACCGAGGCGGTATATGGGCCTCCGATACTCTCACTCACCGAACGAAATAGTAACTATGAATACTATTACGTCGATCTTCTGTGAAAGGATAGTACTTCCCCGGTCGATCCGGCCCAATCATGCTGAAACCAGCGTGGATCTACTACCGTATTATGCCTCCATGACGCATTACCCAGTCGTCAGCCAATATGTCGTAATGGCCTAGTGGTTATGGTGTCTGCTTTCTATACACGAGGTTCTAGATTCGATTCGAATCCAGGCAACTAACAATGTGACTGTCTAAATCTATATGTACGTTTATCTTAGACATTACTGACTTTAGATGAAGGAAAAATCGTGAGAATACTTGGATTAAAGTATAAGAAATATAAAATAACGACCCTTGGACACCGTGGCAGGAAATACACAATTTAAACCTTAAAAAAATAAAAAATTATATGTCGATGCTTTATAACCATAACATGGAAATTAAAGGCACCAAATGAATTATCTCTCTACTGTAGCTGGTATGATTAATGTATGTGACATATTTTTATTTTTGTTTAATTCATTAGAAGTACGCAAATTAAAAAAAATATTTATTTTTTGTTATATTATAGCCTACCAAAGTAACTCCACCCCGCCTGATGGTAAGCAGTCAGTGGAATCCAAAAGTGGCGGCCACTATACTAAAAGCCATCGTCTTAAACTGCTGCTATAGTGGTCTCCACTATGGCGGCTGGGAATGAGGTAAAGGGAAAGGAATGAGGGAGGTGAGAAAAGAGGAAAGGAGGAAAATTAGGCCTCCGGCGCTCTCACCAACCGAACGAAACGCAGTAGTACGGATACTACTACTCTTAAGTCGATCTTCTATGAGAGGGTAGTACTTCCCCGGACGATCCGACCCATTCATGCTGAAATCAGCGTGGATCTACTACCGTGTGTAAAATTTGAAAAATTCCTAAGAGGTTCATATTTATAGTAAAAAGTTTCTTGTTTATTTTAAAGTTTTATTTGCTACATGGTTAGTTGACCACATCATACTTGCTTTACTATTTTTTACAAAATTTACCAATAAAATTAAAATTTAATGAGACTCAATATAACAGTGACAACTGTCACTGTACTGAGGTAACTAACAAGAAATTAAAGATATTATTGTTTTGTGATATGCAAACGACATTTGCTCTAAGGGTGATAAAGCAATTTTATGGTCGACTATACATATAGCGGTCTATGTATGTTAATAATTTTAAATTATTAATAAAAGATCTGTGGGTACTTATATAATGGTAAATTAAATAGGCCTTCTTTTACATTATAAACTTCTCTCTTAACGTACTGAGATTCGAATTGTGACTTTGAGTTTTATCTATGGATCCATCTTAACATTTTACTGCCTCTTCCTCCTACTTGATCTTTATGCATAAAAATAGACATAGATTCAAGATGATTTTACTACGTGGTGATCTGTTTATAATATGTTTCCCACAATTTTATCGTTCTACTTTTGAGACAGCCAGCCTAGGGTAAGCCATATTTTTTGATAGATTTATGTAATTTCTTTTTCCCTTTTTTTCTGACTCTACTTATGCAACATTTTATAAAGTAGTCCGAAACGAGAGTAAAAAATAATATGAGACGAAACGAGAATTTTTAGACATGTAGGACGAAACGAGAACAAATCCAACAACTACACACAACGCCATCTAGACCCAAAGTAAGCATATTTATAGCTAGTGTTATGGGTATTAGAATGCGGATATACATACTTAAGTACTTTTTTTGTAAATACATACATATTATACAAAGAAAACCCAGGTCAAGGCAAATAAACATGTTTATGCACACAAATATTTGCACTGAGCGGGAATCAAACTCGCGACCTCTGCGTGCTAGTCCATACACAGTACCACCGAACCACAGGGTCAGTTGTCTTCAGACTAAATAACACCTTACTGTCGTAACCAATACACTAAACGTAGATGTAGATTATGGCAAAGATTTTCTTTAAGAAAGCTGTCCTGAACTCCTTAAGCCTGATGGTATTTTTTTTTACAATTTTGTATTATATGATTAGGCATAGCATATATTCCTATTTATACCAAAAAAAGATCAAAATGCTATCATATAGTTATAATAGTTAACGTGCACTATAATCTTATAAACAAAAAGTTCTAGAATAAGGGTTTTTAAATCGCACACACGATGTGGCAGCACTGAGACGTCAGGTCCATGTACCTGTCAAAGCGCATTCAATTTTTGATAGATAAACGTTCACGATTCTATTGATTTCAAACTGTGAACGAATTTTGATTTAAAATTTTTGTAAATGAAATTTCTTTCACCTAAGTGGCGCCAACTGGTAGCGAATTTTTTTCTAAAAACGCTCACTGGTGGAGCACCAATATGATAAATTATTTGCCTGCCAAACATTGTTAAGTACCGAACTTCTCCTTCCAAGAGAGGATAATATCCAACAATTAACGTTCTAGACTGACTAAGATTCATTTTCAGGTTCATAGTAAGGATAAGATAAGATGAAAGTCCGCTAACGCTTTGTATATTAGAATTTGATTTAATATAGGAGTATAAGTCACATATATTAGGTGTAGTTTAGTGTTAAAATATAAAGTACTAGCTTTCCGCAGCGCGCGGTGTCATTCGCGTCTTTGCTTACTACTCTGCTCCCGTTGCCAGTAGCGTGATGTTATATAGCCTTCCTCAAGAACTGGGCTATCAAAATTGTTTCATTGTTTGTTTCTTTGTTTGTTTGAACGTGCTAAACTCTGGAACTAAAAGTCTGAATTGAATTTATTTTGCGTGTGATAGCTCAAATATTGAAGAAGGTTATAGGCTATGTAACATCACGCTACTGGCGATGGGACCAGAGCAGTAAGCAAAGACGCGGGTAAAACCGCGTAGCGGGAAGTTAGCATTAAATAAGATTAATTTGAGAGATAAAAGCTAAAACCTAAAATGACTAGTGCAGTAAATCTAATAATCCTTGCAATTCGTTCAGGAACTCTTACTCAAATATAAAATAAATCGTTTTAAAACGAGCGCATTATGCTCAATAACTCTTGTAAGACACAGTGCTTGGCTTATCTGTAGGTAATCTAGTATAATGGAGGATTCCTTCTATGTTACTTTAATTGTGATTGATTTTTACATATTTATAAAGTTGGGAATGCAGTTTGAATTTTAGCTTTTGATGTTTGATTGCCTTTGGAGTGTAGTATTGACTTTTATAAATGGATATTATTATCAGCTTTATGGTAGTAGATCCACGCTGGTTACAGCATGAATGGGCTGGATGGACCGGGAAAGTACTTCTTCTCATAGAAGATCGACGTAAGAGTATAAGTATCTGTACTATTGAATTCAATCGGTGAGTGAGAATGCCGGAGGCCTAATTTCCCCCTTTCGTTTTCCTCACCTTCCTCAATTCTAACACCTACCATACTTCCATCACGGTAGGCTGCGACTTCGCAGATTCGCGGCATTGCAGGAGCAATGCTAGTGACTCTGAGTCCTTCATGAGCGACAGTTATCACTTGCAATCATGTGGGCTGTTTGCTCGGCTGTCACAGTCAGCAAAAAAAATTAAAAATGGCCTTGTTGACAAAGGTAAAGGTGTTGGTATTCAGTTAACCATAGCTACCTCGCCTTATTGGTGTATTTTAGGCAATTAAAAATATTGCATACACTGAAAACCTAGTCTGAGAGTCAGAGACCAATCTGCTGTTAGGACGTGTTCACACAGAAAGTCCTTTTAGAGGACCGTTTTAACGTAGCTACTGGAGGTAGCAGATTAGTTTGAATACTTGTATTAATGTTTGTACCGACATAATATAATGTCGAAATGGCCCAGTGGATAAGGCACCCAATTCGTAAACACCAATGTGATTTTTCAAATCATATGTACTTTCTAAGTTTATCTTGGAAATTTCTGACTGACGGTGAAGGAAAACATCGTTAGGAAACCTGGACTTAAAAGTCTGAAATCGCCAATCTGCTTGAGTAAGCGTGGCGATTAATGCTCATGCTTTCTCTATATGAGAAAAGACCTTTGCCCTGCAGTGGAACAATAAACAGGCTGGTATTATTTATTATTATTTGCACCGACATTATTTTGATTGTCTCTGGACGCAACTCTATTTTATGAAACAAACAGTTTTATTAGAGATTTTCACAGACAACAACATGTCATTTTTATCTAGTAAAAGGCAAATTGTCTCAATATTAACACTTACGCCTTAAATTTTATCATGTTATCCTCCATAAGGTTTAACATTACCGTTCTGGCGACAGTGAGAAGTGGTATTTTTTACTATACCATCCAAAATCTAGGGCATGCGTAAAAAATGTCACTCACTTTGACCCAATGATTGTCGAATATTCGTGTAATGACGGTGTTAAAGTATAAGCGACAGCGATTCGTGGTACAGTAACAAAATGTGTTGTAGTAATATACAGAAAATTGTAAACTGAAATCTAATGAGGTTTTTCGACAGACGGACAAATTCAACGTAAAGTAGTAGATCCATGCTGGTTTTAGCATGAGTGGGCCGGATCGACCGGAGAAGTACTACCCTTTCATTGAAGATCGATGTACTCGTAAGTGTAGTAGTATCCGTTCTATTGCGTTTCGTTCGGTAAGTGTGTTCGCCGGAGGCCCAATTTTTCCCCCTTTCCTCATCTCCCTCATTTCCTTTCCCTACCCCATTCTCAGCCACTATAGTGGAGGCCACCATACCAGAAGCTTAGTCCACTAACTGCTTACCATCAGGCTGGGTGGAGTCACTTTAGTAGGCTAATATAAAAAAGACAATTTATTTACAGGAATAATGAGACATTTTTCATATTATTTTATACTTCTTTCTTTTGTTTCTTTCTTTTTGTTTTAAAACAAGAATATTATACGTACTTTCTTGCCATTTAAGCCTCTCGGTGCACCTTGTGAGTCAATATATCTTAGGCAAATTGGCTGACACCTCTTTGGTTATGACGTTCATAAATATCATATATGTTATAATCTAAATGAATAGAAAATTTGAATTTAGAATTTTTACAGGTATTATATAAATCGCTACCGCTTATGAATTAAATGTTGACGTTCTCGGATAGCCATAGTGTGGGTCAACCCGAGTAATGTCACGTGAAATGAGTGTAGTAGGACGGTACCAATTTCGTAGTGATGTGACACTATTTCTGTAATGGGTATCGATAAATCAATAAAATTACAAAGTCCAAATTTATTACCATTAGGTAATTAATCCAGTTATTAAATACGTATCGTTATTAGTAAGGGCATAGTTCGGTGCCAACGTTAATGATAAGAATTTTACTGTGGTGATAATTCAAGTAATCATAAATTAGCGAAAAATTCTAAATATTAGCCAGCAGTTTGGAATTGTGCCCGATAAATGGCAACTTGTTCGTACCCTTTTACATGGGCTCTGCTCTGCCTACCCCATCAGTTAAACAGGCGTGAAGTTGTGTTATTTTTATATGAGCCTACCAAAGTGTCTTCAGCGCGCCTGATGGTAATCAATCAGTGGGATCCAGAAATGGTGGATATCATTCATGTTAGTGAGTAATTTTCTTTAAAATTAATTTCATCGATAATTTAATACTATATTATCTCATCCCATCCCTATCTAAGGTAATGTACAACCGCTACACTGATGACGCTCATAACGCTACCTCTGTGTAATGACGGTCTTGACGATTACAGCCTTCGTTACAATACGTCCGCACTTTGTACACTGTCAGTCTACGCATTGCGTAGCTTTCGTAGCTTTCGTAGCTGCTACGGATTGTAGAGGGTCTACGAGTTTG
Source organism: Parascotia fuliginaria (assembly GCA_963082885.1). NCBI lineage: Eukaryota > Metazoa > Arthropoda > Insecta > Lepidoptera > Erebidae > Parascotia > Parascotia fuliginaria. Next base: position 10,236,229 of record OY720197.1, read on the forward strand.
TTAGATGTTCTACGACTGATAGTAAAGATTAAAATGTAGTTTTTAAAATGTCAAAAATTAAAGGAGCTAATGACATAATTCGGAAATATGTAAAGCCTCCATCTGTTCTTTCTGATTGTATGAGATTATTTACATTATGAAGCTTAAAAAGGATTGCATTTGTGTTTGTACTCGTAGATACAGTCCTATTATAAGTACTTGCTGGTTCTGGTCTGTTTTTTACATTTTATACTTGATAAGAATAATGTCTGATAATTTGGTAAGTAGTAATCGTGATGTGTTATCATAGAATGAGGGCGGCTCAAGCTGTCTAAAGTAGTAATACTCAGAAAAATACTAGTTCCAATAGTGGTGGTCAACAGATATATAAAAATTGAACTTTACTCAAGCTTAAACTTACACTTTCATTAAGCCAGAGCCACTTCCTTTTCTTCCATATATTTTTCATGAAAATTCTTCAAAATATCTCACATTTCAAAAGTTAGTTCAACATATTGCTGCATTGGTCTTTCACAAACTGCACTCTCAGCCTGAAGATGTTACTAAAAAGGACAAAAAAGGAAAAGAAAAAGGATGTTTCCTTTAGCCACTAGTAATCCGTAAAAGGACATATTTTAAAGGAAAAAGCGATTTTTAATTCCGATCCTTTCACTGCACGTTTTTGATGCAACCGCATTTAAAAGAAAACTTTTATACTTCACGATGTAATTATATTTTTACATTACATTTGTGAGATTAAGTCTACTGAAAATATACATAGTTTTGAAAAATATAAGCATGTCCATACCAACGTCGAAAAGTCTGGCGAAGTATTTTTTCATATATGCATGCTAAATTATGGATGTCAAAAACCATCGCACCAGGCAGCGCTCTGGTACCGTTAGCAGAGAATATGTAAGTACCTATGTACGAAATGTATTGCTTCAAAGTAACCTTTGTCCTATTTTACCTAAAAAGTTAAGCAAGGTGTTTTTATGTACCTATCAGTGAGTGCGTTAAACTATGTTATCCCAATCAGCCTCACGAATAAACCATAAAAATAAATAAAATCGTCACGTAGCCGTGCCCACTAAATAGAACTTTAAAGTTTATTCAGAAAATATTGGCTGAAGTACTGAAAGCCTTTGGAGTAGCGTCCCGGCGCTGAATTAAAATGTTCCCGTAGATACCTTGGAAGCTATTCATCACTTACATCAGGGATGTGACTGGATTTGAGGAAAATAAACTGTTTGTAGTGTTCTTTAAAGGTGCATTTCTAGTTAAAGATAAGATTGCTGTTTTGTTTGTTTCGTTAATGCTTTACGTTTTATTTACGAAGATAGTTAGGCTTTGAGGTGTCACTGGATTCGTATTAATAGTGCGAGTGACTTATGGTATAAAATATTGCAAGGTAGCGTCAGCACAAAACAAAATGGCTTCCTTTCATTTCAGTTTGGTTTTAGGCAGGCGGGATTTTTGTTTTTTTTTTTTAATAATATAGTTCGCTTGTTTGTTTTATTTGTTACTAGCAACTCCGGGCAAGCCGGAGCGGGGCTTCGCACATAAAAACTAAAATGGTTTTTACGACAAGATTACAAATTATGTCATTTCTGGCTCTATTCTAAAATACATGTATTATATACACTTTAACTTTCCAGAGGGCCTAGACAAGTGGCATGGATCTCTTTTCTATTCATAGAATAGGTTAAATAACATAACAACAATGCTGGCGTTAGCAATGTCAATCTGATATTTTTTTATATTATTGTATGAATATAATAGAAATCGAGAATTAATTTAAATATGTTTTTTTTTATGATATAGCCTACCAAAGTGAGTCCACCCCCACCTGATGGTAAGCAGTCAGTGGAATCCAGAAGTGGCGGCCACTATACCAAAATCCAATGTCTTAAACTGCTGGTATGGTGGCCTCCACTATGGCGGCTGGGAACGGGGTTAGGGGAAGGGAATGAGGGAGGTGAGGAAAGAGGAAAGGAGGGATATTGGGCCTCCGGCGCTCTCACTCACCGAACAAAACGCAGTAGTATGGATACTACTACTCTTAAGTCGATCTTCTATGAGAGGGTAGTAGGTACTTCCCCGGACGATCCGGCCCATTCATGCTAAGCATGAGTAACGAAGAGTAGTGAAAATTGGGGGAGGACGATGTCCATCAGTGGACGTCTCTTGCCTGATACGATGATGATGATAATGAAACTTTCCTGAAGAAATTCTTTTAACAAAAGTAAATCATAAATAATAAACCATGCAGGTTTTGAAGAAGTTAGCGAACAAATATATACAGATATTCTAGATTTTTTAACCATCACGATGTGGTAAACTCTATAATTTTTTTTTTACAACCTAAATTAATGTTAAGTCGTTATCATAACCTAAGACCATGTGTTGTTTTATTTGGCTGCGAAAAGGAAATAATTTATAAGGGGAAAGAAAACAAAAAGAAAGAATGTTTTTAGTTTTTATTTTAGTATCCATACTATTTTCTTTGGTTCACCAAAGAAAATAGTATGGATACTAAAATAAAAACTAATATCGAGTGGTTAGTGGTCAACCTAGTGTCAGGATTTATTCTGGTCGTCCATAGAGGCATCCAACTTGCCCTAACGACTGTTATCAACTTGGTAACAACCGGAACCAACTTTTTAACGTGCCCTCCGAAACACAGAGATGCTCAGATCGAATACCACTATGCGGCCACCCATTCATGGGCCAGCCGCACTCTATGTTACTGAACCCGCTAATCGTTTACCGATCAATGAACGCAATGAGCTATAAGCGCCTTCATCTATACTTTTATTTTACTTTGATATAATTATACCAAAAATATACATAAGGACCCTAAATATTGTTGATTACATTATAACCGTGTGTCACAACAGTAGAAAATACAGACGCAATATTAAACACTTTCATTGGAAGCGAAATCAAAGAGACTTGCCCTCTTTGATGTTCCTACAAAAATTGTAGCTTTGTATGCTGGTTTATTATTTCATTGTTCTACTTATAGCAGTCATTGTACAGTGGTTAATTTTACGATTATGTATCGTAGCACCCTGTCACATACTAGTTTTCAGTCGCGTTAAGTTACATTTTTTGGTACGGCTCTGATCCCGTAGCTCTTAGCTTGATACTACATAGCCTATAATCTTCCTCAAGAACTGGGCTATCAAACGAAAAAATAACTATTCAAATCAGACTGGTAGTTCCAGAGATTAGCTCAAACAAACAAACTTATTCTCTTTTTATATTATTAGAATAGTATAAAGTTTTTCATATTTCACGTATTTTTAACATTCTATTTTTTTTACTATGGCGGCTGGGAATGGGGTTAGGGGAAGGGAATAAGAGAGGTGAGGAAAAAGGAAAGGGAGAAAATTTGGCCTCCGCGCTCCGGGCGGCGCTCTCACTCACCGAGCGAAACGCAGTAGTACGGATACTTCTACTCTTACGTCGATCTTCTATGAGAGAGTAGTACTTCCCCGGACGATCCGGTCCATTCATGCTGAAACCAGCGTGGATCTACTACGTACTAATATTATTTGTGCTTATATAAAATATAATAAGCCATTTAAATCTCATACGCTTAGAACTGTGGTAAGTTAACTTGCTTGTAATTTCATATATTGGTAAAAGTTCTACTAAGAATATTCGCCTTATATTCAAGTTTTGTAAGAACAATAAATTGTTTAACTCGACTTCTTTTAGTATAAGTAACACTTTAACAAAAATATAAACAAAAACAACACTTTAGCCGACTTCGCAAGAGGAAGGAAATGTCGTACATATCACGGTTGTAGAGAAAAATGCACTTTTACGCGCTCGATTTATTCTTTATGTACGATATACATTGCCGGGTCGGTGTGTTCAGGAAACGTTCTGCCGGAACACAGCGCACAATGGTTATGATGCATTGTGTTACAAACGATAACACTAAAGTGATCTACTGTTCTACCAACAAGAATGAATGTATTGCGGATGTGATAATATTCTTATTTTTTCGCGTACAAGTAAAATATGTACTTTTCGAGTATATGTAGGACATTAGGCGCAGGGTAAGCAGACTCCTTACAAAGTAGACCGATGACCTAATTGTATATTTCGATAGTCATCTTCACAGATATAAATCAGGATATATATCTGTGGTCATTATATTCGTAGCACTTTTATATAAGACTGTTCTCATATCTATTTTTTTTTATTTTTTTTTATTTCTATGATGCGGCTGTAATGTCACTGCGACCATGAATGGTCTAGTGTGATCGCCGCTTTATCAAGCTAGAGTTCACCACTAAACCCTGCAGCTTTGATATACCGCAGGATTTGCTTAGGGGTAAGCTCCTTAATTTCTTCTGGGCCCAGAGTGTGTTTCCCTAGAAGAAACTGACGCCTGTGTATGAGCGGGCCACATTCCATCAGAAGATGGAGGGGCGTTTCATCTGCCTCTTTACATCGCCTGCAGGTGCGTGTTTCGCTTAGCCTTAGATTATACATGTGCTTGTTTAAGCAACAATGACCTGTCAAGGCTCTTGACACAATGCGTAGATTGTTCCTACTCAGCGCAAGAATAAGGTTATTGTACCTTCTGTTAAAGCCTTTGATCAGGGCTTTAGAGTGGTTCATTCCTGGCGATTCCGACCAGAGTTTGATGGCTGTTTCGATGCATGAGTTTGTAAGGGCATTTTGAGCTAGGCTTATTGGTATTCCACAGAAGGGCTCTGGGCCCTGCTGAGTTCCATTAGCTCCCACTCTCGCAAGTTCATCGGCGCACTCATTACCGATGACACTTGCATGACCTGGTACCCATCTGAGAACTACTCTATTTATATTACCTAGAGAGTTTAAACGATCCATGCACTCTTCAACTAGTTTCGATGTTACTACGTTCGAATCCAGTGCTAGCCGAGCGGCTTGGCTATCAGAATTTATATATATAGTCTGATTGGTGTAGCGCTTTTGCAAATTAGCTTCCGCGCATACCACAATGGCGTATACTTCTGCTTGGAAGATGGAGGCGTTTTGTCCCAAAAACACGCTTTTTTTGAGCTTTGGTCGCTCCCCATATATTCCACAGCCTACTTTTTGTCCTATTTTGGAGCCATCGGTATACCAACTAGGCAACCAGACTCAAAAGATAACTGATCTTCGAGCCAGTTTTCCCTATACGGCAATTCTATTGTGTATTGTTTTCCAAATACAAACCGGGGTGGGGTGGCATCCGTAGGCATGCAAAGTATTGGTATTTCCAGTATTGAGTTCTGTATAGTCCTCAACTTCTGGGAGATCCAATTGCTTCTGCCTTGGATATGAGCCCTGTACATGCTAGCTTTTGCCTCTTTTTGTATGAATACATGAAGAGGCGGTAATCCAAGCAAAGCATTTAGCGCCATTCTCATATCTAACATAGAACAATAAAACCTTAACATAAATCACAAATCTACAATTATTTTGGCTTTATTTGACAAAACTGTCTCAAGGGTCTAACGATAAATATTTAAGGGTTTGAGCAAAATGGGCCTTAAATGTTGTACTCGTTTATTGTTGAAAGGGTACAACAGACCCATAGTAGTTTTGAGTGCTATTTTTGAACAAAAGAGGGTTATCATAAAATTTGGCTTACGTGGTTTTAGTATGTGCATTATTATTTATTTTAACGGTTGATGTTTTAGGGTTGAATAATGGGTAATGCTATTTTCGTACAGAAAATGTTGACAGATAGGTATATACGATCTATCAAGCAGGCAGGTGTACCTACTTGTAATAATTTGATCTCAACACACGCGAAAAACAATAAAAAAGTATTATTTCTGTTTTCTTTTTGTTTTATAAAGGGACATCTAGCAAAAGCGCCATAGTTTTGTCTTGGAAATGCTACACTCAATGCTAGACGCAGTCATTAACATATACACATACAAGCACCCGTAACCGACGTATGTCTATGAAAGGTTTATTGAATGTAGAAGAGGCCAAGGAGGTATGTTTAGATGCCAGCAAATGGCGTGAAGTTGAAATCGCCCAGTGGATAAGGAACCCACTTAGTAAACACGACGTAGTGGGTTCGAATCCGGGCAAATACCAATGTAATTTTTACCTGGACATTTCTGACTGACGGTGAAAGAAAACATGTTAAGAAAACTTGGACTTAAAATTTTGAAATTGCCAATCAATAATGTTCATGCCTTCTGTATATAAGAAGAGGCCTCTGCCCTGTAGCAGTGGGACAGTAAACTGGCTGGTATTAAAAATGGCATTCGATAGTCTCTGCTTACTCCACTAGTGGGAGACAGACGTGAAGTTCGTTAAGTTTTTGATGCACATATAATATATTGTCTTTATCATTTATTTCTTTAACAACGAGTGACACTAAAGTACAAAAATTTAATAATATGTGGTTTTTCTTTAGAGAAAAATATGTAGTCTTATTACTATGTTCCATGTGCTATCTTGCTCTGCTTGTGACAATTCGCATGCAAATTTAACTTTTATCTCACGAAAGATTGTAATAATATTGTAATTAAAAAAGTGGTCTAAATAAATAAACAATTTTGAGTCTGAGTTCAATAGCATTGGTATTTGAATCTGTTTCAGATATACTTTCATTTTCCTTTATTCAAAGTGTTTTCATTTCCCTTTGTGAAATGTTCTAACAAGTGTTTCTTAGGAAATTAAAAGAACAAGAGATTTTTTACTTCATTAACGAACTCAATATTAGTGAAGGGTCTTTACAATTAATTAAGTCAAAGTTTAACTGAAATTTCAAAGGTTTTCTTCTTTGTATAAGTTGTTTGAACTGTGAAAAATTACTTTAAAATATATTAAAGAAATTATTAATATTATATTTGACAAGCCAGTAGCTTTATAACGTCTGATATAGGTAGAGTTATATTATAATTATATAAAACTCTGTGAATATTTTAGATATATTCACAGACTGCCTCTGTGGTTCGGTGGTACTGTGTATGGACTGCCACGCAGAGGCCGCGGGTTTGATTCCCGGTAAGTGCAAATATTTGTGTGCATGAACATGTCTATTTGCATTGGTCTGGGAGTTTTTATGTATAATATGTATGTTCAGGCTGTATGCGACGCCTGACAATTTTGAAGAGCAATGCGCATGATTGAGTGACGTTTCGGGCGGTGCGAATTATTACGTAGTGAAGCTCCGTACTGTCAACATCATTTTTTTGTAATATTCGATTTTTACTAAAAGTAAACCATATTATTAGTGGCAGTTGATGAGTTTTACTTGCAAAGTCCCTTCTAGTACCTAAGAAGAAGAAGACCGGCGTAATCAATGTATGTATTTACAAAAAAAAAATATTTCGCTTTCTAGAACCCATAACATAAGCATTTATTATGCATACTTTGGGTCTAGATGGCGTGCGTAGTAGTTGAAAAATATTATATTATTTTATTATATTCATTTACTATATTTTTCATTTTACTATATTCATTCTTTAATTTCATTATATATCGTAATGGCAATGATCAGCATAGTCAAATTGTATCATAATAGATATTTATACTATTATACAAAACGGAAAAGTTTGTTTGTTTGAACGCGTTATTCTCTGGAACTACCAGTCGGATTTGAAAAATTCTCTTTGTGTATGGTAGCCCAGTTCTCGAGCAAGATTATAGGTTGTGTAACATCACGCTACTGGCGACGAGAGCAGAGCAATAAGCAAAAACGCGGGTAATACCGCGCCACGGAAAGCTAGTTAGTTACAAACATAGACAAAGGTAGCCAAAGTATAGAATGTCTTAAGTACAACATTAGGATTAGTATTTTATTTATAAATTTTAGCTTTAAATTATTACAAAAAGATTAAAAAAAATATTACTCTCATTTAAATACAGATAAGCCGAATGAAAAAAGTGTTAACATTAAAATAAAATACTTCTTCCAAAATAGAATCCGTGAAAATTTCCCAACTTAATTTTTTTTTCACTGTCTCTAAACACCTTTGAACTTTACAGACCGGTGACTTGTAAGCTACACTTCGGTTACATAGCTGTAGACTACGTTCAAATGAAATATCATACTTTAAACCCATGAACAAAATTTTACTAAATTAACTTATACTAAATAATACTTATAATAAAAATGTAACCGATCGCTGTCTGTACATGGAAGATATATGAGAAAAAATACTATTAGGACCTATATTAACGCAAATAGAACCCAAAACAATGATTGTTACAATTTTTGTCTGTTTGTCATTTTGTCTGTTTGTCTGTTTGTCTGTTAGTCTGTTTGTCTGTTTGTCTGTTTGTCTGTTTGTCTGTGCGTTTGTTTACGCTAATCTCAGAAACGGCTTATCCGATTTAGATATGGTTTTCACTAATACATTGTGGTAAGCTTCACTTAACATTTAGTGTTTGTTTCATGTCAATCGGTTCATAAATAAAAAAGTTATGCCAATTTAAAGAATCACGTCGAACATTTGTTAATTTACTACGAAATCTGATAGAAACAGAGACTTTAACAGGTTACGGAATAGCTGATAGCGTTTTTATTTTTCGGATTCCGCTCATTCTAAACAATCTTCCGTTTAGTTTTAAATGAGTCCAGTTTCCAGTAAGCCTATGTTTCGCGATGACAATTAATAAAGCCCAATATCAGACACAACGAAAAGTTGTGGGTGTGGATCTAAGTATTAGCTGTTTTTCGCACGGTCAGCTTTATGTGGCTCATCACGGTTTAGCATTCCTAGCAGCCTGTATGCTTTGATCCCCGATGGCTATACGTCTAATCCATACATCCATATACCCATACATATTATATAAGGCTTTGTCCTGACTGACTGACTGACTAAGAGACAACGCACAGCCTAAACTGCTGGTCGTAGCGACTTGAAATTTGGAGGGTGTGTTTGTCTAAATGTCTAGAGGTAGTACTAAAAAAGGGTTTTTTAAAATTTAATTCCTAAGTGTGTGAAAAGGGATGAAATCGATTATATGAATCTTCTTCATTTTTTAACTTACAGTTTTGAAATTTTATTTTGGAATACTTCTATTTAAATAAAAAATATCCTTATAATTTTATTTTAACAAGGGTGGATTTAGAGGGGTGAAATTAGGGATGAAATATTCTATACAAAGATCTTTAGCTTCTGAAGCTAGCGACTCGAAATTTACAGGGAGGGGGAGGGAGGGAAAGGATGGAGGAAAAGGAGGAACTGAGGAGAAGGAGGAAGGGAGGCGAAAGTGAGAGGGAAGTAATGGGGAAGTGAGAGGAAAGTGATGGGGAAGTGAGGGGAAAGTGAAGAGGAAGTGTGGGGGAAATGCGGGAGAAGTGAAGGGAAAGTCAGGGAGAAGTCAGAGGGAAGTAAGGGGAAAGCCAGGGAGAAGTGAGGGAGAAGTGAGGGGAAAGTGAGGGGAAGTGAGAGGAAAGTGACGGAGAAGTAACGGGGAAGTGAGGGGAAGTGAAGGGGAAGTGAGGGGGAGTGAGGGGGAGATAAAAAATAGTATGAAAAACAGTATTTAAACAATATAAAAATGTCTATTGGAAAAAACGACATTCACGCGAGCGAAGCCCAAAAGGTCACTCACTCACTCACTTATCACGAAATCTCAGAAACAACAAGTGCTAGGAATCTTAAACTTTGCATTGTCATTCCTATTAGAATATAGGTGCTCACTTAGACGGAATTTTGCGAAATCCATCCCCTAAGGGGGTATAAAGGGGTGGCAAAGTTTGTATGAAACTTCTATAGTTTTTATAGTAGGATTACCAAATTACTAGAAAATACTCTTTTTTTAATATTCAGAAACCACCCTTATTAAATGGGCAAATAAGAGTCGCAAGTTTGTGTGAAAGTGGTTTGTCAGTTTTAGCGGTAGCGGGTTTAAACTGGATTCGCCATAGAGACGGATAATACTGATACAATGTACGATTGCCATAAAATCAGGCACGCAATTTTCTCATAGAGGCACCCATCTGAATTTTCACGCGAACGAAGTCGCGGGCAACAGCTAGTACTAAATATATATATAACAAAATTATACTATTGAAGCTACAAATAATATTTTTTTATGTATATCGCTTATTATAATCTTATTTATATATTGACGATTTTTAAACAAAATTTTATACCTTATTTCAACCCCTTCAAGCCATTTAATTGCTAAAAAAAAAACTTATGTTGTTACCCAAGGCCTAGTATACCTATTTCATCAAAATCAGATCAGTGGTTTAAACGTGATAGCTTAACAGACAGACAGACAGAGTTACTTTCGCATTTATAATATTAGTATGGATGAACGTTTATGTAACAACAACACAGTGTCACCTACTACTCTAAAGCATGTCGACAGCCGCGCCATTCCGCCTTCAGCAAGCGTGGCGATCAATGCTCATACCTTCACTGTACGAAAAGAGGCCTTTCCCTGCAATGCGACAATAACGGACTGGTATGGTGATGTTGACAGCAAGACCTTTGACAATACGGCAACATTTAGTCGCCATTTAGTTGCCAGTCTACATCGAACTTATTTACAATTCTGATAAATCCTGGTTTAAGTAAAACCGTGCGTAATTGAGGCTTATGTATGAAAAAGTGAGAGAAAAGACTTTTTTTTTCACTTCAATCTTTATCTGGGGTATTAATTAATACTTTGACGTTAAAATTAACGCTACAGTTTGGGATTTGGCCGCCGGGTACATTCGTCCCGGCTCTTTTGAAACCCTAATTTGGTATGAGGCGTCGGCGAGGAGTTGAGGGTTATGTCGGTATATTTTGTACTTGTACGATCATTTTGGACTAGTACCTCTAAATCTATATATATAAAAATGAATCCCTATTTCCCTTGGTCATGGCATCACGCGTGAACGGCTAAATCAATTTCATTAATTCTTTTTTTGTTGTGTTTGTTATTGTCAGGAGAAGGTTCTTATGAAAGAAAAACTAAGAAAATTGTTCGGTGATTTAAAAGGTTTTAGAATACCTAACCACCATATTAAATTTAAACCGCTAAACCGATTTCGATTAAAATTGGTATGTAGATAGATTTGGTTTCGGGACATAGCCTACTTTTTATCCCGAAAATCGCTCTGATTCCCGAGTTACATTAATTAAACACAGCAATTTTCACGCGGGCAAAGCCGCAGGGCGCAGCTAGTTATCTATATCTATACATATTATACAAAGAACTAGTAGTAGTAGTATCTATCTGAAAGAAAGTCATGATAGAAGTTTTTGAGATATATAAAACTATTTTATATACAGAATATACCAAGTTTTATTCGAACCCTGGCTTAGTAACAAATTTATTTTATTTCAATACTCTTTTGTCATAAATGTATTACAGCAAATCTTTTCTACTCGTGGCGTTATTTAAATTTTCACTAAGCGAAAATGAAAAATTATAGTTATTGAAAATCTAAATAATATTTTTGTATTCAAGTTATAAAAGTATTCTAATATTTATTAAAAGGATATTTATATTTGATAATTTTAAGGTTGCGATTTAGAGTAGCGTATTGGAGAGCGGGGCGGTTAGATATTAGTTTAAATGATGCTAGTGTATCATAGTAATCATGTTTTACAAAGAGGTATTAAAAGTGTGAAAACTATCATATCGCCATATAACGTAGGTACTCATTCTCCAATAGAATCGAAACCCCACAACACTAATTGTGATGAGATTTGGAAAGTATTGATAGCACACATAATTATTTTCTTTATTGCCTATGGTGGTAGCAAGCATGCGGTCTGTCGGTTGCCAAGTATTAATTAATTAATATCGGTACAGTCCGTATAACGATTGACGCCTACAATGAACCTCCAAAGCTTTCGGTTGCTCTGCGATCACTGCGTTGAAAAGGTTTTCTTAAACACTGTATTCTTACTTTGGCACGAAGGCTTCCTCAACATATTTCAGAAAACGGTCACACATCTGTGAAATCACTGAGACAAGTGCACATAGCCTCATTAATAATCCCTAAACCTCTGACCAAAGCTAGAAATATCAAATTGCGCTAAATCTGCTCCGCTTATAAAAAATCCCGCTCTCGCTTACGCTCCGCTACTCACAATCATAGTCCTTATAAACAAATATTAGAAGTCAAATTCTAATCTTGTGTATACTTTGTTAAAGATTAAAATGTAGATGAAAAGTTTAATCTGTTTTGGTTTATATTATTCGTTTGTGTTTAAATTATATTTGATCTTATTAAAAGATAAGACTTTAAATTAATTTTGGCACGTTAGAAATAATTATAAAATTAAAAAGAAATTTCTAGTCATTGACATTCAGGGACAGGCCTACCAATGTCGTATTTACTACTTAATTACTTGTAAATGTGAAAATGTATATAAAAAAGCAGAAACTTGAAGAGAGGCTCTTCTAGGACCCACTTTAATTTAATATTTATTTACTGCTGTCTTTTAATTAATGTTTTTACGAAATCAAATTTAGTTTACTTTATGAACTAGTCAAACTATCATTTGGTGTTATTTCTTTTCTGCCTTTTTCTTTCGTTCTTACACAAACTTGGACACAAATGTTGCAATGTTAAGCCTACACAATCATGTCTATAGGCAATAACTATTTACTATTAGCTGAATCATAAATCATCTCAGTAGTAAATAAAAAAATAAAAAGTTACAAGAAATGTACTGTACACTTTACAAAATAAAATATCGTTCGACCATTTGTTTCATACGAAAGATGTATGTACTGTGTTAGACAAGGATGGATAATTGAAAAGACGGTGCAGTTAGCAAGGGACAGAAGATATGTCACCTCCACTGAATCAAGTTGCTTGAGGCGACACAAACGCAATATCCTAGGACTTAAGCTCGTGATGGGATGTGTCGATATTATACATATTTAGTTTTATTTTATTTCAACATACACACTAAAGTTAAGCTCGTCTTTGTGCATGGAATTCCATTTGAAATATATTTGTTTATTTATTTCAATTTCTTAACATAAGTTTAATGCTTGAGACATTTTCTACATTTTATTATAAAAATAAAATTCTGCGTATTCAATTTTCTGTGGGCAATAAATCGGGTCACACACATAAATATCTTGGATAGGAATCGAATCCACAACACCCAGTTAGCATTAACAGTTTCGAACTATTACACTTCACCGACTAAAAAAAGTAGATGTGATTCTTTGTTGCTATCATAATTATCATAGAATTCCAAATCCCGAACTACTCCAAACTCTAAGCCAGACATTATATTATCAAAAAGTGTACACAGTGTGTAAAGTGTATTGTTTCAGATCATAGTATACACAAAATTGAGTACCATCGATACCGTGTTCCATCTCTAGCTCACTATCCGTCTCTGATTGGCTGTCATGTTGACAAAAGTTATGAGAGCGATATTTCTGTCCAGTTACAACACTAGTACTACGAGTATAATAATTGTTTACAGTATATTTTCTTGAGGAAACATATTTTTTCTATATTTGACGTTTCAGGAAATTATATTAATATTATTATAATTCATTAATTGTTACCATGGAATAAAATATATCTTGTTTTAGATGAAGTAACGTAGCTGTCAAAGGGGTAGGCAGAGATGTAAAGATCTTTGCTATATATACATATATGTATAGCTATGTCGAGTTCCGTTAATATAATTCAAGAAACTGCTCTAAATAAAATTAAAATCAAATCAATAAAGGTTCTAAGTATAATAATAATTAAAAATTACAAAACTGGTGAACAACATTCCAAAAGTCAAACTACTGGTATGGTGGCCTCCATTAAGGCGGCCCAATAAGGTGTTTTTTCAAGCCCCGCTTAAAACGTAAAGTTCTAGGTTTTAATTGAGCGTCAAAAGTATGAAGTGTTTAACCGTTTTTTTTTCGAAAAAAAAAGCCGAACAATCTCTGTGAAAGAAATACTTTAATAGAGTCTAAGATCCTGAAAAGTTCAGATATTTACATTTAATCCTGACAGTCCAGGTATACAATTTCATCAGATTACTTAAACGAGTAACCTTCACAAACTTAATGCTAAGTACTTACTGTATGTACTGAAGTCGGTGATTTGCACCGTATTGCAGTCTTCCCCGACTTGTAAGTAAGTGATTTCGCAGCGGTAGACACCCTCGTCTTCAGGGTGAACGTCGTTAATCACCAGCTCAGCATAGGTCATGTTTCGGGAATACGAAATCGCCACTCTGCAAAAGAAAAAGAAAAGATTTAAAGTCTATCCTCTAAATAATCTTGTCTGTTCTTCGACTAAATCCTATAAACAATGCATGATTTTATACCATTTTTACAATATTTTAAGAACTTCTTTTAGAAGGCTACATATGTATATATGTAAGTTTACGTTTAACTCGTATACATTATAAAGGCTTATGTATAAAAAGTAAAACATTTGTCTTTTTTATACACAACATGCTTACGAAATAATATATATACACGGTCGAATTGAGAAACCTTCCCCTTTTTGAAGACAGTTAAAAATAAAGAAAAGTTTCTTAATTAGGTATGTCGTAAAAACAATTAAGTACCTTCCTGCTAATTCTTGAGAGATTGCTAGTAAATTATTAAATTACAAAAAAGGGAACTTTGAAATTAAATTTAAAAGTGATCAAAGAAAATTTCTAAGGAAATTTACACATTTGACATATTTCAGACAAGTCTTTTAAACTTTCAAGTTAGGTATGTGTGTTTTTCTTGACCTACCTATGAGTTTTTACAATATATCTTTGACAATAGAGTAGTATAAAATTTTTATATCTAATGATATAGTATAATACCTATACAAAAAAATGAGAGACAAAATTTACTGAAATTTACCTCGTTAATTCTTGAGGAAGGTGTTAGCTATGTAACATCACGCAACTGGCGACGCGACGGGAGCAGAACAGTAAGCAAAGACGCGGGTGAAACCAATAGTATTGTAACTAACAACAGAATATGATTTAATTTTAAGATAACATACTGTAATTCTGCTGGTTTATAAAATACATCAACAACATATTAATCCTAAAGATGGGATCATAAAGTTGGATTTAAAGTGATCAAAATAATGTTATTGAGACCAGCCACCGATGGGACAGCTGATCGATCTGGACAGCTTCCAATTTCATTTAAAACTTAATTTTAATAAAGTGCAAGGTAATTGAGTAGCCTTTATAAAAAGATCTCGTAAGTAAGTCTAAACTAATACGAGTATTATAAAAAGAAAAGATTTGATTTCTTGTATTTTAAGTAACCGATTTAATAAATTCTTTCACCTTCAGAAAGCTACAAATAGCATGGGTAACATAAACTATATTTTATTAAGTTGAACATATATTTTCAGTCATTTTAAAAATTTGATTTTAAGCGCTTTTCTAAATCTGAATGACGTAATACGACACTATTGCAATGATATTTTCCAAAGTCGTTTGTTGTAAGACCAAATTCGAAGAATGATTCCGAAGCGAAGCTAGGGTGGACGTCTAGTTATAAATATTTTTAAGAAGCTCGGTATAAGTTTATATGAAAATCAGTGTTTTCTTTCCTACGAAGGAAAGTGAGCTACCGATAAAAATGGTATCGAGAGCTCATGGGCTACTGAAATACTAGAGGTTAACTAGAGTCATAGTATATCATAAAATTAGTGCTTTCTTTAAACCTAGTTACGCTCGAGCAATATCACAGCAGTTATTTGATATGACAACCTACTCTGTAGTTCGGTGACACTGTGTATGGACTGTCACGTAGAGGTCGCGGGTTCG
Organism: Parascotia fuliginaria; assembly: GCA_963082885.1. NCBI lineage: Eukaryota > Metazoa > Arthropoda > Insecta > Lepidoptera > Erebidae > Parascotia > Parascotia fuliginaria. The sequence continues at coordinate 10,251,930 of OY720197.1, forward strand.
ATTTCCGCTCAGTGCATATATTTGTGTGCATGAACATGGCTGTTTGCATTGGTCTGGGTGTTTCTATGTATATTATGTATGTATTTCCAAAAACAAGTATCTAAATAGGTTTATCCGCATTCTAGAACCCATACCACAAGCTAATGCTTACTTTGGGTCTAGATGGCGTTGTGTGGTTGTTGTGGTATTATTTATTTATTTAATTTTACTATGTGATTTGCAGCTTGAAAGAACGAAACGCAGTACTACTACTATTCTTACATCGATCTTCCATAAAAGGGTAGTACTTCCCCGGACGATCCGGCCCATTCATGCTAAAACCAGCGTGGATCTACTACTGTTCTTACTGCTATATCGCTTCATCAGACTGATTCCCTTCACTAAAGAAATAATATTCCAAAATTCCAAACAAAAAATGAAGGATATAAAAAATAATTATTAATCATATACCTAAATTTCTAAATATAACCACACGCGAATGAAACGACAAAAACAAAACCACAAAGTTGTTAAAATCTCCAAACTTCATTAGTGGGCACTATTTAGTTTTTTTGTAATGTTTTCCCTAAAATCCCTGTCTAATGGGCACGCAGTGAGTGTGCAGAACCCTCTGTAAAACAGTTAATTAAGTGGACTGTCTACTAGATTGATAGGTCTATGCTCAAGGGGAGAATCGGTTTTAATTTGGGCTAGTTTTTTTTGATCATTTTTTGGAAGTAACACGTTAATTAATCTTGTTTTTAATTTGTGGGCTAGTTTGGTATTAGTTTATATTTGCAGCGTCCAAGAAGATCTAAAAGTAAGTTATAAAGCAGGAGTAAGTTCTGAACTTATTAGCTGATGTTATTTAGACTGACATCATTTATTTATTAAAAAGAAGTTCTTAAATGGATAGTGTAAGCACCTAGCCATCGTATTTTTATCCAATAAAAATTTAATCACTGTACAAAATATTGGCCTTCACAAACTCAGGAGACAAAATCGTTCTAAATTCTTGGCATAAAATCAAAAGGGTTCTAAATAAGTTAAGAGCAGATTTAGGTCCTAACTAACTTGTTCCAACTTTAAGCTAAACAATTTTGCATAATGCGCTTAGTTGGCATGCCAACATGAATAATTATAATGTGTCGGCATTATCTGTTGTATTTAAAATTTGTATTTAAAGTTTTCACGAAAAGTCTCATTTTAAATTGTGTGTAGAATGGACAATTAGGTTGAAAAATAAACAGACAGAATAAAAAAGAGCGGTCAATTTATTCCTACCACAAATATATTGAAAGAAAAATAAAATTAGGTACATAAAATTTTTGTATCACTCTGTTTATCTAATATCTACATACAATAATACAGACAGACAGATTTATAAAACGTCAAAATAACAACACAATTATAACTTTCTTAATCGTTCGATAGATGGCGGTAGTGATAATACGATTATATTACAAATGTTATTATGAAGATCAAATTGTAAGGGTCGATGTGGTTAGGATACGCTATAATTTAAGTTTATATTACTTGTTACTCAAATTAACTAAGTTAACGTTAAACTGTCTATCAATTTCGAAATAAAATGATTATAAGTGAGTTAATAAACCAATAATATTGACATATACCGTAGATGTCGATTTATTGACTCAAAGATAGTTTATTAAATTTGTTGGAGTGGTAGTACATTATATGCTATTGTGTTTCATTTGGTAAATTACAGTGCCTGAGACCTAAATCTCGCCTCAAAACACAAATGTATAATACTGCGCCCTCTAGGGGCACGATGGAAAAACAAAATTATAGATACCAGAGTGCATCCTTACACTCTCAACAACACGGTGTATATAATTACCCCATCTTCCCCGGTCTTAAACAAATTATGAAACTTACAGCAAACACCCATATTAATATTTTATTTAAACAATACCGTTTTACATTTAATAATGTTTTATTATCCTTAAAATTCAGGGGCGGTAATAAACGTTTGAATTGCGAGAAGAATGGGCATAAACGTCGGAATAATTCGTAAAGTTAGTGTTATGAAAGTAGCTGCATCAAACCGTATAAAATTACTAACTTTCCGCGTTTTCAACCGCGTCTTTGCTTACTGCTCTACTCCCATCGCCAGTAGCGTGATGTTATATAGCCTAAAACTTTCCAATTAAAAATAAATAAAATAAGGCAGGTTTTGTACTTGTTTGCTAAAAAAGCTAAAACGTTAAAAGCTTTAATCGAAACTCAACACACGCAGACTCCATTTTACATAATCATTTAATCATGTTTCGCTTCGGGCGCTCAAGGATGAACATACATATTTATTATCATACATAAGTATACGATGCAAAGAATCAAGAAATTACAGAAGCGAGAAAACATGCATAATTTATTTTATATTTACAAAGGGGAAGTTAAGCTTAAGATTGCGAAGGACATGTTTGCCAAATGCACCCTATGAGGAAGGTAGGGTTGCTAGAGAATTTTGGAAATTTTATTTAGACAAATTACGTTTATATAATTAAGAAGGCCTTCATTAATGGATAAGAATGTGTCGATTTAAATAGTCAATATATTTTGATCCATCATCATGAGCCAAAAGACGTCTATTGTTGGACATAGGCCTCCCCTAATTTTCGCCACTATCAAATCAAATCAAATCAAATAATTTATTTGCTTAAAATGTGGTACATACTAAAGTTGTTAATAAATTAGTTTCAGGTAGAGACACATTTCGCCAAATAAGGTTGGCATGCAAATATTATTAAAATTGTCATATTAATTATGTAATTACAAACATTATATTAATTTACTTAGACACTTAGACAAATTAAATTAATTAGTCACAGATATTTAAATACTTAATATTACAGATAACGACATCTACAGTGCATTTCTATATTTGTAAAAGCGACACGAATCTTTTACTAAAAACACTTTGGCCAGTTGTAAGCCGTCCTTATTCATCGGTTGCCCGCCACCCTTATAGGGTCGTCGGTCGCTAAATTGAAACACTTTGTACGATACTCAGCGATATGTTCTAGACGTTTGACATCAATTTCTTTAGAAAACTAAAAGGATCTCTATTAACTACCTAGTAATTATTTAAAATATTTGAGCACGGTTATTTTATTAACCTCCGACGTAAAAACGGCACGGTGTTATAAGTTTGACGTGCCTTAACTTAATCTAACCACTGAGACTAACTATGCATAACGATTGTCATAGATGTTGCCATGGCAACAGCATCGCCATCTTATCGTACTCTCTATATAACAGCGACAACAATAAGACTGATGATTCCGTGCTCCTATTAATTACAAGACAACTAAAAACCGGCACAGCTATCCAAAACAACCTTAGCTTTAAAGGTGTTCCTAGACCGCGAGCATTCACATGTAATAACGTTACAAGTCCTAGCATTACAACAGTGAGGAAGGCGAACCAAGCGTTACAGTGCGCAACTTGTGATGATACAATTCAAGCATTACATTGATGAGGAAGGCAAACCGAGCATTAGTAATATTTTGAATCTGGAATGTTAAATTGCAAGCGAATGATTGACAGTCAGGGAGGCCAGTTTGTAGTGTAATGCTTAAAACCGAATCATTACAGGTAAATGTTCGTGGTCGTGTTAAGGTGCTCCGTACCTTAACGCTAATTAATCAACAAGATAACACTAAACTCAATACCTTAATCTGCGATAAATTACCTGAATTAATTGTATTACCTGCTACAAACATTCAAATAAAAAATGGCCGCTAAGTTCATTTGTCAGCGCCAGCTAAAGACTACAGCCGAAATTGCGCAATGTCCTTTAAGTGGCGCGTCTGTTGTATACGTTTGCGAGATTAAATACTAGATATAAATAAGTTACGAATCAAAATAGATAAAAGAAAATATTATGATCATTTAACACAGACCGAATGGCAGCACATCTTGTAAGACTGTAGTCAAAGCGATGGTCAATCCGCCAGGCTAGCGTAGAGATAACGAGTTCACGAATAAGTCACGGTGAAAACCCAAAAGAAGAGAGAGAGAGAGTCGTTCGATGGTACTGAGTACGGATTACCACGCAGAGGTCTCGGGTTTGACCCCGAGTCAGAATTTTACTGGTGAAAAATTCTCAGTATTAGCTCGAAGTCTGGAATTGTGGCCGATAAATGGCAACTGACTCGCCCTCTGTTACATGGAAGCTCAAGAAATAAAAATAAAAATGGCAAAGTGGGTGGTTAAACACCTCTGCCTACCCCTTCGGGGTGGAGTAGTTCGTAGATCTTGCAAATTAATGTGTTGTGTTGTTGTCTACGGACAAAAATACAATATAAAGCACTTCAATGTAGAGGTTTCTTTATTCCGGTTAAAGTATTTATTATGTTCTCATTGCTGAATTAACTTGCACTAACTATTAAAGCTATTACTTTTTCTTTTCAACTGAAATGAGTTCTCCGCTGGTTTCCATTTCCAGTGAACTTTAGAAAATAGAAATCGGATTCAGATTTTACGTTTTTTAAAGTTGCTCCTTTGCTGTCTACAAAATGTTTCTAAAAGAATTGTATAAATACTGGCTACGCCCCAAGGCTTCAAAATAGGCCGCTTTTCGGGATTAAAAGTAGCCTATGTCCGTCTCCGGCACCAAATTTATCTACATACCAATTTTCATTGAAATCGGTTTAGCCGTTTAGGTGCTGAGTGGTAACAAACACACACATACACACACACACACACACACACAAATTTTCTCATTTATAATATTAATAGGAGGTTGATCATAAAAAAAATACCATTTGTTGTCTTGTTCTTTTGTTTGTTTTATCTATGTGATGTGCATTAAAGAATATTCTTACTCCATATATTTGTTTGTGCCTTTTTTCTTTTTTGAAGTTAGGAAATTGGATCCAAAAAATCGTTCTAATAACTCATCTCATCAAGTAATAAAATCGTGCGTTCTAAAATAATATTACCATTTCCACTGGTATATTCTGAGAATTATTATCTTTTACAATACACTTGTAAACTGCAGCACATAACAAGATTTTACCCAAACCAAGCTAACAAACAAAGGAATACGACATCTTCAATCGAGTAACCACAATTTTGTATATTCTTCCGTCACAATAACGTAAACATTCATTCACATACAAAACACAATTGAATTTCGCTTTTGTCATTCAATAACGTTATAATCCTTCAAACTTAGCCTTACAAAGTTCAACAACACAGGTTACGAAGTTATAGTATTCCACACAATACGTCCGCAACAAACTTGGTATTGTTCGAACTACAATGCACTGTAATGGACATACTGCACTCGATTCAATAATTTATCGTAACATTTAAATATAGTTTATCTGCAGTCTGTAGTAAGCTTAATGTTGATTTGTTGCTTAGCTATTAAGCAGTTTAAATGTCAGTTAAATACTAGCAATCGGAATGTTGTGTATGTTAATTTGGTCTGTGTATAAAAGGAGTATTAAACAACGAAGTTCGAAGTTTGTATTATAAACTGGCCCTTCTGATAAACGATCTGTTGTTTCCTAGATTTTAGGAGCATCAGAATTTAACTGATTATACTAATAGCGTCCGAATCTGGTGCTTCTACTACAGACATGATTATGATAATGAACTTTCACTGGGTGAAACCATGAGAACCACTTTTCTTTTGAGTTATGGTTACAAATTGAGCGAGAAACTTCTATAATTATACTATTAGAATAATTGTCGTCTTCCTTATTATAATATATAAAATATATTCATTTTTCTAACTTCTATTGTTACAAAAATATTCACCGCACCACATTCCCGTATCGCGAGTTCAATTCAGAAATTCGATATTACCGATAGCGTATATTGTGTTGTTTGCATGCATATGTAAATACAATTCATTTGTTTCCATGCTACCGATACTGATAATATATAATTCAGTGTTCGCGAGCCTAAAAGCTAATAAAGAACTGCGTTATTTACACCATTATATCCAGTATCGAAAATTGATACGCATTCAGAATATAAATACCATTTTATGTTTTGCTCGTGGTAATAATATAACAGTCTTCACGCTATTTTCCTCTAAGGGATAGGCATAGATGTTTACCACTGTCTTGGGAACATAACAGTGAGTGAGCTTGTTCCCATTAATCAGAGCTGCAAACTGAGAATTTTTAAAGAAAATCTTGGTATGACTTACCCGACTCGGAATTCGAATCCAAACTACGTGACAGTCCATAGACAATATTATTGAACCAATAAAGCAGTGTTCTAGTTATTTTTTTTTAAATTTCCACTTAAAAAGACACTGTTACTGACTCAAGCTAAAAACTTATAACATTGCTAATTTTGTCTTCAAACTTTTTAACAGCTGCTAATTACTTTCAAGTTTTCTTTTAAAATTTCCAGACACTATAAACTAAAACTAGTGAATATTATAGAAACTTTAGAACCGTTAGATAGACGCTTTATGGTGCTTTTAGTAATAAGTTTTTCTTTATTATAAGTGATCGGTATGGATCGTTTCCTATAGCTAGACTAGGCTAAACGAAATTAATAATATTAGAATTTTTTAAAAGAGGCTGTAGGTAAATATTGGGTTCATATTGTTTTAGCTAGAGCTCTACCAAAAAGAAGAATACCGCATCCACAGTTACACTAACTAGGTAGTGTAATTCTTTTAGATCATAAGACAAGTCTACATTGTCAGCAGTATAGTTTTATATAAAAAGAAAGAAAATGAAAAGTCGAATGGGTCTTCATTAATAATATAATAAGTTTAAAGTAAGTATAGTCTCTCTTAAAATAGCAAAGATTTACTACTGTAAAAGAATTAAGTATTCCAGACATATATAAGGAAGAAATACACTTAATTGTTTTAATGCAGGAAAAGACGGAATCTTTTGAATACATCACCTGGTACACAATTTTAATTAAGACCCATTTTGAATTCATGAAGCAAACCTTACTTTACATTTTTAATAAATATAAACTTAGATTGGATTAAATTGTAGATTGTGTGCCGTGATAGTGAATCTGCATCTTGCAAAAAATGGGGTTCGAAATAGTGCAATGTCATTTTTACAAAAAAAAAAAATCTAGTACTACGGGCATACGGAGAAGGAACATTTAGTGAGAAACTGAGACTATAACCAATATCCTAAGGACCGAATTCCTTAGCTTCATTTATAAATTAAAGAAAAATATTAAAAAAATGCAGATATGCAAGTACATTTTTTTTATACTTTCGAAACACTATCGAAACATTTTAAACCAGCTTTTGTAGAATGCAATGTACGTACCGTTCAATAACTTTAAAAATTATCTAAAAAATATATAAGTTAATTATTATTCGCCTACAGACAATTTTCTGAGAAGAACCGGCAAAAAATCAAACCTAATCTTTTCTATTTGACTATTTTTTTTGTTATGACAGTATTTAAATATGTTATTGTAACCTCGACCTTTTATACAGTGAATGTCCTTCCTCAGTCAAATTGTTTCATTTTGAGCGTGACGTCTTCCAAGAAAAATCTCACATCCATATACTAGTATTTATCTACTAAACAAGCCAAAACACGATATAATCCAGCGCAGGTGTGTGTGCTCGACCGCACATCAGTTTTGACGACGTCACACTACGTTACATAGCCGCAAACAGCCTTCTTACACAAAGGGATGAGCTTGTTTTAGACGGTGATATTTTAGTTTGGATTGGGGTTAGTTGCATTTGGGACTGCAAATGGAAGTGATTTAAGAAAGATAGTTGTAGAAAATCAGAGAACTCAGCCAGGAAATAAGGATGGTAAATAAATAGTGTGAAAGTATAATGAGAGAATGAAAAGAAATGATTACATGCATGACTTTCAAATTTACAAAGATCAGAGCTATCGCCTGACAGTTTAATCATAGGTAATTATCATGTAATTAATTCTTTTATGTGATTATTAATATATTATATATATATTAATAATCACATATATAGATATATATTATATCTAAAAAAATAATTATCTTCAAACTAAACAATAGTCAAAGTGCAATTCTGTTCTTATGAATTAACAATTTTCTGAGAAGATTAAGATTATTGAATTTTGCAGAATCGAATAATTTAAAGAAGAAAAAGAAAGAAATAAAATTAGACACAAAAACATGATAATAACAAAAGCAAACAGAACTAAAATTACAAAATCCAATACCAAATAGAATTACCTAAAATGTGTCTAAATGGCAGCAGCTCAGCATTATGCTACAGCATTTATGAACTGAGTCAAGAATTTAAGAAGAGTATTATAAAATTTAATGTGATTTATGGTATTTTTATGTTTGACTAAATTTTCTGACCTTCTGCAATCTCAATAAAAAATTGTCCAAGAATTTAAAATATATACGCTTTTAAAATCCATAATCAAAAGGTTGGTATTTCCCACATTTAATCATATCACAACATCTTAAATGCTTTTAAAAGCTTCTTCTTCTTCTCCCTTTATTATGGCAACTGAGCCGACGATTGTGTCAGCTATTTCTGCCAGCGTCAAGTGTAAAATAATATACTAGTTGATGATTTTAATGGTATAATACAATGATAAAAAATAGAAAAAATGTGGATGAAATTAAATGACAACCATCTTCTGTGAAAACAAAAGATGGACCCTTTTAAAAGCTAAAAAAGGTTTATATTTCGTTTGTTTTTATCTGTCACCTTGACATTTGTACTAAGTAAGAAAGAGACAAAACCCATTTTAACTATAGAGGCTTATAGGAATAAGGGGGTAATTGTAATTTTTAGATAAACAGAAGACAACATACATACTTAAATGAGCTACAACAAATCTTAAGAGGGTAGATCGAAGGAAACCATCTTGCATATTCGGACAATTTCGCCCGCCGTCGGAGCGATGCGAACCATGATGAAATACTATTGACAGATATGTAAGCCGGGTTGCCAACATGAATAATGTTTTCGAAATGGTAACTTTTTATGTAAATATTTTTATTTATTTTATACTACACGTCTGCCCTTGCTTCGCTACGGTATCAAAAGTTTCATTCGGTCTCACAACGCCCACGGAAAATTCCAATGCAATAGTGTCGTATTTCATCATTTACATTTACAATGGCGCTTAAAATATTAAAATTCTAAAAATGTTGAATTTACTCTTTATAATAATAGTATACATTTATATTTACTAGCTTTACGCGGCGCGGTTTCACCCGCATCTTTGCTTACTGATCTGCTTTCGTTCTTCCTCGAGATCTGGGCTATCATACGCAAAAATAAATTTTCAAATCCAATTGGTAGTTCCAGAGATTAGAGCGTTCAAACAAACAAACAAGGAAACATACAAACTCATTCGCTTTATATACTAGTGTAGATAGTAGCTCAAGAAAAATCGAAATCGGTTCAGCTGCTCTCGAGATTTGTGCTTGGCAACACATTCAGCGATTCATTTTTAAATTATAGATTATCGCTTTGATATACACGGTTACCTATAATAAAACTTTACAAATTATCCATATAACTATCTGATTCCTGTATCGTTGCCATATTGTTATAACACTAACGTGCCTACCTACATGTGTGGTTAAATTTATAGTATGCAATGAAATTTGTAACGCAATCAACGCTAAAGCTACATTTATAACTGCTGACCGAGATATACGCGTACGGTAGTAGATCCACGCTGATTTCAGCATGAATGGGCCGGATCGTCCGGGGTAGTACTACCCTCTCATAGAAGATCGACTTAAGAGTAGTAGTATCCGTACTACTGCGTTTCGTTCGGTGAGTGAGAACGCCGGAGGCCCAATTTCCCCCCTTTCCTCTTTCCTCACCTCCCTCATTCCCTTCCCCTAACCCCATTCCCAGCCGCCATAGTGGAGGCCACCATACCAGCAGTTTATGACGATGGCTTTTGGTATAGTGGCCGCCACTTCTGGATTCCACTGACTGCTTACCATCAGGCGGGGTGGAGTCACTTTGGTAGGCTATAATATAAAAAAAAATAAAAAAAAAAAATATTCCTATTGATAAATAACTTCTAAATGAAAATTATTTTTTTATATTTTGTACAAAATATAATTACTAAACGACCGCCCTCGCTTTGCTTCGATATCAAAAGGTGTGTGGTGATTAGGCACATGCCTACGGACCTTGTATTGTAAAAATTTTATCTTTTCTCTTTATAATATTAGTTTAGATGACAATTTGAATTATAAAATATTTTATGAATTCTCTATCCACTAGAAAAAGTCCATACTGTACATATAGGCAGCATAAGATTCTGCAACGCTTAAAGAAAAAGATGACGTTAGACCGCAAACGGTACAAAAAAATGGTAATAAAAATAAAATATCATTTAGACAATATTTACCCAAGATTAAGTAATTTCATGAAAAATTTTCTTCAAGGGAAATGTTTTATCTTACTTTAAAAGAAAAATTATCATTACGGGGATATTTACTCAACTTTGTAATGTTTTACGGTAGTTAAGGTGAATAAAAAGGTCTGTTAATGTGTAGATACTTTGAACAATGAAATTTAAATGGTGGACTTCATGATGCTTAAAGTTATGTACCGAGATCTAGTATTGCAAAATAGACTCTATTTTGTTACCTCTAACGTATAAATATGTTTGTGAAGTTCTGTTACTTGTGGTAGTTTCATTTACGCCAACTATGAGTGTACTAGTCTAGAATTTAAACCCCTATTGCTTTGTATGAGTGTAGTCAAAGCGGTATAGAAATTAATACCTCAGCAACCACACAACACCATGATATGCGTATGATAACCCAGTTACTAAGGAAGGTTATAGGCTATGTAATATCACGCTACTGGCGACGGGAGCAGTGCATTAAGCAAAGACGCGAGTGAAACCGCGCCGCTGAAAGCTAGTAATAGACAAATATACGACTTTATTTTCACTTCATAATAATTATTAAGGAACTATTAGACATATCCACTACCTCAGTTGTTTTATAATAATATAATAATAATAATACCAGCCTGTTTTACTGTCCCACTGCAGGGCAAAGGCCTCTTCTCATATAGAGAAAGAATGAGCATTAATCACCACGCTTGCTCAAGGCAGATTGGCAATTTCAGACTTTTAAGTCCAGGTTTCCTCTCGATGTTTTCCTTCACCGTCAGTCAGAAATATCCAAGATAAACTTAGAAAGTACATATGATTTAAAAAATCACATTGGTATTGCCCGGATTCGAACGTAACCTCGTGTTTACGAATCCACAGGGCGATTTCGACTTATAGTTTACAGCTTTCAGTTTTATAATAGCGTAGTGTTTTTTATAAAACAGCTCCTGCCCTGTGAACAAGCCCTGTGTCGCGGGGAACTTTACTGTATTTACTGTACTGTACTTTAATGTATGTTACATTTAACGTATACAAAGTACACCCAGACTCGGAATAAATATTTATAGATCACACAAAGTTTTGTGTCCCGTGTGGGGATCGAATCTACAACCTCGTCCACAGCAGTCGCTTGCACTCCTACTGCATCACGAAAGCAGTCAAATACTACTTTGATGACCATCCGTAGTTAGGCACCTTTGGCTACGTCATCGCATTGGAGTAAAAATTAGTTCCAATAAAAATAGCACATGAAGTAGAGCTATGTGAAATTTAATAATGTTGAAAATATTGCTTATAACGAGGTTTTAATATAAAATATTATAGCCGGTAATAACTTCGTTTCACTGTTGAATAATATTACTGTGGTAGTGCAAATGGAGGTATATGTTTTTATATGAACAGATAAAACTACTTACGTACTTAAAATATACATTTTTGTTTTACGCTAGCTGTCCGCAACGCGGTCTCGCCCGCATTAATTTGCATTTTTGGTTAGAAATTGGGTTATCAAATGCAGAAAGAATTATTCGAATGCAAGGAGTAGTTCCAGAGATATGCGCGTTCAAACAACTAAACAAACTTTTCCGCTTTATATGTTACTTACTGTAGATGTTGCTGCACCTTTTAGGAGACAAAAAAATCTTACTATGTCTAAATAGTAAAAAATAAGTTTACAGCTTTTTAATTTAGCTAAACAACAGGAAAAACCTTCTATAGTGGCGACCACGAACTGGAAGATGCAGTGTGGGCAGACTCCTCACAAGGTGGACTGATGACCCTATAAGGGTGGCGGGCAACCCAGCCAAGGTGGCTAAAACAGAAGGCCTATGTCCAGCAGTTGACGCCTTTGGCTGATATGATAATGATGAAACTAAACAATGGATTTTAATATAAATAATAACAATAATAATATCAAAACAATTACGCACAACGCCATCTATACCCAAAGTAAGCATATTTATATAGCTTGTGTTATGCGTTCTAGAATGCGGATAAACATACTTATATACTTTTTTTAAGTACATATATATTATGATACATAGAAACACCCAGACCAATGCAAATAGTAATGTTCATGCACACAAATATTTGCACTGAGCGGGAATCAAACCCGCAACCTCTGCGTGGCAGTCCATATACAGTACCACCGAACCACAGAGGTTATCAACTACCAGGAACTACCAGTCAGATTTAAATAATGATTTTTGCGTATGATAGCTTAGTTCTTAAGGAAGGTTATAGGCTTAGTTACATTACACTACTGTCGACGGGAGCAGAGTAGTATAAGCGGCAAAATATAACTTTACGTTGCTAAAAGCGCGCTGTGGAAGGCTAATAGTTTATAGTGTCATAAAAATATGTATATTGGTTGGTAATCTTATGCAAAACTTAGATGAATTGCTCGTTAAGTATACTGCAAATTCATTTCTTTATGTCTTTTCTAATAGACTTTTCTTTAATAGCTAAATGGATTTTATTGCTCAAAGAACATTTATTCTTATCTACGCAAACGTAATTAAAAAACACATTATAGGCAAATAAATGAGAGACTAATAAAAGCATTTGTTTTTCTTAATTTTATGTAATCTCCATTTTGACCGGACATTTTTGTAATAACGAAAGAAGTTTACTTCAATCGATATTTGTTTCGACAGCATTAATAATTTTTTTTTTTACTAGCTGTTACCAGCGTTTTCGCCCGCGAGGATACATATTTTCTGAATAAAAGTGGCCTATGTCCGTTTTCGGTACCCAATCTACAATCTACATACCAATTTTCATCAAAAATGGTTCAGCTGTTTAGGCGCTGAGTGGTAACAAACACACACACAAACACAAACAAACTTTCGCATTTATAATAATAATAATAGGAATAGGAATATTTGGATTAGTTTTTATGTAGGTATTTTTAAAAAGGATTAATTAAACGTACACTCACCTTCAATGTCTGAAAAGCTGATCAACGAAAATTCAATTAATCACCTGTGTGATGTACCAATTTCCAATGCTTTGAGGTACTTTACATGAGATTTAACTGGTGATTAGTTAATTTTTCGTTAATCAGCCTTTCAGAAACTGGGGTCAGACTTGCCACAGTTTTAATTAGCCTACCATAATGACTCTACTTTGCCTGAGAGTAAGCAGTTAGTTTGGTCTGGAAGTGGTGAATACCAGTTGAAAAGCTATTGTTTTGAACCTATTGGATGGTGGCTTCCACTATGGCGGCTTTATGAGATGCTTGATGCTTGTACGCACAATCTACAAGACTTGGAATCAATATATAGAACTTAAAGGCCCTGTTTCACCACTTTCTGATAAACTGCGAGATAATCTATTCGAAACTTAACTGACAGATAGTACTCAAAAACCAGTTCCACAAGTGTCTATAACCTTAACTGACAATTAATAAATTCTTAAAAATAGAATACAGATTTAACTAGATGTTTTATCTGTTAGATATATTATATCAGTCACTTTAGCAGCTAGTTGTGAAACAAGCCCATAATGACACAAAGCTTTTGACGCATATGCGAATAAAATCCAGACCATTCTTTTTTTATTTCTTTCTTTTATTAGCACAGAAAACAGTTAATTCATCACTTTTCACAATGCTCTGAAGCCTATTATTAATTAACTAATGACTTATTAACGTACAATATAAATCAACGCATAAATTAAAATATTTCATGCTTAATCACTGAGCGCATTATGTAAATAAATTGAATTATTATCTATTCAGTCTGAAATACACCCATAAACACAGTTCTACTCAAACATGTATGACTGCCATGCAGAGGTCGCTGGTTCTATTCCCGCTCAGTGCAAATATTTGTGTGCTTAACATAGCTATTTGCATTAGTTTGGTTGTTTCTATGTATATTATGTATGTATTTACAAAAAAGTATATAAGTATGTTAATCCCCATTCCAGAACCCATATCACAAGCTATTAATATATGCTTACTTTGGCTCTACATGACGTTGTGTGTAGTTGTTGTGGCATTATTATTTAATTAATTTAGAAGAATCGAATACTGTTTTGATTTTGGATTAGGCATTATTTTCACTCTATAGGCGAAGATCGCCAAGTGTAGGCCACACTTGTATTGTTTCTGTATCTGTCAACTCAAAGATTATTAAAATAGATAAAAAAACACGAAGTAAACATTTGGAAATCATTAACGGATTGCAGGTGGACTGGCGATCGCAGCGGCATCGGCCCTATCAAAGTGTCTGCGTTTCTTGCCAGTTCTTATCACGGCTCTACCTCGTCAGCGAACTGGCTGTAGCTTAATTCGCTGACTTCATGTAATTTACGTTCATAAGCATCATACTTCTTGATCAAAATGAAGTAAATGCTTTGAGTTTGAGTTTATAACAGAACGTTGCAATCCATATTGAATAATTTCTCCATCGCAAACTATATGCCATCAATAGGTAGGTACAATTAATATTAAACCTGCTACCCCTATAATCGATTAAGCTTGAGTATAAAACACGAACATATTGGCTAACCATTTTATGAGTAATAGTAAAAATATTACGAGCGAAAATAACAGCTCTCGCTCAAAACTATAGAATTTATAGCATTGCAGTTTTATGGCAAAATTCTCGTTAGAAGTAAAACTAATGTGGGTGGGATCGGTTGTTAACAATGTTAAAGGGTCCGAAACGCCCATTAAAGGGATATGTATTTAAGTTTACTGTATAACAAGGGCTTTAATTATAGAAGTGAGGAAACTCTTGAGGGGATAAGAGGTGCCAAGAAAGGTTATGGCACGGCCATGATTTACTTATTTATTGGCATAAAAACAATATAAGCTAATAGTTAAAAAACCAAGACGCTTTTTAAGCTATCTACTAACATTCAAAATTTATATCTATCTATATTATATACTATTATATAAACTAAAGAGTTTATTTGTTTAAAGGCGCAAATCTTTGGAACTATCAGTCAGAGTTAAATAATTCGTGTACCATCACGCTACTACATAAATATAAATTTAAAACTATATCCGATATAATACGAGATACCGGCTGATAATAATTTTACTTAATATCATAACAGATATTTGCCTTAAATACCGTTCGATACCAGACTACTGGTGGAGTCTGGTATCGAACGGTATTTAAGGCCAATTTATCACCACTATAAAATAGTTTATAAGGCTACCAGTTTATGAGTAAATTATAATCTGGTGCAAGCAGACGAGCGGTTTCATGGTACTACTATTCAAATAGCCGTTAGATTTTCTATCAACATTAACTGAAACTAGACCAAACCACATCACCTACCTGACCCATATAACTGCATCCTACTTGCTGTCCACTAAATTATAACTAAAGCAAGCCAATCTCCGCTTAACTCACCAAGTAATAAAGTGCAAATTACAGTCGCAAAATTGTCTTATATTATAAAGTTTGATATGCAAATGTCAACTTTAGCGGTATACAATTATGGTTGGAATGAGAATGGGAGCGTTTGGTAGTGTCTTTAGTATGTTATAGAGTCGTAAAGTATATCGTCCTTGGCCCCACAACTACTTGATTTTATATTTCCATAAGGGATGATAGCCCCTTTATGGTATATGACGATAGCGTTAAGGGGTATGTGGGGAGCAACAATTTCTTTTACTTGATGTAGGGTCTGGATAGAGGTCCTTTTGGAATTTGTTGTTCTTTAAAAATACTGAAAAATATAATTATAAACGCAAAAGGATGATTTATTTTGTCGACAATTAAAAGCCTAGAAATTGCATTGTATTATTAAATAGTGTAATTATTTAACACAGTATTTGACTGGCCTGTTGGTCTAGTGGTTAGTGACCCTGACTGCTAAGCCGGAGGTCGTGGGTTCGATTCCCACCTAGGATAAATCTTTGTGTGATGAGCATGATTGTTTGTTCTGTGTCTGGGTGTAATACAAAAAAAAGAGTGTATATAAGTAGTATATCAGTTGTTTAGTACCCATAACACAAGCAAATATAATTGCTTAATTTTGGGCTAGATGGCGTTGTGTGAATGTGGTAGAATATTATTATTATTATTCTCTTTATTTAATTATGTACACATAAAATTACATTTTTAAATATATATAAAAAATAATAGAAATATACATTTAAAAATATAAAAATATGGAGACCCACCGATATCGGGTACAGGGACCAAGCTACCGGTGGTTAGGGCTCCAGAGATAGGAACCTCCTCACAATGCGGGCCGTGTCAAGCAACACCGCCTTCTGTATCTGGCCCTTGACCCAACCAGCCAACGCGAGCCTCTTAAGATGTTGATCGAGGCTCTTAGCAATAAGTCCATTCACTGTAACTGTATTATTATTATTATTATTATTATTATTATATTACAGTTCTGTTTCATGTAAAAAAACCAAAGGCTAGAGAACCAATACTAAAAGTTATGTTGTCTCTGAATTCATTAACAGAAAGAAGTGGCTCATACAAAATTTTAACTGTCTTTTATTACTTTAGTTAACATTGTGTAAAATATACGTCTCCTAGCCTAATCCGTTTGAGAAAATACTACCTGCAAATAGCAGCCTAAGTCATTGTATAGGGAACAGTAGAAAGAAAAATATCTATTCTGGCATTTTTTTTTATACCACAATAACTACACACAATTCTATCTAGACTCAAAGTTAGTTATTTAGCTTGTGTTATGGGTTCTAGATTACGCTTATACATACTTAAATACTTTTATAAATACATATTGTACATAGAAACACCCAGACCATATATTCATGTTCAAGCAAACAAATATTTGCTCTGAGCGGGAATCGAACCTGCGACCTCAGCGTCGCAGTCCCCACACAGTTCCACCGAACAGAGGTAGTCATTTTGATTAAAAACATAACATTACATGCTTCTAACAGTAATATTATGTATCCTACTGTAATGGTACCCTCTTATACCTTTAAAATAACCCTATCAGTGCAAAATTAGTAATAAAACCTCCCAAACTAAGCAGTACAATCCTGACAATTATTCATGATGTCAGTAAAGGTTAGTTAATCAATGTGTTATCAAACTAAAATGATAAACTTCGCCTTAACAGAGGGTGATCCAGTTAACCGTTTACGAGCATCCACGTTTATGCTTGAATATTTGAGCTATGCTTGCATTTACAACGTTGTCATAAAATACATGAATCCTATGATACAGTGAACAGTGTAAAGCCTTTAGAAATGAAGATCTTGAAATAATGGTGGCTTTATTGTTTTTTTAATTATGGTAACTACCACGCATAGAATTCTTTAAATCGAAGAACTTAGTAAAGACAAATGGTAAAAATTAACGCTCTATAATGGTCGATTGAAAAAAGCTCTTTGGACCATCTGGCCACCAAATCTCATTACCGGTGATCAATTGAAACCACACACCTCGAATGTTATCACTATTTTGGCGATTACAGAGACAGCAGTTTTACAGAAAACTATTGCCTATCCTCTTTTAAATTATTTCTCTGCTGCGTTCTAATGTGATGATTTACCGTCATCATTTGTGCTCTTAGATGGAGTTAAAATTGTTCAATATTTTTTGCATTAAAACATCGTGTTTATGCAATTCGTGCTTGCCGTGGCGCGGTTTCATTCGCGTCTTTGCTTACTGCTCTGCTCCCGTAGTGAATAGCGTGATGTTACATAGCCTATAAGCTTCCTCGAAAACTGGGCTATCATACGCAAAATGGATTTTTCAAATCCGACTGGTACTGCCAGAGATAAGCGCGTTCAAACAAACAAACTCTTTCGCTTTATATAATAGTAAGTATAGATAGACATTGAACCCAGAGTCTTCAGGTATTTTTGCTACAAAAATAAAACTAATGGGATAAAACAAAAGTGACATGTTAAAATTTACGTGTTCCCATCTGCTTTCTCCTGAATAGGGTCCGTATATTTATGAGAGCCGTAAAACTAGCAATAAAAGTGCTAGTGCAAGTGTTTTCACGCTCATCGGGACATAAAACCAGGTATCAGCAGGACTTTTGGATAAACTAAAGGACAAACATTACCTTTGATATTAATAAAGTTCTTTTATCATATTGAAAAAACAGAATGGATATTAAAAGAAATAAAAACGAAGACATTATCGAAAGGCTATTTGGTTACGAAAACGGTTACGAACGTTAACGGTTTCCGAAAAGGTTTTAGTACCATAGACCACATACATACGCTGCGGCAGGTTATACATAAGTCCACAGAGTATAACCGGCCCCTGTGCTTAGCGTTTGTGGACTATGAGAAAGCCTTTGATTCGATCGAGACCTGGGCCGTGCTGCAGTCTCTCCAACGGTGCCATATTGACTATCGATATATCGAAGTGCTGAAGTGTTTGTATGAAAACGCCACCATGTCAGTACGAATTAATGGTCAGAGCTCAAGGCCTATCCAGTTGCAGCGAGGAGTACGACAGGGAGATGTCATATCTCCGAAACTGTTCACCGCTGCACTGGAGGACGTGTTCAAGCTTCTGACCTGGAATGGACTTGGCATCAACATAAATGGCGAGTACATCACTCACCTTCGATTCGCGGACGATATCGTGGTCATGGCTGAGACCGTGGAGGAGCTCAGTGCAATGCTCGATGACCTCAGTAGAGTCTCTCGACAAGTGGGCCTAAAAATGAACATGGACAAGACTAAAGTCATGACCAATGTCCATGTTACACCCACTCCTATTACGGTCGGAGGCTCGATGCTCGAATTCGTTGACGAGTACATATACCTGGGACAAACAGTCCGATTAGGTAAGTCCGATTTCGAGAAAGAGGTCACTCGTCGAATCCAACTCGGCTGGGCAGCGTTCGGGAAGCTACAACATATCTTCTCGTCCGCACTACCACAGTGTCTCAAGACCAAGGTCTTTGACCAGTGTGTGTTGCCAGTGATGACATACGGAGCAGAGACGTGGTCGCTAACTATGGGTCTTATCCGAAGGCTCAAAGTCGCTCAGAGGGCGATGGAGCGGGCTATGTTAGGCGTCTCCCTGCGCGATCGTTTGAGAAACGAAGAAATCCGCAGGCGAACCAAAGTAACTGACGTGGCTCGCAGAACTGACGGCCGCTGGGGCAGAAAGGTTCTCGAGTGGCGACCACGAACCGGAAGACGCAGCGTGGGCAGACCCCTCACAAGGTGGACCGACGACCTTATAAGGGTGGCGGGCAACCGATGGATGAGGGCGGCGAACGACTGGCCACGGTGGCGAAAATTGGGGGAGGCTTATGTCCAGCAGTGGACGTCTTTTGGCTGATATGATGATGATTTGGTTACGATGACTATAATATAATAATAGAAGGAGTTCCAAATCCTGAAAATAACCAATGTGGTGAGCTCAACGCAAAAGCGTGGGGTCTGTGTAAAATACTTGCTTTTAAGAGAAGCCTTTACCTTGCAGTGGACGTCATCAGACTGACGTGATGCGAAGATACTTTTCTGAACACTGATCATGAAAAGTTATAGCATTGACTGGCCTGTCGGTCTAGTGGTTAGTGACCCTGACTGCTAAGCCGGAGGTCGTGGGTTCGATTCCCACCCAGGACGAACCTTTGTGTGTTGAGCATGATTGTTTGTTCTGTGTCTGGGTGTAATTTATCTATAATATGTATGTATTTACAAAAAATGTCTAGATTCTATATATATAATTGAAACATACGATAAGTGTGATTTTGAAATAATATGTTAGTTCAGTAACCATTTTTTGTAAGTTGTTGTTGATGAGGAACTTTTTGTTAATAATGAGGGAATAATATTAAATGAATACGAAATAAAATAAGTGCGACTTAGAGGAGAATCCAAATACGAAGTTCTGAAGGAGGTAACTATAATATTATGTATGTAAATGTGAAGGTATAACAAAGTATAACTAAGTATCACCCTGTATAGAAAGAGGGCGGATAGAATAAATATAAAATTATAATAATAGACTGCAGTTTACCAATTGATAAATTTGAAACGGTAGGTTCACGGTAGTAGATCCACGCAGGTTTCGGCATGAATGGGCCGAATCGACCGACGGAGTACTACCCTCTCACTGAAGATCAACGTAAGAGTACTTTTGCGTTTCGTTCGGTGAGTGAAAGTACCGGGAGCCCAGCTTTCCCTTTTTTCCTTATTCCTCACTTCCCTCAATCCTTCAACTACCCACTCCCTTCACGGTAAGCAGAAACTTTGCGGAGTCCCTAGAAAGAATACTAGGGACTCTGAGTCATCCATGAGCGACAGTTACCACTTACCATCACGTAAGCTATTTTCTCGTCTGCCACTGTCAATGAAAACAAGATTTTAAATACTACAATAGTCTGAGTTATTTAATTTAAAACGTGAATACACAATTTTGTTCACGGATGTTATCAGCATTGTAAATCCGGAAGCTGAAACATTTATCATCATTTGATAAAATATTTAATCCATATTGCTGATATTGTTCATGAAAGTAAGTTGATTAACAAAAATAAAGAGACGTCACTATTCAGTTATGAAATACATAAGATCAGAATGATAATAATTTATTTTATTTATATATTTATATTCTACCACATTCACACAGCGCCATTTAGCCCCAAATTAAGCAATTATATTTGCTTGTGTTATGGGTACTAAACAACTGATATACTACATAGGTATATACATTTTTTTTTGTAAATACATACATATTATAGATAAATTACACCCAAACACAGAACAAACAATAATGCTCATCACACAAAGGTTTGTCCTGGGTGGGAATCAAA
This sequence comes from Parascotia fuliginaria, assembly GCA_963082885.1. NCBI lineage: Eukaryota > Metazoa > Arthropoda > Insecta > Lepidoptera > Erebidae > Parascotia > Parascotia fuliginaria. Next base: position 10,273,013 of record OY720197.1, read on the forward strand.
CCCACGACCTCCGGCTTAGCAGTCAGGGTCACTAACCACTAGACCAACAGGCCAGTCAATTAATCTAAGTATAAAGTTATCTATACTATTATATAAAGCGGAAGAGTTTGGTTGTTTGTTTGTTTAAACGTGCTAATCTCTAGAACTACCAGTCGGATTTGAAAATTCTTTTTGCGTATGATCCAGTTCTCGAGGAAGGTTATAAGCTATGTAACATCACGCTACTGGCGATAGGAACGGAGCAGTAAGCAAAAACGCAGGTGGAACTGCGCCACGGAAAGCTAGTTTTTATATAATTTTCGTGGCAAACAAGCATACGTTTACCTGATGGTAAGTGAGATGGCTATGTTTTGTAAGCATCGCATCGCAAAATGCTTGGAAAACACAGCCAAGCTTTTGTCGACCATGTTGGGAGAGGAGGACGATGAAGGAAAAATTGTAACATTGGAACAAAATATTCAAAAACCCTTTGTAAATATGTAAAGCTATCACAAATGTTCTCTCTCATTAACAATTATTATAAGCTGCTACATGAAATAATTTCGTATTCAAATAACAGGTACCCTTGTTGAGAGACATTATCTAAATTGCAACGTCACATCCGGGTGAGAATCTTGATTTATGACGTCAACGTCCTTCCGGTTCTCGGACACTTGATATTTTATCATCGTATAACATTGTTTGATGTAGGAAAGATAGAATTTATGCTTGCTCTTAAAACCACGAGAGATGATTATTTGCAAGATAAAGATGTGAAATAAGAAAAAGTTGGCCTTAGTTTTATTATGGACCTGTTTTATGAGAGAAATTGGAAGTATCCATGTAAAATAAAAGACCAAAATACTAATAAGGTAGCGTTTTTATCACTACTTTTATGTCTTGCTTTGTTTGCAATTGTAAGAAGACAGAGATTATAAATTATTTATTAATGAGTAAATATTAGACTTGTACTTAAAAAAAGTTCAATAGTTTGACCACTCACATCTATCTCGCACATTTTGTTATTCAAGTATTTTTTTTCCTGTGATTATATCTTATAACTTATACTATAAACTCTTATAACAAAAGGCTAATAATGAATGTGAGCATAGCCTTTACTAGCTGTTCCCACATTTGGAAATCAAACTCTCAGCCTTTTGTTTAGCATTCATTGTACTCACACTGAACCACCTAGATTATGGTAATATAATGTAAAACAGTTATAATAGTTTCTCGTGCCTGAACATAATTTTATTTAAGATCAGATCATAAAGTTGTAATAACTTATTTCTGCAAAACAGAACTAAATAAATATATTTAAAAAAGACTTCTTCACATGCAAAACTATAAAACCAAGAATATTTCAAACATTACGACTAAAATCTAAATTCCAGACCAGACTATTTAACCAACAGTACAAGAAATAGGAATAAAGGATAATCCTGGCTAATGCTCGTAAAACTTCGCCAATAAAAGGTATTAGCCTAAATTGTTATTTTGTTACAACATTAGCGCTGATAATATCATTTTCACTTTCGCTAACGTCAAGCATTTGTTCTGTTTACAAGCCTCTAAAGCTGAATTTTAAAAGACAGTTAAGGAGAATGGATGCGAAGTACTCCAACTTCAAATCCAAGATTAATGAAGGAATGAATTTTGGAATTTAAAACTAAGATAGAATATAGAAAAGGTTTTTATAGTAATGCTCGTAGTGAACTCGTAACTAACGCATGTATTATGATCCTGGGTCTTTTGAGCAGGGCGTGAAAAAGCAACTCATCATCAAATATTCCATAGTAGAGGCCACCATAGACAACCAGCAGTTTTAAACGGACGGCTTTTGGAATGGTAGCTACTTCTGGATTCTACTGACTGCCTACATCAGAGTGCAGTCCCTGTGGTAGGGTAATATAAAAATATGTACTAGGTTATAATTTGAGTTTTACTCAACGAAACTTTGTATACATTTTGAATAAATTCATGAATTATGTTTTTTTTCTATTAAAGTTTTAGTTTGAACCGCTGTTTATGTAACTTAGTTATGTAGCTCCAATATATTGGAATTGCATAAACTAATTTCGCACCTGCTGACTGTTACAATTATAAGGTATCGTAACACACGACATATTATTATGTACAACGACATGGACATGACAGAACATAGAGTCCGCATAAAAAAATCTTTTAGTCGATGTTACAAAAGCCCACAGTAAATAACGTACAAAATTCCACTAGATTTTTCCACCAAAGTTCTGCGTAAGCTAAAAAATATCGCAGCACTTCAACACTAATATGACAAAACCACGACCATGTCGACACGGTGGCGCAATTTTTAAGGATTTACCATCGGGGCACTTATCACGCGCGAGCTGTCGAGATTAGTGAGTGGGGACTTTAAATATGCGAGTTTTAAATCCGATTCTGTATTTAGGGAAGTGGGCTTTTGATGGGAATAAAAGAAAATGGGAAAATACATTTGTTTCTTTTCTACGAGTGCTTGTGTTTGGTTCAGTAAGAGTTTAACCCTAATGTTTTTTGTGTGTGTTGTATAAGGTTATTAAGAATAATAATGTTGAAAATACGTCGATATTTAGATATTGAGCCGGATATTTAAAAATACATCATTATTTCAGTTGGAATACATAAATTGCCGGACATAGCTCTTCGCCAAGTTTTGCCACCTTGGCCATCCTTATTATTGGTTCAACCTTTAAGGTGTTTTATGATCGTCATTTAAAAACTTTCCTGTTTTTTTTTTAGTCTATCAATGCCTATCAATGTTACTTATTGATAAAAATGTATAAAAGAAAACTAAACTGTAACAAGAAAACACTCCAGAGGCTGGCTACAATACTAGTGCTTCCACTAGCTCTAATGTCAAACATAAATACAAACTACATAACTTTTTATAAGACAAAACAATACGCAGTTTACTGTGGTATGAAAGTACATGGTTCAGCTAAAATATTTTATTTCTATTATTTTCAAAGCAACATATATTATCTGAGTAAATTCTTCTCAGGGGAAATTCTGGTGAATGCAAATTCTTTGTTTCAGAACATAACTATTACCCAGATTCACTTTGAAATAAACTTAGAGATAAGTATTTTAATTCCAAAGGGAGGCTGGATATTTATTCAGACAAAGGCTTGATAAATTTGTACAACTGAAGGATTGACGATAAATTGTGTGCAATATAGCAACTTGCAAAAGCTTTACTATAAAGTAAAGTGTGTTTACCTTATTATTTGTGCGTTATGCGATATTTGTATGAAAAATAAGCAGCGCTCCTAGTGTTAATTTTAAGTACTAAATTTTTAACGGTCATTGCTAATTCAATAAAATAGAGGTACGTTAATTTACGGTAAAACCACACATAATTCTCAGAACTGGTGGCCATTAGATCAGAAAAATTTTAGAGTGGACCACGAACAGCAAGACGCGGCGTGAGATGGACAAGATGGACCTGATGAGAAGAAGACCTGATTAAAGCAGCGGGTACCTGACGGATGAGGGCAGCTCACAATCAGTGGAGGTGACGAAACTTAGGTGAAAACTACGTCCAGCAGTGGACGTCATTCAGCTGATAGAATGATGAAGAAAACAACTGAATATGAAAATAATTTTATAAAGTTCCACGCTGTTTTCAAAGCTCCACGATATAAATAAGAGGCTTTATTCAAGGATTATCTCTTTAAGAATTGCGTTCTTGTTTGAAGAGGTTTAAGCAAATATGACAATAGAATGGTAACGGTCGTAGTTTTTGTTGATTTTTTTGTCAGATTCGTGTTTCGGTTTACTTAATCCATATGTCTAAAATAAAGTCTTATGATTCCAAGGCTTTTTTGGCATAACTATCTTGGAAAGAATGTTATTTATGAGCTTGGATGGTATTTATGCAAGCTAGGTGAGATTATAAGTAAAAAATAAAATAAAGTTAAAAAGCATTCATACTTTATCATTTTCATACTTTCAATCTGCGATAATAGATTTGTTATTAATATCGGCTGCTAACTCATCTATCACCTGCTTTGTATAAAAACCAGCTCCATTTTATCCCACCCTACGTTGTACCTTTAACTTAAGAAGCTGTATTACCCCCTACCTTGTACCTATCACATAGGAAGGTTATAATTTATGCAGGCGTGACACTGTCGTATACCCTGCAGGGTGAAAATGTGAATTATTACGTCTAAGATGGGGGTGAAGTTGGATAAGGTATGTTTGATTTATTACTAGTTTTGAGAATTTTTAAACTTCTTTAAAACTGTAATGAGAAATATAATACCGGGGTTGACTATATATTATTCTCTACGAGCAAAATGATACCAACCAAACTATAACGATCATAATTTGTACCATCTTCACATAATAGAGTATGCATTTAATATAACTAGTTGCGTTTTAATATCTGTATTTGACAAATAAAAGTTATGGAATAAATCAGCAGCATAACGTCATGTTGCAGTGTATGACAATAAAAAAAATAAGTTTATTGGAATTAAAACTAATATTACAGAAATATTTTTTTAGTGTACGGTAATGGCCACAATAGTTTAGATAAACTGTGACGTAACCATTATCGGTCTTAAGAGGAGTACAGTGATCCTACTAATAAAGTAACTCTTTAATTAATGTTTAACCTAAAATTAAAACTGAACTACTACTACAAAAAAAAAAGTATAAACTAAATTAAGCAAAAAACTGTTGTGTGTATGCGTGCGTGCGTGTGTGTATGCGTGCGTGCTTGTGTGTGTGTTTGTATGTGTGTGTTTATGGTGTGAGTTTGTGCGTAAGTGTAACTATGAACAGACGGCGCCGAAAAGTTCTTGAATTCAGTTCACAAAATACATAAAGCAGTGTAGAAAGTCCATACCATACCAAAGATCATATTAAAAAATCGATGACAAGGGCTATATTCAGTTAAGTAAGTTTTATTTCTGAGATGATGGTGACGTTAAATGTAAAAAAGCCATTTCTGCTAAAACATACAGTAACCCAATTATATTTTATTACATTTTATTATACCATATCATAATATTCTTTAATGAATGTAACTAAATCGTTTCGGATATAGGTAACGTGACGTGTCGTGAAAGCATTTAAAATAGCTGGCTAACGTACCGTAATGAACTGTTCATTAATTATGTTTTTGTTGCGAACGAAATAGTTTAGAAGAACAATACCAGCACGCTACGAATAAGTTATGACTAGTCAAAGCTATACCATGTTCATTAAGTTTAAGTTAAAAATTGTTATGTATTTTCTGGTCTAGAATATTCAAATTCAGATTTTATATCGGATCATTTTTGTCCACAGGCATTTGTAGTGAAATCGAATAAAAATTTTGATACCGAAGAGAAGTGAGGGCTAATGTTTCGATAAATATATAGAAGAAGATATAAAAGAACATGCAGCTGTGATAAACGAACAAACTTGAATCATAAAGGTTCCTTTTTATATGTTGTTGCTTGTTACTTTACGGTTTCTTGAAACTCATGAAAAATATCCATAGCAAGATTATTACTCCAGAAATTTTAAGTTAAGGTAGGTATTTCTTATATTTTTATAGGCTTTAGTTTTGCTATGTGATTAATGAGAATCTGGCAAAACAAATATATATATATATAACTGTTGTTAAAAATATTTTACGTTGTATGATGTTACTACTTTATATGCCAAAATATAACGAAAAATACTCAAATTTTGAATGTCTATAACTTCCAAAAAAAATTATTTTATTTATAGCACATTAGCTTAAGCTTAAGCTTGTTCTATTTACCATTTTAGATGATATTTCTTTTTTTTGCGCACCCTGTACAAGAAACAGTCTTTTGAGTCAATGACATCGTAAAAATATTTAAATTATAAAATATAGTTTTCAGAATAAACACTAGGAGCGCTGTTATTCTAAAAGCTTATCAACACGAAACGTAAACCGTGAATGTAAGCTTCGAAGCAATTTATATCCCATTTGAAACCAATTTACAAAAGTACCATAAAATCGCCTTTTGCAAATTTATGTCTGCGTAAAGACCATGTGTTTAAACTAACGCGTTATCCAATTACAAATTTGAATAATATGACGTAAATCTAACCGAAATCGAACTGGGTAGATGTCATGAAAAAATAAAATTTATTCGCATGTCCAAAAGACGTAAATGCTGGGAGTCGCAACTTCCGCGGTACATGTCAAGAGATGAAGCGATACTGTTTTTTATACGATTAAGGTGACAAACAAGCATACGCCCTGATGGTAAGCAGTTACCGTAGCCTATGGACGCTTGCAACACCAGGAGCATCACTAGCGCGCTGCCGACACTGTTAAAACTTTTAACTTTCTTCATAAGGAACTCCATGTTGTAGTCTCTCGAAAAAACTAGGATTATATTTTACTTTTTATAAAATTTTTAGGAAAGCAAACAGTTGCTTTTTGTTAGTTTTGTTTTCATATTCTTTTGGACTCTTGCCATATCGCATCACTCACGAATTGCTGACAAAGACAAATTTAGACTTGAATCACATAAATATAGAAATTTCGCCACTTGCATAATTTAAAAATAAAAAATATACCTGTATATGAATATACTTAACTTAAATAATTAATAAAATTAAATCGCCGAGTTATGAGTTTGTTAAAAATGTTCAATTCCCTTATAAGAAAGCACCATTTCCATACCTCAGAAGGAGCAAAAACATGCTTTTTCTACCTTTACATGATGTAACGTCACAACAACATTAAGCAATAACGGTAAAAATACCTTTTAAAACAATATTAATTACCACCACTAATATAAAGAATAATATGATTATACTAAAACATTCGACACAGTTAGCTTAATAAACCCTTAAGCCTCCAACTTGGTATTCAGTGAATGTTTAGATAATTTAATTTTTTTATATCTCGTTTTGCTTAAACTTGGACCTAAGTTCTCAAGAACAGGGGAGAGCGGGCATAAATCAACCGGTCGATGGGTAGGCCGAATGAAATGTGGTATGTAAATCCACCCTAATATCGAAGGGATGAATTATAGGCAGGTTATCCTATCGTCCATTGTGAGTTTTCGTAGGCAAAGGATGTCCAGACTAGAGATTTCTTGGCGTGTTCGTTGCGATAATGCAAACGACAGCTATTTATAAATTTAGCATTTAACAACTGCTATAGTATGTATATTAATAAAGTGTACGAATTTGAATACATAACTATCTCGTTAATAGCTTTTTCTGTTCTTTTATATATTGAATACTATTATCTTTTCTGCTGAATATATATTTTTTATATATACTAGTAAAAATAAAAACAACGAAACCACTTCTACGTTAAGGATTAATAACAAATTGTGCTTTGAAATGAAATGAAATGAAATATGTTTATTCATATAGGTTAATTAAATTAACACTTATGAACATCAAAGTTTACAAAATGTCAGCAAATTAACCTACAGCCAGTTCGCTGACGAAGTAGAGCCATGAGAAGAACTGGCAAGAAACTCAGGCCACTCTTTTTAATCGCCAGGTTATTAAATTTTTTGTAAGTTACTTTATTTTTATTATAGTTTAGATTTTCTTTTAGAACACATTAATTATAAGTTTTACAATCATGTGCATTCTAAAATTAAAAGAAAACCTTCATCTCATAAAGTTAATAACTTTTTTTGCAGAAGGCAAAAAACGCAAACATATCGCGTATATGTTAACACCTTTAGTTATGATCAGAGCGTGTGTCAAAACTGATTTATGTGTGTACGACTGCAAGACTGGTGGTATACATTTTTTATGAAATAGGAATGATTTTTCTGACAAAATCCATGACATTTGGAGATTGCCATTGAATGGAAGATGGCATTTGAAGTCGTCGTATTTTGGTATCCAAATTTAATGTGAAACAATCGTTTAATTTCAAATCAAACGGTTCAGTACTTTATTTCTTTTGTAACTGAATTAAACTTTACCAGCGCATGTATTCTTATCTAATTTTGATTCTGAGTTTTTAAAGCAGGTTTTTTTATATTACTAACAGAAGAAGTCGAGCTAACAGCCTAGTTGTGGAAAGCGGTAACTTTCACTCTTGGACAACTCAGAGTCCTTAGCATTGCTTCTGCAATCTACGATCCGGCCCATTCATTCTGAAACCAGCGTTTATCTACTACGTTGAAAAAAACCTTACCTTACCTTAATAAAACATCTGATAAAGCCACCATAGTGAAAGCTACTATACCAGCAGTTTGAGAAGATAACCTTGGAATAGTAGCCACCACTTCTACATAACACTGATTGCTTGCCATAAGGCAGAGAGAAGTATATCTGTGAAAAGAAAGAAAGAAAGAAAAAAAAACATTTATTGTGCTATAAACACGACGTACATAGGTGCCTATAAACAATAAAAAGTACATATTCTGTTTAAAGAAAACAAATACTTCTTATTATTAAACAATTTTCTTAAATATTTATGACCAATAAGTCCAGCAAATAATTTGTAATATAATGAAACTAGCAGTGGTAACAATAGAAATGATTGTTGTGTTTTTGAACTGTGTCAAACTTGCATAATCTGTGCTGTCAAATGAGATCATTAATTGATGACTCATGTTCAGACTTCAGTTCAATTTATTTGACGTGGCACCACGTGCTACATTAATCCAGAAAAAATGCGACAAAACAAAAATAAGTGTGTACGCCGCAATTATACACAAATTGGTTGGACACTCAGCAAACACTGGGATAAGAATTACCAAACCCAGAACTGATTTTCAGTGCCAACCACAACAGCTAGACGCAGACGCCAATATGACATTAACTTTTTCACTTTTGAACTAGAAATACGATAATAATACTTAAATAAACCCAAACGGTATATTACTTTTATGGTAAGTGTTTTTATATACATTTGCAATCAAACAACAAATGCAATTACAACTTAAAATGAGTTTTCCCTAGTCCAGCATTTCACTAACCTATAAACTTATTTAGCAATTTACAAAGGACTTAAACAAAAACTGTGGTGTCAGTTTGCTAGAATACTTCCAAAAATTATACAATTTATAAAACCTGTCATTGTAACATCTACACAAGTACAGGTGTTGCCAAAAATATAAAGCTGAAACTTTAAAGCTCTTTGAGCTATGTTTGTTTTATTCTCGTCTAAAGATAAATAGTAAATGACGATGATAATAGTGCTCTTTTTCAAATAATACAGGTAAAGGAAGCAAAAACATGTATATTGACAGTTGCATCTCAATATATATATGCTAATGTTGTTTATGTTAAGAGTAACATTAGTCTATATACTAGGAATTGCGATGTGCATGAGATTAACACCAGGGGTAAGCATAAACTGGTTGGCTCACACTATCGCTTACATAAAGTCCATAATTCGTTTACGGGACTTGGTGTACGTTTATTTAATAAATTACCTATCGACATAATGGATAAACCCTTAGACAAATTTAAACAAATTGTCAAAAAACATTTAATACTTAAGGGTTACTACACTGTTAATGAGTATCTGAACGATAAAAGTCATGGGATGCTCGCTTGACGAAGGAGTAAATTAATTTTACTCTTAATTTTAATGACATAATACTTTAAAGGACATATTTTTGTTAATTATTGTATGAATGACATTTTTTATGATTATTATGAATGACATGCTTTAACAAATAATTTTTTGACATTAATTTATTGATACATTTTGACATAATTTATAAAATGATTTTTTTTTTGTATTAATTTTAAATGACATGATGCCCGAGCCATATTTGAACAGTTAAGTACACATTTTGTATTGTTTTGTTAAAATTGTATACTTAGTATTGTTAATTTTTTTTACATTGTGATTTGTGAAATAGAGGTACATTGTGAACTCCTGTGGTAAATTAAGTTCATCTTACTTTATACTTATACCAAAAATTAACTGTTTATATAATATCTACATAGAAACATTTATCACAGTTCACATGTTGCCTTTACCTTTTGTAGCAATATGCAAATTGAGGCAGCCTGTAAAGCACACATTTTACTTTTTAATTTTCTTTACAACATAGAAAGCTGTAAGTAATTAAGTATCTATAGAGTTAAGTGTATTGCCTGCGTCACTTTGCATGCTACTTGAAACTGTAACTTACAAAAATTGTAACAACCTGGCGATTAAAAAGAGTGGCCTGAGTTTCTTGCCGGTTCTTCTCATGGCTCTACTTCGTCAGCGAACTGGCTGTAGGTTAATTTGCTGACATTTTGTAAACTTTGACGTTCATAAGTGTTAATTTAATTAACTTAAATGAATAAACATATATTTCATTTCATTTCATGTAAAAGGAACGATTACGTCCTAGAACTGTTTCTTGCTGTCATTAGCGACAATAATAATAATAATAATAATAATATTCTACCACATTCACACAGCGCCATATAGCCCCAAATTAAGCAATTATATTTGCTTGTGTTATGGGTACTAAACAACTGATATACTACTTATATACAATTTTTTTTTTGTAAATACATACATATTATAGATAAATTACACCCAGACACAGAACAAACATCACACAAAGGTTTGTCCTCCGAAGACCTCCGGCTTAGCAGTCAGGGTCACTAACCACTAGACCAACAGTACAATTGAACTAAACACTGTGGCCACAGTCAGATTTATGGTTTTCAGTCATTTAGTTTTGAACAAAAACTAACCCAAATGATCGCGGTAAATATTTAACTACATTAAATGTATTTCAAGTTTTTGTACTATTATATCTAGAACTAACATTCCTCGGCGCTGTTGGCTGTATAACCTTCCTTAGGAACTGGGCTATGAAATGCAAAATAAAATATTCAAATCGGACAGATAGTTCCAGAAATTAGCTCGTTCAAACAAACAAAACAGAAACAAACTCTCCCGCTTTATTTTTTTTTTATATTAGCCTACCTAAGTGACTTTAATATATTATATCAAGAGCGAGCGCCTCGACTCGCTTCACATCGGTCCTTAAAGTTGTTGCCCGTTTACCGTTTGGTTTGCTATTATTGTTACAAAACAAAAAAATACTGAATAATTAACAATAATAACAGTGAAAACCACCTCTAAATCCATTAGTTGGTTCTCGAGATTAGCGCGTTCAAAAGAGACAGATGCTTTCCAGCAACTTCTTTTTACTATGAAAATGTATACATTAATACTTCAAAAACCATTTGCATAGCAAACAGATCTATTTTCATATCTAAAACTACCTAGGTTTGTCCTAAAATAAAATACCTGATAAAATCGAACCTTCGTAATATTTTCGACCTTATTCATATTTATAAATAGAAATAACAGTAACAGTAAATACACAGCAAAATAATCTAACTATTTATTGAGATCGAAGCGACCAAAACCGTCGGAGGAACCAGTATTATAATAAAAGTCAACTTTTATTATGATTTACTAGTACATTCGTATCCATGTGACCCGATTTGCCTCAACCATTTACAAGTAGACCTGTATTATAGAACATTTGTTCTGCATCGTCGAACATTATTATGTATGTGGAGGTCAAAATATACTGGTAATGCATGTCATGTAACTTAGCAACAAAATCATCTTTTGCTTTCTCTTTGAACTTTATGCCTTTAGCTTAAGGGTGGTTTTCGTTTGTATATTTTGTTGCAGCAATAGTCACGTATGCTATTATGTTCATGATTACAGTTCATGTAATGAGGGTAGGTGTAATTTTGTGATGTCATTGGCATATTGATGGGATGTTAGGGGTGTTTGGTACATCTGCATGTTTGAGGCCAATGGGAAACAATAGATTGGTCCTTATCTGGTATAATAAGGGAATTAGACGTAGTCACTAGAGTTTGGGCAAGTAATACCTATGAATTAAATTTTAATGATTTTAGGATATTTGAAAAGCTTTTTATTAGCAGGGTCATCTATTTAGACAGTATTGATATTGTACAAGTAGCGATTAAGGTTTGCCTTGTTATTCACACAGCGTTTATTTATATATTGATGATTTTATAATAGGTAAGTAAGAAATAGTAAATATCAACCATAAAACGCCTTACGATACGGGACAATGATATCGAAAAGCCAAGGCATGGAAAATATGCGTATATATACCATATTATTATTGAAAAAGAAATTTTGTGCTAGACCATCCATTGCATAAAATCGGGATTTAAAATAACCTTAAATTAAAGATCGTATATAGAAAGCGGTTGCAAGACAATAGCAGTCAAAAATCATAGTTATTCCACTATTATCATTCTATATAAGATCCACGCTGGTTTCAGCCTGAATGGGCCGGATCGTCCAGGGAAGTACTACCCTCTTATAGAAGATCGACATAAGAGTAGTAGTATCCTTACTACTGCGTTTCGCTCGGTGAGTGAGAGCGCCGGAGGCCCAATTTCCCTCCTTTCCTCTTTCCTCACCTCCCTCATTCCTTTCCCCTGACCGAATTCCCAGCCGCCATAGGGGAGGCTACCATACCAGCAGTTTAAGAAGATGGTATGGTGGCCACCACTTCTAGATTCCACTGACTGCTTACCATCAGGCGGGGTGGAGTCACTTTGGCAGGCTAATATAAAAAAAAAAAACTATTGTCATTTATCCTTCAGGGCTAATTGAAAACGGTGAACAAATTATTAAAAGAGGGTATAATGTCTCCAGGCTTCGTTCAATTATATAGTGATTTGTGCTCAATTTTATATTTATCAATCAATCAGTGTTGACTTGATTTCGCTTCAAGACTTTCTTAATTTTTATTTTGTACTTGAATAATATCATTTTGTATTTAATTTTAGGGACTTGGTAATGGTAAATTTGATGCTTTAATAATAGAAAATTGACTGCTCATTTTATTATGATCTGTCTTGAATTAAATTGAGACATGAATATTTCATAAAATTTATTTAAAGTAGGCTCAAAAGGTCACATTATATATATATAGCTTTATATTTTATTAGCTTCTTGCAGCGCGGTTTCACCCGCGACTTAAGTTACTGCTCTGCTCCCGTCACCAGTAGCAAAATATTATACAGCCTTCCTTAAGAACTGGGCTATCATACCCAAAAAGAATTATTCAAAGGCAACTCGTTCCAGAAATTTGCACGTTCAAACAAACAAACAAACAAACAATAGTATAGATTGAAGGTAACTGCCAGCAGTGTTACTTTACTAAATGTAACCTTAAACAAGTCACCTGCCAATGCATGATGACGATGGTTCCTTAAATATCTTTGGAAAAGACCCATAACCTGCAGTAGGATATCTTTAAGCTCAGATAGTCCAAAATTGAACTAACCAAGGCGAGAACTAAAAACATTACATTAATAATTTAACCAAAAAGATAAAACTTGGAAATGTAAATTGCATGCAAACTCAGTGGGTTGACATCAGAAATCTAAAAAAATTACTTAGTTAGTAAACTTAATTAAAATCCTTATCATGCTGTATCGAGATAAGGGGAAACTTGAAATTAAATTGGGCCACCCTCGGCTTAAGACTTACGGTATCTTGTTCTTGGACAGAAATGGAAATGAATCTTTCTTTATCAGTAATTATGATATTTAAATTGTTTTTCTTTTGCCTTTAAATTATTACTAATGTTTCTTGAGATAGTTTTAAAGTAAAAATATATTTTTCGTCTCTTTCTGTGGTTTGCTGCTACTGTGCTCAGATTATCACGAAGAATATTCTTTATTACTTTCTTTGTTTACCTTGGACATTGCTGACTAACTTACGATGAAGAAAATAAAAATGAAGAAAAACGTTATGGGGAAATCTGGACTCGGAATTGAGTTGACTGTTGAAAACATAGATCTAAAATGGCCAACCTGCATTAAACAGCTGTCTTTGCTTATGTACGAGAACAGACCTTCGTTGAATTGACGAATACTCAACATCGTTGTGTCTATAAACATAAGCAAAAGTAAATACCTATGTAGATATTTTTAACCTATTAAGAGCTTTACGCGTCATGAGTACACGTCACAATTTAGTGTCATATTTGGTGGTTTCCAAAAATTATCATATCGGAGCAATATTTTAAAAATATGTTCAGTACAAATGCTAGAATTAGGTAAAAGCTGTTTAAAGAGTAAGTAACTATAATGTATAATATAAAACCATTGTAATCATTCAGCCCAAAGAAGTCTATTGTTAGCCACTTTATAGAATATGCAGCCATGATATTGAAAAGTAACATTAAACAGTTCCAAACCCTCAATTTGTTCATTAATAACTCTAAAACATACTCTAGCTTTCCCTATAAACAAGCCCTCACATTTAAACGCGCTATTACTTATTATGTTAATAAAAACATTAAATGGTGCTCAATTTTATTGTACAACCATCCACCCCATTAGCATAATAAAACAATAAATAAAAAATTATGAATGTTTCGTTTGCATGTTGTAATCCCAAACTACTATAATATTGGCACTCCGCTTTATATAGCGTAATTGTTTCACGCAATAGTTGTAAAGGAAACCAGTGTTTAAGGTAATGGGTATTCATTAATTTTTAGCTGTTTTCTGAATTAATTGTATTGAGAATGATTCTTATTAAACTTGGGATCAATCTAATTTACAGATTATTCCACATACGTCAATACTTACGGGATATTTATATGTGTCTCCAAAACGAAATTTGGCAAAATCATTTCACTTTTCTACCGGATTGTTGACAACAGTAAGATGATATTTAATGTGCAAATAACATTAACTTATGACAGATTCCACTGACTGCTAACTAGCAGGCAGAAGGAGTCACTTCGGTAGGTCAACATAAATAAAAGAAAACAAAATTTCGTCTCTTACGACATCTATAGTAAAAGATGACGTGATTCTCGGCTACGACTACACGGCTTAGGACACTAAAATTTTAATTAATGTAGTAAAAATTGTGTGGCTTATAGAAGAGAATGCAAGAAAAAGACATTTTGAGAGGAAGGGACCACAGGCTGAGGAAAAATCTTTGAATAAAATGCTTCAGAAATGAGCCCAAAAGCTCTCTTGAAAGACTTACATACGTTACGCAGGAAATTTTCAGATGGCATCATGACGATGATGAGGTATTCTGACAAAAATAACGAAATTATAAAGTTACAAAAATACAATATATATCTTTTCATCAATAATATGAAAGCAGGATAATAGTCGTGTTTGGCTTATCGTGGAAAGTTGGGCACGCGTCGACAACACAAAATCTCTTAAGCCGACCTTTGGAGTTCGAATCCCTGTTCACAACTCGGATAGATGAGTTTAAACCGCTACGTGACTCGAGGTCGAACGTGAAGGTTTTTTTACGAATTTAAAGTCTTGTTTTTTGGTGAAAATTGAACATAGGGAATCATTATTGACTTTTTTCTCTAGAACAATCTGATTCCTGGAAATTTTGAATGGTGACCGGATAAGAAATGCTTTTTCAAAGAGTGTGTATACCTAAGAGATAGTTATTTTGAATGACATACACGTCAGCCGAGTTTCGGTAACGCGTGAGTGTACTTTTTTTTCTACATACCTCTCTCATTCCAATACCTGCCGCCATAGTAGGGGCCACCATACCAGCGGTTTGAAAGACGATGGCTTTTGAAATGGTAGCCATTACTGCTGAATTCAATTTAATTATTAGGCTAAATAAAGTGACTCCACTCTGCCTGGTGGTAAGCAATCAGTGAAATTCAACAAAAAGCTAGATTGATGCCATATCACACAAGACTTAATTAACTAGTAAAACTTTGATGCTGCACTTCTCTGCCTATACAATCCAGCATAATGACGTCACGATATTTGCCGCAGAATTTGAACAAAGAAATCAGGTAGGCGAAATATTTTTCGAAAGCGTTACAGCCTGTATTGAAAAGTCTATTGTTTGATTAGTGCTACAGTTCCCTACAACACCCGTGAATTTCAGGAAATATAGTCAATAATTCAATAAACGCTAACTAGCAGTATTACGTTCACAAAGGATGCGAATTACTGCCCAAATGGAGGCTTCTAATTGATTTTTCGTCTTTCTCTCGTAATTAACTAGTGTGATTTTAACCGAATAGTTAATTATTTACAAGTTACAACAACTACACACAACGACATCTAGAACCAAAGTAACCATAAGTTTGTGTTATGGGTTCTAGAAAGCGAATATACATACATAAATATTTTTTTTAAATACATAATATACATAGAAATACATGCACACAAATATTTTCACTGAGCTGGAATCGAACCCGCGACCTCTGCGTGGCAGTCCGTACACAGTACCATCGGACCACAGAGGCAGTCGATAAATGATTGCTTGATGAAGATATTGTCGAACGAGTCCTTATGTAAAGATTATAAATTAACCTATAGCCTCGGGTCTGGTGTATAGGCAAGTCACCGTTTTCCATATTTCCTGTACGTATAGAAAGGATAGCACATGACGTTTAATTAAAACTAATAAACTAAAAGGTTCTATCATGCAATTAGTCCACTGAACACTCAAGTTTATAGCTCAAATTGAATGCTCTAATTTCAAAAGATGTAATAAGTCTAAAAAAAGTTACACAGTAAAAGAATTTTTCGAATATAAATCATAATTATAATAAACAAATAAAATAAATATTAAAATTATTAGAAATTTAATATTAATGAGACGATCTACTTTTATATACTATGTATTAGTTTTGTGTTAATGTTTGTAATAGTATTAGATACGCTATCTAGATCCCGCTTTGCGACGCCTAAATTACACATAAGAGCTTTACTGTACACTTAGCTTGCAAATAAATATATGAATTTGAATTTGAAATTATAAATAAATGATATAAAGTCTACATTTACTACAGTTATAACACATATTTATTGTACTGTAAGTGTATTAATAATTACAGACATTCTTTTTCTTAGCGTGTCGATGGCAATTAGATTTTGTCAGACCATAACTCAGCTACAGATATTGCGTTATCTGTAGCGTCGAACAATTCCTGCAGAGTGCAGGTGTTTGGCCACTCAGAACATGACATAAGGTGTTCCATCGTTTGTGGAACGACACCGCGTACACAGGTTAGGTTCATATCATCGATGAAAATGATTTCAGACATTCATCACCATAAATTGAAACAGGTCAAATGTTGGACATAGGCCTCTCCCAATTTCAGTCATCGATTCACATTCATTACTATAAAGTAATAATTATTGAACAATAGTGGCATTACCATTAACATTACATTACGTTGGTTTTACAGGTGTGGTGACAGCAAATGTGTATAAAAAAAATTTTTCTCTATATCTACTATTTTGTATTTTTAATATTTATGTGACGACTTTTGTTTAAGGCCAGTAAACTAATGAATGGAAGTCATGACATATTTGCTACAGGTATATCATGACTTTAGTGCCTACCTTTGAATAAGTTAAAAAATTGTCAAAACTTGACAAAACTTGTCAAATGTCAATGTGATTTTTTTATGATTTTGTAATTTCTAGTGAAGAAAATATAACGAGGAAACCTTAATTATAACAAAAACATTTCACAAGAGATTTTAATTAATCACTAAATATCTATACTTTTAATATAAATAAAGCGGTAGAGTTTGTTTGTTTGCTTGTTTGTTTGAGCGCGTTAATCTCTGGAACTACCAGTCAGATTTCAAAAACCTTTTTGTGGCTATGTAACATCAAGCTACTTGCGACGGGAGCTGAGCAGTAAGCAAAGATGCGGGTAAAACCGCGCCGCGTAAAGATAAATGCTACTGTCATTAAATTTCAGAAGGCGATGTTTTACCTAAAATAATATGAGTTTATGACTGACATAATCTAACAATTATGTGAACATATACACAGCCTTAAAGTCAACAAAGCCTATAAAATGTGGTATATATTGTGCAAACATAAAAAGAACCAGTCTCTCACAACCTACTTTAATACGTATATACACGAAGGTTCCACATATTCTAACGGAAACGGAAGTAAATAAAAATGGCACGTGACTACGCGCTGTCATCCTAAGGCTTTGAAGAACACTAGGGAATCCTTCTGTCTTCGTTTAAATGGTCTACTGTTGTGTAAGGTAAGTAAGATTAAAATATTAGATTAATTACAATACTTAGGTACATATAAACGGTTTAAATTAAATTAGCCTGAGTTATAGAAAGTTTATAAGTTCGGTTATTTTATGTTTCCTTTAATTATAAAATAGTTTTTTGACGTTGACATCTTATAAATCAACGGACGAAGGCTGTACGCATAAAAAATGTCACGTTCCGCGTGCAAGCGAGAGCGCGGTAGAAGCTATAGAGAGGCATGATCGGCTTAAACGTTCGGCTTGTGACGCAAACTCCTTTTTTGTATTATACAAAATAAATATATTTCAGTGATAATAAATTAATTTAATTAGTAAAAGTATGCAAATTTTTCATCAATGTTACGGTATCACGTAAAATAATAATTATCGTCCGTGAACCGACTTTACAGACAAAAACAGTTTTTTTTTGTGATGTGTACATTATTAACGATATACTTCATAGATAGGCTGAAGGGTGCGCGTTAAAATAATGTATTCCGAGGCTAAGTGATAATCATCCTATATCTCTACCATGATATACCAATAGACAAAGTCACTGCTGTCAAAATATTTTGTAAGAAAAATGAACAGCGCCTCTAGTTTTCTCTCAGAGAACTAAACAACTGTCAACTAAATAATTGTCACTGAGACGCATTTTAAAATTATTGTTGAACTACCAACAAATAAACAAACAGCTTTTATATACTTTTCTTACTATAATCGTTACATGTATTGAGGATCTAACCAATAAGAGTTAGATAAATCTTAATGGTCATTGTTATAGCTCGCGTTACGACCGTTCGGACCATCATATCTTATTATTATCTTGATCTTAAATCAAATGTAATAAACTTATATGGATGAAAAGAAAATGTTTTGTTATCACGACTTATCTCTGCGGGGATAAGCAGAGACGTATCAGCAGATTCACATTTAACTGTTAAATGTCATGTTTGTTGATGTTATATTTGTAAAAATTGTAGACTGTCAAATCTTATTAGAAGCTGAGGAGGCCTTATTATTCTAAATGTAAAATAAGATGTCATGTAAAATACACATGGAGTGGAAGAGGCTGACCAAATAATAGTGGATGAATTGTGTAAGTGATGACTTGAAAGAAAAGAGATTGAGTGTTCAGATGAGGGAGGGCAAATAGAAAATAATGAAAAGAAGATAATACCGCTGAACACAAGTAATTATGAGACTAGGGTCGACTGAAGTGGATTTATCTAAAGTGCAAACACGAAAACTCATCATCTCAGATTCAGCTTATAGGCCGAAAGACGTCCACTGCCAGACATCGACTTCACCCATTTTCTCCACCCTGATCAGGAGCCGCACTCATCCATCGGTTGTTCGACATCAGATCGTCGGTCCACCTTGTGTGGAATCTGCTCACGCTGCGCCTTCCGGTTCTGGATAGCCACTCTAGAACATTTGTGTTCCAGTGGCCATTACTTTCTACGAGCTGTGTCCAGCCAATTGCCACTTCGGAAAAGCACACCCAGCAAGTAAAATCGCCTCTTTACAGTGGAATCTAAAGGGTCTCGAACAAAATGGTTCAGCACTTCATACTTTTGTCGCTCGATTAAGGCCTGAAACTTCTTATCAGCGCATATGTTCTCATCTAATTATAATCGTGGGTCCTTCAGGCAGGGCGTGAAAAAGTATCTCACTAAGCCACCATAGTGGTGGCCACCATACCAGTAATCTGGCTTTTAGAAAACTGTTCACCACTTCTAGATTCCTTACCATCAGGCAGAGTGGAGTCACTTTGGTAGGCTAATAGAAAAAAAAGAACTCAGCTAAATATTAATATAGGTGAAATTTTCAAGGATTTTCTATCAACATTTCGTATATCGTGGCACAATAACCGATTGTATAAGACGGCCATCATGGGTTTACGGCACGTGAAGAGAAAGGTTCGAGGGCTAATGCATTAACATGTATATTTGGGTCAGCCGATACCCAGCCAAGTGTGTTTAATAAATATTTTTGTTCGGATTTTTCGTATTTTTTTAAATGTTGTGAATTGGTATTTATAAATGGTATATTGATTTTAATGTATAGGTATTGGTCTGCGAAAATTACCTTGCCTGACAGTAAATACATACTACATAGTTTCACGCCTATTATCCTCGGAAGGGTTGGCAGAGGTGTTTATTTTAGGTCCCATGTAATTGGGGCGAGCCTTTTGCCATTTAGCGGGCACAATTCCAGACTCTGGGACAGAAAAACCCAATATCACTTTCCCCGACCTGAGGTTCGAACCCGAGACCTCTGTGTGTTAATCCGTACACAGTACCACCGAACCATAAAGGCAGTCAGTCAGTCCTGAGAACTCATGAGTGCTAATCACCACGACTGTTTTTATCATGGAAAATTTTCATAGTGACTTTCACTATGGCTGCCTTAAGTTGGGACTTTTTGAGTTTAAATTTAGATGTGGTCAAATTAAAAGAAGACGTGCTGATTTCCGATTGAACTACATTTTAGATTATGTTAAAAACAAAACAGTCTTCGGAACTGCAGATTGGAAAATACAGTAATATCCAGAAAACTGCAGTCATATACTGTCTAAATAGTGTTGAATAACTATTACCAAGTAGCGATTTCTGAATAATTCTAAAAAAGCAGTGCGCAATAGGAAAACTTGTATTCGTTTTATTTATTTCTCGTTTGATAATATAGGAAAAATCTGTCTACAATTTAATCAAGAATATATCAGAATAGTCAACCGACAACACTTTCGACATATTTTCTTTATAATTGCAACCTACCCTACTCCGTTCACAGTAGGCAGCCGCTTCGCAGAGTTCATTGCAGGAGCAATACTAGGGACACTGAGTCGTGCATGAGTGACAGTTACCACTTACCATTACGCGGGCTGTTTGCTCGTTTGCCACTGCGGTTATATAAAAATAAGAACAATAATATATTACATAAATTTAGAGGCTAACAAAAACTAAAATTAAAAACCAAGAAAAACTTAAATAATTTAAAGTTGGCACAGAACCACGGGACGAGAACTTTTCCCATTGAATACGTTAAAACTTTTTTTATCAAGTTTGTTCATATTTCAATAAGAGATTTACATTTTTGATGTTGAACTATCCGGGGTGACCCGAGTCGTTATCTTTAGTTTACCCGCTGGTTCATGTTAATTTATTCATGAAGAATTGTGAGAATTTGTCGATAATGAACTATCAGAGAAATTTATAGATATAGTTTAAACTAAAATGTCATCCTTTTTATTTGACAATTTGATAGAAGTCGTAATAAATGTAAATTTACTTATTCATTCATCAACATTTAGGGTTTTGTGTTTAGCTTGATGAGGAATAGTTTTCGGTGCTCATGAGACTAACACTGTATTAGCAGCAGAAGATCTGTCTCTAGTTGAAAATATAGAGTGAAGCATTTTTGGCATGGTAGCTGAGGTAGTCGTAAGCAAACTGCTTCTGATGTCATTCATGCAAGAAGTTGATGGTACGAGAACGACCAAACTTTATGGCTATCACGAAGGAAAACGTTGTAAAAAAATACAAAAGAACAAAAGTCAAAATAGTCTATTAAAATCAAACCATAATAATATAAAAATAAGATCTAAATTTTTAGATGATTCAGCCTCCTACATCAGATTTTAACAACTAACCAATTTCTTTTAAAAGACACGTAATACTCGAGAAGCGATAAAAGGCTTGTGGTGACATTTGGTCGCCAATATATATCTGTATTCGTTGACGGTAGGCTATTTATTTAGGCACAGTTATCGAATATGGTGTAAGCTATAAGCTTTTTACTAGTTGTATAAGCGACAGCGAATTTTGAATAAAAACAAAGCTATTTTAAAATTAAAAAACTAAACATTCACCTGCCACTGGTGGCTACAGACTATAAAAAAATAATATGCAGTATTGAGATTAAATATACATAAAAATAAATAGCTTTAAATCTAATTAGATTGCTACAAAGAATATTTAGAATATAGGTACTAAAATTAATAATACAAATGCACATTGAGACAAAAATATCTTGGCAAAAATACTTTACCTGGCTCCTGAACTAGGCACAGAACTGGGAACAGAAATTATTCTGTTAAAACAAGTAATCATACAATTTCATAATCCTTAACATAAATTCTAATTAAACTAGTTTTAACTGATACCATATCCAATCATCCAGCAGTAAACGTCTTTGTTGATGATGAAACTAGTTTGTTTGAAGCTAAATTCAACAATATTATTTATAAATATATATCTTGTCTCAGTTATAGAAAGACATAGCTCTCGAAAAACACCGCAGCATTAGATAGTTTCTCGCAAATCTTATATTTATGTGAGAGACATGATCGCCGTAAGTGAACCGTGTCCGATTTCCTGCATTTCCTTTTCCTCACCTCTCACAACCTTTTTGCCTACCCCACTCTCTTTACGGTAGGCAGAGGCTTCACAGAGTCCCTGAAATTGCAGGAGCAATGCTAGGGACAATAAGTCCTCCATGAATGACAGTTACCACTTACCTTTACGTGGGCTGTTTACTCGTCTGCCTCTGTCGCCAATAAAAAAAGGATAACCTTTGCTACGGTACCCAGTGATGCAATAAGGGTTCTTTGTTTGTTGAAACATGTGCCTCCAAAAGACAGGATTTTCGAAATATGCCTTCTCTTTTAATTTAGACCTTGCCCGAATTTATTT
Source organism: Parascotia fuliginaria (assembly GCA_963082885.1). Taxonomy (NCBI): domain Eukaryota; kingdom Metazoa; phylum Arthropoda; class Insecta; order Lepidoptera; family Erebidae; genus Parascotia; species Parascotia fuliginaria. Next base: position 10,295,714 of record OY720197.1, read on the forward strand.
AGCCGTCCCCTTTATCCTGACAATAAACACCGTTACCCAAACATTTTGCGAACGCGTTTGGAATACAACACATATTTGTGCATGTGATCTTAACAGAACCTTTTAGTTACGTTATTGATGCCTTTAGGGCAGGATTATGGGCGTTAGTAGGAAAACTTGCCCAAATTACTCAGGGAGAAAATAAGAGGTTTTATATGTGACTGTATAGCAAATATTTTGTTAAATATAACGATGCTTCCTTTATACGCCAAAATATTTAGAGTGTTAGATAGCTTAATGCAGGTGTTGCAAAGAATATAAGATAATGCTATATCTAGTAAGTAATTTGAAAACTAACTGCAAGAAAAATGAACCTTATATAACTTGCTTAGGTAGAATCAAACCACTACAGAATCTTCAAAAACAACACAGCTACACTAATGAGTCTGGCACTAAGGAGAATAGCAGGTGAGTTTAACGGAGGAAAACACAAAGGCTTCCAAACGATCATATCTTGACACACTTATGAACGTCAAAATTACAAAAACAAAATGTCAGCCATTTAACCTACAGCCAGTTCGCTGACGAGTTAGGGCCAAGAGAAGAACTGGTAATTAACTTACATATTATATATTCTTTACCACTTTGAGGTTTTCTGGGAGATAACGTATTTATAAATTCTTCTTACCAAAATTAATGTGTTACAAAATCGGTACAAATTATGTTACTCTTTTACCGGGTGATCCTGGTTTCATTTAACCCAAATGAATAAATGTTTTGTCTTTGACTCTTAGTAAACCACGACATTTTATCTTTGATGTATATCACATGTTGCCTTTACCTTTTGTAGCAATATGCAAATTGAGGCAGCCTGTAAAGCACACATTTTATTTTTTATTTTTTCTTTACAACATAGAAAGCTGTAAGTAAGTAAGTATCTATAGAGTTAAGTGTATTGCCTGCGTCACTTTGCATGCTACTTGAAACTGTAACTTACAAAAATTGTAATAACCTGACGATTAAAAAGAGTGGCCTGAGTTTCTTGCCAGTTCTTCTCTTGGCTCTACTTCGTCAGCGAACTGGCTGTAGGTTAATTTGCTGACATTTTGTAAACTTTGACGTTCATAAGTGTTAATTTAATTAACCTATATGAATAAACATATTTCATTTTATTATCTTTATGTCCATCTCCGGCACCGAATCCATCTGCATACTAATATTCTTCTAAATCGTTTCAGTCAATTAGGCGCTGAGTGGTAACAAACACACACGCACACACAAACTTTCGTATTTATAATATTATTACGATTTCAGCAGTATAAACAATGCTAGAGTTCACTTCAATATAAAGGTATACCGTAGTAAATAAAATTTGTGTTGTTTTAACAAAAAGTCTAACAAAAGGAACAGAATTTCAAGCATCAACATAAAATTCATTACGGCAAGTTATGTTCAGCAATATTCTTTTGTACATACCTAGCTAAAACAGGTAACATTTCACTATTTCATATTTGCGAGAGCAAACAGTAATAGACTCGTTATTGCATTTTTTTACAATTGAAACTGAACAATACATTTGTTAAAATGTGACGTGCATACCTCGTATTGTAAAACTAGGTCGAATTGGGAATACAATGAAAGTTTTGTTTCTCTTTTGTGCTAGTATATAGATAAGATACTGAACTAAGCATATTTTTTATCAAAAATTAAATCAAAATTTGACGGTCACTTGACGACCATACCTAAAATAAACTCTTTCGGCCGCGTACGAAACTGAGGTTTCGTAACCAGTTACGAACTAATACATAATAGGGTAGGATACATTAGTGGGTAAAACGGAAAGACTCCATACTGCTTCATATAAATAAATGTTATAAATTTATTTTACACCCGCTCCATCATGAGATAATATTTAGCCTCGTGCGGAGCCCAGATAACTGCGTTACATTCTTGTTGACTCCTAACTAATGCATTATATAATGCTATAACTGCTTTTATATTATTAAAGCCTTTAACCATAAGAAGTACCAGCCCGAAGTTCCTGGTTTTTTACAGATTTTAAGAGCGCTTACGCATAAGAGTGGCAGTTTCAATTTTTATCATTTAATCGCAGTTCTATATAAAAAAAAAATTTGAATTACGTGAAAGCTCTATAAAAAGTAAATAACCATAATGCATACAGTTCTATTTATATGCAAATAATACATTGGAAACTGTCATGGCGTTATTTTCATAGTAAATTATTTGTAAGCATTATGGTTACTTACTTTATATACAGCGTTCACGTAATTCTAAAAAGTGTTCTGTAAAAATTTAAAAAATATATTAAAAATTGAAAACCACGTAAATATGTCACTAAATTGCGACATTGCTACTCTTATGTGTGAACGCTCTTAACACAAACGTGTTCACGAAACGTCAGCTCAGTAGTAAAATTTACTTCCAAATCTCTCACTTTCGTTACCCTAGCCATCTCAGTCCCATTCACCGTGTAGATGTATTGAATAGGAGTGCGGAACGAGATGGTCACACACTTCAACACGTTGTACTGTAACCGGTTTTGCTTGTTCCAACTAACGACTCTGTCTATGTCTCTTTGCAATCAAACTTTTTTGTCGTGTTTCTAACTGCGAGATACACTTTAAGATCGTCCAAATAATAGACACTTAAATTCTTGTATGACACTTGGCAGGTCGTTGACTATAACAAGAACTCCAAAGGATCTAATTAAAATAGTTTAAATAACGTTATAATGTAGTAACATTTAATATTATAAACAAAAAAGTATTAATGAAAAATGTCAGTACAAAAACATAGTAAAATTAAAAGTATGGGAGATATTTTGTTAGCGATGTCCTGAATAAACTATAAAAATATTTCAATATAAATATTGGTAGGCAATATTATCGCTTTTGATCCAAAAGGGACTGACCAAATCTCAAAAGCTGCTTTTTATCGAAATATTTTACGAAAATTCGTTGTTCTTTTCGCTTTTCAATTTGGATGACTGGTGTTCTTTATTAATTATTTAAAATGCATATAAATTTATGTAAAAGATTAATCTGAAATTTCCATTAACCAGAGTTATCTTACATAGGTACTTTCAGTGGCTTTAATCGCTGTTTTTGTTTTTCTGAATACCGCTATATACATGCAATCCGCAAAGGTATTTATTTTTTATTTCTTTTTTTATATTAACCTACCAAAGTGACTTCACTCTGCCTGATAGTAAGCAGTCAGTGGATTTCAGAAGTGGTGAACACCATTCCAAAAGCTGGTGGCTACTGGTATGGTGGCCTCCACTATGGCGGAGTGAGATGATTTTCACGACCCGCTTAAAAGACCCAGGGTCATAATTAGAGGAGAACACATAAAATGTTTTGATTCAATATTACTTTATTAAACATTCGAACGCGGTTCATTTTGACCTCAAATGTGAAAACTTGTTACCTGTCTTGTTTTCATTGTAGTTTCGGGATTTACAGATTTAAAAAAAATTATCTATAGATCCTAACGTAATTCACGAGGTCTTCGTTTGAATGGAACTGGTAAGCATTTTAAGATATTGAGTTTATAAGTATTAAACTTTTCTTTAGGATTTAGAAGTTACAGCTGATGGTAGAAAATTTAAATTTATCAAAACTGTATTGTCTTTTATCGATATAATTGTTGAAGTTATACTTCTTTTGGCGCGATTGAGCAAAATGATGAGAGTGAATTTTTTCGATGCGCGCGCACACCGACTGAAAAAAGCAACACCCTGAAGTTAGTTGCGAACCTTTTACACCCTGAAGTTAGTTGCGAACCTTTGTGTGTCGTATCAGTACAAATAATCAGTGTGAATAAATAAAAAATATATTGGCGTTTATATCAATTCAATTATATTTATGACGGTGATAGATATTTTTTATTGATCATTTAACAGTAAAAATATTTATTTTGAATATTAGTGGTAAAAGTGGTTTTAATATACTGTTTTAAGTGCATTTATAGATTTGAGGTTAACTGTTACGTATGTATGCGTTGTGTTATTATTTGGTATTTTTGGATTGTTACGCTAAAGAAGTATAACTTCTTACGTGCGTACATGAATACACACACTCTTTTTTTTATCGATATAATTATATACTCGTACATGTATTTTTGTTTTTATGAGTAATTTTAGTTTTTATGTTACTTTGAATTATTTATTTTCTTTATGATTTATTTAAGTATGTAGTTTTATGATGTGTTATTATTTTATGATGTAACTACTCTATTGCATTAGGTATTTTCCTGTAATAATAGCTGTATGTGTGTGTGTGTGTAATAAAATAATAATTATAATAATAATAATAATAATAATAATGTTTACTCATGATCATACCAATACCTATTAAAACTAGTAGTAGAATTACGTAAAATTGATACTTTGTATTTACCCATAATAGTTTGTAAGGATCATTACCTGAAAAAAAAATAGCATTATTAATAAAATATGAAATTACAAGATAACTATTTACACTTTTGCAAATTCAAACCCTCTGTTTATCTAAGTTTAATACATTTTGTTTACAAAAATATTAACGCTTATATGTTCATCCATTTATTAACTGAACAAACATTCGGGATAACATCTATGTGCCGGTACAATGTACCGTTACGAACCAGTTCAAACCGGACATTACTGGTTAAAACTCGTATTTTCCAGACGACCGCGCGCGGGTCAAAGGCTACCGTTATTATTTACTTATGAGGTTCCCTATCAAATAATTCTCGGTATTTTTACTCAAAAACATTTTACGCATTTTCTAATATTTTAAATGTTTATTTTAGGTTTAATGTTTGTTATTTTTGTTTTGTTTATATTGTTTTAATATTTAATGTTAAAATGTTTAGACAGTGTAAAGCGATAATCAGTCTATTACTGTTACGTGTCATGAGTTTGATTATTTAAAAGACAAATATTTATAGGAGCTTTAAAATGTAGGTAGTACATCCACGCTGATTTCAGCATGAATGGGCCGGATCAACCGAGGAAGTACTACCTTCTCATAGAAGATCGACGTGAGAGTATTAGTATCGGTAGGTATTACTGCGGTTCGTTCGGTGAGTGAGAGCGCCGGAGGCCCAATTCTCATTAAATTCCCTTCCCCTACTCTATTCCGAGCCGCCATAGTCGAGGCCACCATACCAGCAGTTTAAGACGAAGGCTTCTATGGTGGCCGTCACTTGTGGATTCCACTGACTGCTTAACATCAGGCGGGGTGGAGTCACTTTGGTAGGCTAATATGAAAAAACTATTTGTTCATTAATTTCCTGTGCCACAGGACTTCTTTTTTAAGAAAAACAGTAAAAATGCAACAAAGCCTAGGTAGTGTCATTATCAGCTGCGTTCTTCATAATTTCTTCTCTAATAAAAGACCAAGGTACTTAATTATTCTTTTAATCCTACATTCCATTGACTGTTTACTATCAAACAGTATAAATTCATTTTAATAGACAGCGATGTAAAATTTTTGAAAAGCAAGAAACAATCCTATTAATATAATAAATGCGAAAGTTTATGTGTGTGTGTGTGTGTTTGTTACGACTCAGCGCCTAAACGGCTAAACCGATTTTGATGAAAATTGGCATGTAGATAGATTTGGTGTCGAAGACATGAACATGGGCTACTTTTATCCCGAAAATTAGTCTGGTTCCTGAAGGATACAACAAAACATATTTTACGTGCGAGCGAAGCAGTGGGGCGTAGCCAGTTTTCTACATAAAATTCATTTAATATTTTATATTATTATGTTAAATTTGGCATATCAAATTCGTCTGATGTTCTATAATATTATAATAAATATTAAATTTAATTTGACAAGCGCTGTAGTACTATCTAAATATTATGACTTGGCGTCTGATAGTAGAGTATATTGATATACATACTTATTATGTACGTACTACATACCCACGGCGTCTGTGTAGTCAAAGTCAAAGTCAAAGTCAAAGCATTTATTTTATTTTGATCATAAAGTATGATGTTTATTAAAAGTCTAAATTACATGAAGTCAGCTAATTAACCCACAGCCAGTTCGCTGACGAGGTACAGCTGTGAGAAGAACTGGCAAGAAACTCAGGCCACGCTTTTCAATCGCCAGATAATTACTGTTTTTTGTATGATTTAACAATTTTAACACATCAACGCAACCAAAGAACCATACAAAATAATTATTACAAAACAACCAATTAATTTAATAACTAAGATTTAAAAAAAGAAAAGAAAAGAAAATAGACGATTTCAATTATTTAATTATACTATAGTTTATTAATTAAACTGTATTAACTTAATATACAGAGTTCAGTAAGTTGTCTTTTTATTCACATATTGTTTTATGAACATGAACTATTAGCATTGATCTGGTTGTTTCTATATATAATACATGTATTTACAAAAAATGTATCTAAATATAAATATTAATACCACATACTATGTGACGAACAGAAAGGCTTTAGGAAAAACAAAAATATAAACATGGCTATCTATGATTTTCTCCATGAAATAATGCCTAAAGTCGACTCTAAAATACCTGTATGTGCTATATATGCCGATATGTCGAAAGCTTTCGACTGCGTGGACCACGACACCCTTCTAACCAAACTTGACGCATACGGTATTCGTGGAAATGTCCTTAATTTAATAAAAACGTACCTTAAAGGCCGTAGACAATGTACTGAAATATCAAGCCTGTGTGCAAAATCTAGAAAGGAACTAAAATCTTTATCGTCCTTTAGAGAAATAAAATATGGAGTCCCACAGGGCAGTGTTCTCGGGCCTTTACTATTCTTATTATATATTAATGACCTGCCACGTTATATATCTAATCCTATGGTTTTATTCGCAGACGACAGTACTTCAATAGTTTCTTGTATCAATAAAGACTCGTACATAAATGACATCAACAATTCCATCAGTAGTTTAATAAAGTGGCTTGACAATAATAACTTAGTCATAAATTTACAAAAAACCAAAACTATGCATTTTTATCAACAAATACCTCCAGGAGATATGAATATTAACTACAACGGTCAATCTATAGACAAAGTGAATCATACAAAATTTTTAGGAATCATAATTGATAGCCAATTAACTTGGAAGCCGCAAGCGGAAGATATATGTAAACGTCTTAGTACAGTTGCCTTTATGCTACATAATCTGTCCAAAAAAGTTAATTTACCAACAACATTATTAGCCTATCATGCTCTTGTAATTTCAATCCTGAGATTTGGTGTAATATTTTGGGGTTATTGTAGTGAACGAGAAGGCATTTTTAAAGCTCAAAAGCGCTGTTTGAGAGCCATATTTGGTCTCAAAGTAACTGATAGCTGTGTACCTATATTTAAGTCTCAAAAACTCTTAACTTTTCCATGCCTTTATATCCTTGAATTAGCCATATTTGTAATAACAAACCGAAATTTATTTGCAACACTAACAGAAACAAGAAAACGTAGTACAGCTTTAAGACCACAGTATCAGAATTTACTATGCACAGGCGTATTTAAAACTAGCTTACTAAAAAAGAGTGTAATCTGTATGGCTCCTGTAATCTTTAATAAAATTCCTAATCAAATTAAAAACTTACCATTGTTAAAGTTCAAGAAATGTTTTACAGAATTACTTGTAGATAAGTGTTACTACTCCGTGCAAGATTTCTTAGATGATAAATTCTTGTAACCTACTTATTTGTCATTTATCAACTTTGTTTTAACGGGTGGCGCAAAAGTAAAGACCCTATTTGGTTCAGCTATAACATTTTTTCTAAATTAGAAAACTAGATTTAGATTTTTTTAAATGTATATTTGTGCCATTAAATTTCGTACCATTAGGATTTAAAGATGATGTCTTTTAAATGGTGACCTCCAGAGTTGATACACATTTGAGCCCTATTTATGACATTTTGCATAACTTGCCGTAACACTTCCTGCGATATGTTCGTTATTTCTTGACGAATGTTTTCTTTTAGAGCTGCGAGAGTCTGTGGCTTGTTCACATACACCCGAGATTTCAAAAAACCCCAAAGAAAGAAGTCTGGACTGGTCAGATCGGGTGATCTTGCAGGCCAAGGCAAATCGCCAAAACGAGAGATAACTCGGCCTGGAAAAGCGTCCCTCACTAAGTCCATAGTGTCGCGCGCTGTGTGTGCCGTAGCGCCGTCTTGTTGAAACCAGATGTGCTCCAGCCCCAATTCGTCCAAACTGGGTATCAAAAACTCACGTAACATGGTTCTGTAGCGTTCTCCAGTGACAGTAATCGCATTGCCTCCAGCGTCTTCGAAAAAATAGGGTCCGATCACTCTGTCAACACAGATGCCACACCATACAGTAACTTTTAGTGGGTGTAGAGGTGTTTCTTGAATAATGCGCGGATTATCAGTGCCCCAGAACCGAGTATTCTGCTTATTGACATGCCCTGAGAGATGGAAATGGAAACGCAGGAAGTGTTACGGCAAGTTATGCAAAATGTCATAAATAGGGCTCAAATGTGTATCAACTCTGGAGGTCACCATTTAAAAGACATCATCTTTAAATCCTAATGGTACGAAATTTAATGGCACAAATATACATTTAAAAAAATCTAAATCTAGTTTTCTAATTTAGAAAAAATGTTATAGCTGAACCAAATAGGGTCTTTACTTTTGCGCCACCCAGTATATTTGCATGCCAATAAGGCAGAATGTACTTGGATCTTATTATGTAATTTACCATCCCATTTTTATGTACCTACATTCTAAGCAAATAAAGACCTATTCTATTCTATTCTATTCTATTCTATTAATATTATTAATAAATATTACAATAAATGCGAAAGTAACTCTGTCTGTCTGTCTGTTACGCTTTCACGCCTAAACCACTCAACCGATTTGTATGAAATTCGGTATAGAGATAGAATAGACCTTGGAAAATAACTTAGGCTATATTTAAAAAATGGCTTAAATTTGTTCAAATAGAGGATGAAAGTTAGTATGAAAAATCGTCAATGTATAAACAGAGATATTTGTGTGTTTGTTACCACTCAGCGCCTTAATGGCTGAACCGACTTCGATGAAATTAGTATATAGATAGATTTGGTGCCGGAGACGTAACATATACGACTATTATTATCATTAGATATATTGATATTATTATTATTGTACTTATATTGACTTTTATTGTAATTATGTTGACTATTGTAGTAAAAGTTTAATGTGAAGTAGATGCATATCATGATCATTATGAGTTCGTAAGGCATAATACATTTTATTATGGTTCTTTTACCACCCATGCTCTGCATTGTCATGCTCACTAAAATGTCATTGCTTGTGGTGTCGTATTGGCCGGGCCATCGCCTTCCCTCTAATATGACGAGGATGATGATGGCTGGCCCGTGCGTCATGCTCGTGAACGGGTGCTACTTGGGATGACTGGTCAATCTTGGCATGGCATACATTTAACATTTAATATTCAATCCAGTATTACCTTGTCGTGCAATGTGACCAGGAGGTGCATATACCAGTTTAACTAAAATACGTAGTCAAATTACCATACTAGATGAAACTAAATAATTGAAATCGTCTCTTTTCTTTCTTTAATCTTAGTAATTATATTAATTGGTTAATTTGTAATAATTACTTTGTATGGTTATTTGGTTGCGTTGAATGTTTAAATTGTAACGCATACAAATAACTGTAATTATCTGGGGATTAAATAGATTGGCGTGAGTTTCTTGCTAGTTCTTCTAACAGCTCTACCTCGTCAGCTGGCTGTAAGTCAATTAGCTGACTTCATGTAATGATGACTTTCCATAAGCATCATACTTTATGATCAAAATGAAATAAATGCTTTGACTTTGACTTTGACCATAGGCTACTTTTAATCCCGAAAATCGGTCTGGTCCCAAGGAGTAATAACAAAACTTGTTTTACGCGCGAGCAAAGTCGTGGGAAGCAGCTAGTTAAAAATAAATTAATTAATAAATTTCAAGCTTATTTTGGGTGTAGAAAGCGTTGTGAAGTTAATTATTATTATTTATTTATTTAATACTGATATTCAGTTCCAACTTAGAATTTAACTTAATTATACAAACTATATTGCCCAAGGCTTCACAAACGTTAAATAATCTGGACGCAGCTTAGCGTCAAATTTATTCATATAAACAATGTTGGTTCCGAGTGACCATTAATTATAATACATGGCATGAAAATGTTACATTAGTTGCCCTTGTTGGCAATTGTAAACTTGCCAGTTGATATATGAGTTCAATATTTAAATAACATTTTTATTTAAATGACAAACAAAGTAACACCACTCTATTTAATGGAAGTCGAATAGAATTAATCATATAATGTTATATTAAAATAGTAGGTCTTATTATGGAAACCAGTGCCACTTTTTAAAACCTCTAACCTGTAAACTGCTTCAATGGCTTTCCGCGGCGAGGTTTCACCCACGTCTTTGCTTACTGGTCTGCTCCCGTCGTTAGTAGCGTGATGTTACATAGGCTATAACCTTCCTCGAGAACTGGGCTATCATACGCAAAAAGAAGATTTCAAATCCGACTAGTAGTTTTAGAGTTCAAACAAACAAACAAACAAAGAAGCAAACTCTTTCGCTTTATATAATAGTAAATATAAAAGGTACCCTCCAGTTCTGCATGTTTTCAAAGGTCATCATCTCTGCATATTCGTTTTGCATAGAAAAATATTTTTTTAAGTTCTTTAATGTTCTTAAAATGCTATATTCTGAGCCTGTTTCTATTTTGTTTCTGTTAATTGTATGTTGTAGAAATATTCTTAACTAGCAGACCCGGCGAACTTCGTTCCGCCTCACAGTCGATCAACATTACTTTATTTTTCTAAAATAAACGTAGCCTAAGTTACTCCTTATTACATCAGCTACCTGCCAATAAAAGTCCCATCAAAATCGGTCCAGCCATTTCAGAGATTAGCCAGAACAAACAGATAGACAGACAGGTAGACAAAAATTGTAAAAAAATGTTATTTTGGAGTATGTACTGTATATATATATATTCATATACATGTAACAAAAAACGGTTATTTTAATATTACAAACAGGCACTCCAATTTTATTATATGTATAGATTGTTTTAAAATATTTAACTTCTTTTTATTTCTGATTAATGCACTATATTTGTTTTTGAGACTAATTGACGTCAGTTTTCTTAATACGAAACAAAATAAACTCAAACATGTAACATAACTCTAAAAATTTCAATGATACTCCTTGTAACCTCCGTTCGTTGAACCAAAAATATCCATGTACCTATTTCACTTATCTTGCCCGTTGCGAATCGAAATATTGAATCTGGCAACCGACCGTAGCCGGTGTAAACTACTTTGAGCCGCTCCGAACTGGATTTTTAGGCTTAGTACACACGCTTGGATCAAAATATTTTTTGTTTGTACAGTATATTCTCTTGTGTCTTTAAAGAATACCTAGTAGAATTCTGCCCCAATTTTGTACTAATATGCTTAATTTTTACGATAAAATGTCAAACCGATTTTTTTTTATATAATATTATGCATACAAACCTTTCGTGAGATTTCGTGAATGATAGTGAAAACTGTAAAAATAAAATGTATCAAAATACTTTTCATATTTTAGAATAAGGTAGCAGAGAAAGAGATTTTGGAAAACAGCGATTTGCGTTATACTATTTAGAGATGGAATAAAACATACATTACTTCACGCTTGTCTCCAATTAATGGGGTAAGTAGAAGCTATATATCGCAATTTGCTGCGATTTAAACATATCTGCTTTGCTTCTTCTTCCTTTACAGATGGCATGAAAAATATATTAGAACTTTCGCTTCAGTGTTCTTTGACTGGCCTGTTGGTCTAGTGGTTAGTAACCCTGACTGCTAAGCCGGAGGTCGCGGGTTCGATTGAAATGAAATGAAATGAAATGAAATATATGTTTATTCATTTAAGTTAATTAAATTAACACTTATGAACGTCAAAGTTTACAAAATGTCAGCAAATTAACCTACAGCCAGTTCGCTGACGATTCCCACCCAAGACAAATCTTTGTGTGATGAGCATGATTGTTTGTTCTGTGTCTGTGTGTAATGTATCTATAATATGTATGTATTTACACAAAAAAGAATGTATATAAGTAGTATATCAGTTGTTTAGTACCCATAACACAAGCAAATATAATTGCTTAATTTGGGGCTAGATGGCGCTGTGTGAATGTGGTAGAATATTATTATTATATATGTAGACTATGCTTAAACAGCTTGAAACCAGTACGATCCGGTTTAGACCGGTGTATATTTATGTGCATACGGCACTAGTAAAAATGGCGGCCTATGTTTTTTTATATTTCGCTTGTGGTTATGATTTGTAGAGTATTGTCTTTGGATCGGAGAGAATGGGGTAATTATTAATTCTTTTGGAAAAATAATTTAATAGGATCCTTCTATTTTGTTTAATGGCTGAGGCTGTTCTTAATGGACTAAAAGATTCCAACTATTGGAATATGACTTAAAATTACGCAACCCCATCTTTTGCTTGGAAAGGCGCCGAGCATATAGCTGCTTACCACAAAGCGGACCCTGCGCTTGTTTGTCTTAATTGATATAAAAAAACTGTATATACAGAGATAATGTCTGAAATATTTCTTGAGTATTTCTTACCACACACGGCGATCGTAATCAAAACCCCTAAATCTTAACCAATTATAATACTAATTGAGAGATCCTAATAAAAAAAGAGTGATCTGCGTTTTCTAGGCGTTCTCATAAGTTAATACTGGATTTCTCTATTAATAATAAAATAATATAAAAATAAGTCTTATCAACCCTTCCAAGTAGCCTTTTTATTATCAGCATTAATGGGCCGACCGACCGGGAAAGTACTACTCTCTCATAGAAGATCGACTTAAGAATAGGTATTATAGTTTGCATGTGTTTCGCTTGGTGAGTGAGAGCGCCGCCAGCCCATATACCCTCTCGGTCCTCTTCTGTTTCCCTTTTCCTTCCTCATCTCCTTCTCCGTGGTCGGCAACGGCTTGGTTGTGTTTTCTAAGCAATAATACTTCTGCTATGCTTGGAAAACACAGCCATCTCTATAGGTTACGGTTACCACTTACCATCAAGGCCATATGCTTGGTTGCCACAAAAGTTGTATAAAAAAAATAAAAGACAAACTTGAACTATGCAATAAGCTGTTACAGAAGACACAAACAATTATCGGACACAAACTATAAATGCATTTCTAGTCCCTATATTTCAGTCATCCGTACATCTATACTGTCTATGTCGAACAGTGATGGAACGTTTCTACTCAGTGATATATCTGTGGGCAACAGTTACAATCGATACTGCAATACGCCGGCAATTTGCGCCATATAATTGACAGGTTCGATTCCCAAGCGATGTCTTTGTTAGTCTTGTTAGAGTTAGCTGGTAACTTTGACTTAAGTAAAGCTTAAATTAGTATTATAATAACTACACCCAACGCCATCTAGACCCAAAGTATAATATAACTTGTGTTATGGGTTCTAGAATGCGGATATACATACTTAAATTCTTTTTTTGAAAATAAATGCATAATTATTATACATAGAAACACCCAGACCAATGCAAATACTCATGTTCATTCATGCACACAAATATTCGCACTGAGCGGGCATCGAACCCGCGATCTTAAACATACATAAAAATCAGCGCAGTAGAACTCCAAGAATGAAAGGGCCAGTGAACGGGTTAGTCTTCTCCACACGCTCATTACTATGATGACCTAAGTAAGCCAGAATTAAGGATGAATATTTTTTGCAAAGGTTAGTGGTCTAGTGTCAGGATATGTTCAGGTCGCTCATATTATAGAGGCATTCGTCTTGTCCTAACGACTAATAGACTTCGTAACAAACGTGACCGACTTTTAACAGGCCACCCAAAGCACGGAGACGCTCAGATAAAATACCAATATGTGGTCACCCATCCATGAGCCAGGCGCTCTCTAAGTTAACCTTGAGCTATTATGTTCGAGAAAACCGAGTACTGTCAAATTAACTGTCTTGGGTCCCCTAACGAAGTTCTCTGGCCTATGAAGATCAATCTTATCACAATCTTTGAAGTTAAAAATATATCCCATCATTATTTTCTTCATTTTGAAGTCTTAAATAATCTTAACAGTTCTTTGATATTTTCAATTTACGCTATAAAGGACAAAATGTTTTCGCAAATTAATTAATTACTCTTGTTAATTGATTTAAACTTCAAAAAGAGAGTAAAGTAGAGAATGAATTTTACTTCGATATAAACAAAGTACACTATTAAAATTTAGACTAAAGTGATTGCCCAAAAATAACATTGTTCAAATATTAATTAACTAATTATTTAGTAACTAGCTCCTCGCAGCGTGATTTCACCCGCGTCTTTGGTTATTGCTTCGTTCCCGTCGCCAGTAGCGTGATGTTACATAACCTTCCTCGAGAACTGAGCTATCTTACGCAAAAATAATTATATATATGCGACTAGTAGTTACAGAGATTATCGTGTTCAAACAAATAAACTATTCCGCTTTATTTATTAGTTTCGATATCGATTAGCAATGGTTGTAGGTAGCCTAATGAAAACGCCAGGTATAATCGTCACATCTACCAAAGCCTGAAACTGATCAAAACACGGCTGAACATTTCAGGACCCATTCCATTTACAGGTTAGAGCGGCTAAAACCGCAAATCCTGTATAATGCGGACATCGTGACTACACTACGACCTGAACGTTAGATAAAGCGAATGTATTTGGAAAATAATTGGACTTTACATGTACTCTTTACATAATGTTGAGTAATTTGACAACCTCTGTTGTTCGGTGGTACTGTGTATGGACTGCCACGCAGAGGTCGCGGGTTCAATTCCCGCTCAGGGCAAATATTTGTGCGCGTGAACATGTCTATTTGCAATAAGTTTAAGAAAATATTCATTAGCCTCCTCTGGCAGATTTTGGTGATCCTAAATAAATACCAATTTATAACACAATGTAAATTACTCAAAATATAGTGAATACATAAATAATTGATTGATTAAGTTGTTTGAGTGCTTCTATGTATAATATGGATGTATTTACAAAAAATGTATTTAAGCATGTATATGCATTCTAGAAACCATAACACAAGCTTAAGTATATGCTTACTTTGGGTCTAGATGGCGTTGTGTGTAGTAGTTGTGATATTATTATTAATTATATAAAGTTCATCAAAATACCTTGCAATTTATTGCGGTCTTTTCGTACTATGTCACTCTATTGTATTGATAGTTACTCCCATACAAAATTACGTCAAGATCGCTTCATAGTCCATCTTTATACAAGGAAAATACATATTACCAAAACCACATAATATAATATAATCATCCTTTTTTCCTGTGGAGGTAAGCAGAGGTTTATAATACCCATGTTTTACCAGCTATGTTTTGGTATAATATACTATAAGTAGCTCAGGTTTATACATACGGTTACATTTGGAAATCTAATGTATTTGCTGTAACAATTTTGAGCCACATAATATCTAAGATTACAGACAGGATGCGAAGCATACATACATACAATAGCTTCACGCCTTTTATCCCCCAAGGGTTAGGCAGAGGTGTTT
The DNA here is from genome assembly GCA_963082885.1 of Parascotia fuliginaria. NCBI lineage: Eukaryota > Metazoa > Arthropoda > Insecta > Lepidoptera > Erebidae > Parascotia > Parascotia fuliginaria. The sequence continues at coordinate 10,311,311 of OY720197.1, forward strand.
AAGCACCCTCCTTTTGCCATATTTTATTTTCAGGTCCCATGTAACAGGGGGCGAGCTTATTGCCATTTATCGGGCACAATTGCAGACTCTGGTCTAATACTGAGATTTATTTTAACAGAAAAATCCAATAACACTTTACCCGACTCGGGGAACGAACCCGGAAAGAAGATGAGAAGCAAGCATTTCGAATTCCTTGTAAAGCTATAGGCTTTTTTTTTCTTACTTTTTGTTTAAAGATCCAAAAGTCTACCACAGAGGAATTTCCGTAGACGATTTCTAGGATAAAACAAAAGTTGATAAACCAAAATGTGCGACACGTAGCCACATAGAGAATCGGAGAGTAAGTAAATACAAGTCAAGTTTGCCAAACCAACTTCGCATAAAATAATTTAAATAACAAAACATCCATACATAATATTATAATGTGTCTGTCTGTCTTTCACACTTTCAAGCCTAAAAAACTGAACCGATTTTGATAAAATTTAGTATAGAGATAGAATAGACCTATTTCAACTCATTCAAGCAAAAACATGGCTTGAATGAGTTGAAATAGGGAATGAAAGTTTCTATGAAAAATGCGATATAACCGACATTCACGCGGATGGAGCTGCGGGCAACAGCTAGTATAAAATAAACGAAAAAGGTTTTTAGCAACAATTGTCGAACTTGTCTTAAACTGAATCATACAAATACAGCCTAATTAAGTAATTGACAAACCTTAATGGTAACTCGTCTCTAAATTGGTCGTACCAACTTACTAATTACTGACGTTAGCGTAAACTTAGCTGTTTCAGCCGTAATAATTACGGTTACGGCTGAACCGTATAACGGGTGAACCGTACAACGGCAAGAGTGCGGCGTTTCTGATAATTTTATATCGTTTTTAGTGGATTTTAGATATTGTTATTGCTGGATTAAGGCTTCCGTATTAAGCCTTCTTGGAGGTAGTACTGAATACGAATGCTATGTTTCACTAATGTGGGGTTTAGTATGCTCGCCTGTTTCGGTGATAACGGTTCGTGAAACTGTTTCTTTTTGCCCGACTACCGCAGTCAAGGAGGGTAATATTTTATGACCGTATGTTTGTATGTATGTGGGTATATAATGTCTATTTCTTTGGCACGCTCTGCAGCCTAAATGGCTTGATGGATTTTAATGTATGAGGTGTCATTAGATACGTATTGATTGTAGGAGTGACATAGGGTATATAAAATTTCAAAGTAGCGTCAGCACGAGTATAAAAATTTAATACTTTTTTTTTTTAACTTTATTTTAAGCTGGCGAACTTTTATTTTAATAATATATATTGCTTGTTATAGAATAATTTGATAAGAATTGCTTCGATTTTTACTATTAGCAATTAACAAACACTATCTGTACACCACAGAGGTCGCTAGAAGTCAATAAAGAACCTTTTTCTTCGTTGATGCTGCAATATTAGTTAACTAACTATTGTATAACACAATACGATGGGAAATATAAGAGTCACGTCTGGTTCAGAACACGTCGAATCAATGTAACTCGAAGTTAATCTATACGTGATTTATTTGACATCGATTCTTTTATGTTTTGTCAACGTGCAGTAAGTTTTAAGTAGGATGAATCAAGATTATTTAGAGCCTTAAGGTAATTTGGCTGAAATGGTCTCGCCGCATAACAAAATAAATATATATTATTGACTTAAATGTAGTAGCACTAGCTTAGGGCGGTTACTGCTCTGCTTCTATCGCCAGTAGCGTGATGTTCCATAGCCTATAACTTTAAGAACTGGACTAACAAACGCCAAAATCATTATTAAAATCCGATTGGGAGTTACAGAGATTAGTACGTTAACCAAACAAACAAACTCTTCCGCGGAAAATTGCTGAATCTTTAAATAGTTATAAATTCTAAAAGAGTATATATATTTCAGAAATATTAAAAACATTCTCTAATTCCCATATAAAAGGATGTTCTTACGTTCTTACAATTATTATAATATATATATATATATATATATATATATATATATATATATATATATATATATATATATATATATATATATATAATGTTGTTAATATTAATTAAGACAGTAATCTTTATTTCAACAAGATAATAAATATGCATCAGTCCAATTTTCGAAACTTAATACAATAAACGTGCCTCAAAATTGATCACGTAGCATATTACTACGTCGTAGCCGTCGTAGCAGTCGTAGATTTTCTACGTAGCACTCTAGCTACGAATCTAATTCGTGACAATTTAGATTTGGAACATATTGCTTTTTGTATTAAGTATGAATGGTATTTGGTTAGAATGTTTCTGAACAAGTCACAAAAGCGAGACTAGAAAACAAATGGTGACATTTATATTGCTAGAAATTATGTCTGAGAATTTTATTTAAATCAAATTTATTTGGAAATAAAATATATTATAATAAATATATAGATATTTTATATGTTCGTTTGTTTGTTCTGATTTAACTCAAGAACTACGTAACCGATATAAAAAATTCTTTCTTTTTTAGAAAGCTACAAATAGGACGGGTAACAGGCTATATTTTTTTATGTTTTACTTATTTTTCAGTCATTTTAGAAAATATTTGAAGCAACTTTGTAAATCTGAATGATGTAATACCTAACTATTGCTATGATATTTTCAGTACGCGTTGGTGTGAGACTGATCGTACTGATCCTATGTTATTTTATGCCTCTTCTTCTAGTCAAAGCAATTAAGTCTTCGATACAAAGGCTTTTTGCATTGTTATTAACAAAAAGGATTTGTGTTTATTGAAATTATAATTTAGTAAAGGTCGACTCATAAATATGTAGAGACACTATTACGTGCCTTTATTAAATTTGCCAGAAGAGCCTTTGTTTTATAGCTTTGATATGTATCTAAATCGTTTTATTGGAGGCTCTTAAGCCAGCGTTTACGACCAAATGTAAGCGTTCGATAATTTTATGTCTATATGTTTATGTATTCGTATCACTTCGCAATAGAATTTCTATTATTCTCTTTATATTACTCGTAATGGTTGGTAGAAAATTGGCCTTAAATCTAGCAATTTTGCTTAAAATACAAATACAAATACTATTATTAGTATTTATGAATCACACAAATATAATAATATTAAATATCATCCAACTTTAGAAGAGTTATTCCGGTCGGATCCCTTGTATCTGATCCCCTGGGAATTGATTTATTATTATTATATTTTATTTCAGTCTGATACCCCGTGTAGGGGATCAAAAGCCTTGCCGAAATGACAATGAATATACAAATTATTTCCATAAGAACGAAACCTTCGTCATTGGTGCATAACTTACGTGCATTTACAAATGTTTGGCACAATATAGATCAAAACTACTTACGTATAAAGATAATTTATATTTTTGTTTTAGTAAAAATGTGTATACATATTTACAAAAAAAAAAAAAATTTTGTATGTTTATCCGCATTCTAGAGCTCATTTCACAAGCTATAATAAAAATGCTTACTCATACTTTGCGTCTTGATACCGTTGTGTACTTATTGTTTTACTATTGTTTATTCCTCGTTTGGTAGTTACGTTGATGGCCTGGGGCACTACCACAACTTCTTATAGCAATCATATTATACCCTTACTTTGTCTCTATCCTCGATTTTAATGGTACAAAAGAAAAAGACAAAACACAACGAAACAATAAAATAATACTGCTTTAAGAAGCGGTAGTAGACCCTCTAAGCGAAAAAAAATAGACATCACAAATAACGAATCAAATACCACATTTATAAAAAAATAAACCAATACACCTGCCAGTTACTTTAAATTTATGCCTGCTATTATGAAGGGAAGTACAACCGCCTGAAATTTTAATAATGCCTGCAACGGGAATAGACTTGGCAGCCTTTTGAAAATAATAAATCCTTTCTTACTGTTGTTGCTTTGTTTGAGGTAAATGTAATTTTTTTCTTTTTTTTTCTTGACAACGCCTGCACTAGGGAACAAGCCTTGTGTCGCGGGGGACTTTACATACATACAATTAACGGACACAAAGTACATCCCGACTCGGAACAAATATTTATGGATTACACAAAGTTTTGTCCCGTGTGGGGGATCGAACCTACAACCTCGTGCACAGCAGTCGCTTCCGCTCCCACTGCACCACGGAGGCAGTCAATTGGTACAATGAAGTCTTATAAAGGTTAATTGGACTTAATTACGATAAGTAATAGTCTGGTGATATACAAGCACTCGTAAATGACGTGTGAAGAAAAGATTAATGAAGATTTATATTTCTCAACTAAATACCAATACATACATAAATACATTACTTCACGCATGTATCTCATTAATGGGGTAAGCAGACTGTAGAACGCTATTTTCTGCGATTTAAACACACCTCTTTTTTTAACAACTACACACAACGCCATCTAGACCCAAAGTAAGCATATGTTATAGCTTGTGTTTTGTGTTCTAGAATGCGAATATACATACTGAAATACTTATATTAAACATAGAAACTCCCAGCCGAATGCAAATATTTATGTTAATGCACACAAATATTTGCACTGAGCGGGCATCGAACCCGCGACCTCGGCGTGTCAGTTCGTACACAGTATCACCGAACCACAGAGGTAGTTATAACCTTTGTCTCTTCCACATTCATTAATCTTTTCATACACACACGTCTGTTACGAGTGCTTGTAAATGTGCGCTTTGTCAACACATCACCTATTTGGTCTGCGTAGTTCGTAAAACATATAAAATACTTCAAATTGGTGTATGGCAAAGTTGCAATATCCCATATCTCAATGATATATGGACTAACATAAAACACACAGAAAACATAAAACAACCTCGTACGGATTACATATTGAAACTCGAACAATTTTTATTGCCTTCAATTCAATCTTTTACAACCTTTTCTGTACAAAAGGTAAATTAATTACCTTTTTGAGTGGTTCTTAATTACGGTGGAGATTACGTTAAGAAACCTTTGAATTACTTAATAAGTAAAAGAGTAGTAAGATTTTTTTGTTTCGAATTATACAATAAAAAAGCCTGATGAATTTGAGCTTTATTAACACTTTCATTTTTTTCGGCATTAGGATTTATTTATTTTGTTCTGAAATAAGTAAAAATTAAGCTTTATGTTGTTGTAGGTTCACGGACAAAGTAAATCACAATACAAGAAATTAGTCTCTAAGTAATTAAATTATTCTTTTGGAAACGGCAATGAATGTGAAAGTTAAAACTAATTTCAAAACTATTCTTAAAATAGCAAAAATATCGTTCAAAATGAAAAAAAAGTTCAACAAACCCAACTGAAATATAAATTATTTACAAGTAATACTTTTAATGGAATTACAATTATTTAAAAACATATATATTTTCGCATGGGAATTGGTAACGTCTAGACCACTTCTACTACCACATGCACCTACTAAATAATTATATTACAACAACTACACACAAAGCCATTTTAGATTCCAAGTAAGCTTACATTAATTACAGCACTGTTTGTGTTATGTAATATGTAATATGTAATAATATGTGGACAGTATTACACACCGTCATCTAGTCCCAAGCTAAGCAGAGCTTGTGTTATGGGTACTAGATAACTGAAATATAATACATATACATTTTTTTTTTGTAAATACATACATAAAATACATAGAAAAGACCCAAACTGAAGACAAATACAAATGTTCATCACACAAATATTTGCCTTCCGCGGGAATCGAACCTACGACACTCGGCGTTGCAGTCAGTTACACTAACCACTAGACCAACGGTGCAGGGTTCTAGAATGCCAAATACATACTTAAATACTTTTTTTGTTAATACAAACATATTTTACATAGAAACACCCATACCAAAAAATAACCGGTCAACGCTGTCATCATTACAAAATACAAAAAAACTCTCTCACAATCTATTCGAGCAGGTTAACCTCATCCAAAAAAAAGAAAAGCAACCAGTATTTATCACTATGAAAGCCAAAGTGGACATTTACTACACTCTACACTATAGACATAAAGCTCAAAATCGATTGTAACAAATTTAAAAATAATTTTGTCGCCCAAATAGAACATTTCAAAAGACAGAAGTTTTAATATTCAGTGTTCTGATTTACATACACTAACAGTCTATCGACCAATAATTTGCGGATATCGTACGCTTTATTTTTATAGCGTTAGAGGTGTTTATTCAATGTGTTAGTTACAAATTAATGTTGTAAATATAAGGACAGTCTAGACTTGTGCTGTTAAAATATTAACGCGATCAAATGATACTTTTTGTTCGAATTATTTTGAGGATTTCGATTAATTTGAAAACAGTAGATGGAATTTCTTTTGCAATTTAAATATGTTCGTGGTGTCGCAACAATTAGACTTATATTTTTTACTAGCATTCCGCGGCTCGATTTCACCTGCGTTTTTGCTTACTGCTCTGCTCCCGTCGAAAGTAGCGTGATGTTACATACCCTATAACCTTCTTCAAGAACCGGGCTATCATACTCAAAATTATTGTTCAAATCTGACTGGTAGTTGCAGAGATTAGCGCGTTCAAACAAACAAACTCTTCCGCTTTATAAATTAATATAGATAACTTTGTAATTTGTAACACCACGAGTACTAAAGTAGTAAATAAACGTACGTTAAATCTTTTACTGTTCAATCCAAAACAAACAACGTTAAAGACTGTGTTCTCTCAACATAAAAACGATACTAATAAAGCAAAACTAGCATTTACTTACTAAAGAAGTAAATGCTGAACCAAAAAATATATGTAATCAAGTAATTGTTATGTTTAAAATTATAGCTTACAATATATGAACAAAGTGTACAACACAAATCCTTATTTCACGACTTTTTAAAAGCAATTCAAAGGGAGACAAAAGCTTTAATTCAATTTTTTACTTTAAAATACGTGTAAACAATAATATAATAGTACGTGTGCGCATGTGTCTCCATCTAACCTAGATCCTGGATCTTTTAAGAGGGGCGTGAAAAAGCATCACTAAACCTCCATAGAGGAGGCCACTATACCAGTAGTCTGGCTTTTGGATTGGTGGCCGCCACTTCTGGATTCCACTGACTGCTTACCATCAGGCAGAGTGGAGTCACTTTGGTGGGCTAATATAAAAAAAACGTATTTGCAATCAGCATACTAGTTGTTGTTTTCGACTCAATGTCTAATATATGTCTAATCTATATAATATATAAAAATGAATCCCTATTTTCCTTGGTCATGTCATCACGCATGAACGGCTAGATCAATTTTGTTAATTCTTTTTTTGTTGTGTTTGTTATTGTCAGGAGAAGGTTCTTATGAAAGAAAAACTAAGAAAATTACGCGGTGATTTAGAAAGTTTAAGAATACTTAACCACCATATTAAATTTAAACCGCTAAACCGATTTCGATGAACATTGGTATGTAGATAGATTTGGTTTCGGGACATAAGCTACTTTTTATCCCGAAAATCGTTTTGATTTCCAAGTTACATTAATTAAACACATTGCAATTTTCGCGCGGGCAAAGCCGCAGGGTGTAGCTAGTATTATATAAAAACGTATTGTCTAATTGCGTAATAAGACAATACTAAATAATAGAAAATACACAACGATCAAAATAACAAACAACTCAGATATATCCTATTCTTTTAAAGTAACCTCCATTTATTCTAAATCACCCACAAATATTAAATCAACAGCCCAGAAAAGTATTGCATTATCCGGCTATTGTTCATAACGACCGCACTTAGAGGGCATTGTGCGGAATGACACGACCATACATCTTAGTCCTTGCTAAAGTATTTCATTGTATTTTCTTGTATTTGTGAAGAAATATTGACGGTAGTTTAGATATTGTTTAGAAAAATAGGTGTTCTCTTTATTTTATATTAATATATTAGCCTGACCCCACTTTCTGAAATTCTGATCAACAAAAAATTAACTAGTCACCTGTTAAATCTCATGTGAAGTACCTAAAAACATGGATAATTAATTTAATTCATTGTATTAAATCATTAAAATCATTTATTTATTTTATTTATTTATTTAAGCTTCTTACACACAGAATGTATAACGGCGGACTTAATGCCAACGGCATTCTCTACCAGTCAACCGGGTAATGCAGAGTTGAACCACAGTAGGTGCATGATAGCAGATAGTAAATGTAATAAAACTGTTAATACTAATATTGAATATTTTACTAAATAAGACCATAACAATACACATACGTACGTATTAATATAATGATAAACATACATAATAATCATACATATAGTACTACATTATTACACATAAATATATATGTATATCATCAACCATAAAATTTTATATACTTGACGCTGGCAGAAATAGCCGACCAATCGTCGGCTTAGTTGCCATAATAAAGGAGAAGAAAAAGAATTCATTTAATTTTATCGAAATAGGTACTAATTAGATGAAATTAAACTAATTATCCATGCTTTTAGCAACCTAATTGGTACCTCACATGAGATTTAACAGGTGATTAGTTAAATTTTCGTTGATCAGTCTTTCAGAAACTGGGGGTGAGTCTCATTAGCGAGTGAAGCATCAAAGTGTACGGTTAGCCCGTGGATGGATGATCGCACGTTGGTATTTCATTTTGATCCGAGTTTCTCCGGGCATATTTTAATGGTATTCCCATACTAGCTAAAACCAGTTAATAAACCGACATTAAATACATTCTTTAGCAGATCTTTACAACAGTATTCTATACCTCTATACCTTCAAACAACTGAAAATATTTTCCAAGCTTTTAATTATGAAGCTATTTTAGTTCTTAAAACAATTAAGATAGAGTCTTAAAGTAGACGGTAATGCATCCATTTATTTAACTAGATTCCTCAGTTAAACCATTGTCATGGTTTTGGGGGACTACAAATACATGTATGTTTTGCTGTTATACGTAATAATAATAATAAATAAAATAAAAATAAAATTTGAATCTATTTTTAGTAGCAGTCTATATATATAAATTAAGTTCATTATAATTTATTGGTACGTTAAGTTAAATTAGTTCTTTATTTAGTTCAAATAAAATCATTATAAAAATGTTCTAATGTAGCATCACGCCTTTCCTTTGAAGGGATAGGCAGAGATGTTTAACTCTCGGTTTATCAGCTAGCTATCTACCAAAATTCCAAGGTAATACTGAGATTTTGTTGACACGAAAACCCAACAGCAATTTACTCGAGAATCGAACCCGTGATCTTTAAGTTTCAGTCTGTACACAGTACAACTAAAATGCAATAATGTTTCTAGTAGGTAAAGTATGGTGCTAGGTTTGATTCCGAATAGGGTACAAAATGATATTAAATTATATCAAGAATAAAATAAATAAATAAATAAATAAAATAGGTGATGTGTTGACAACAAGTATCCGTAACCGACGCGTGAGTATGATGACCCGCGACTTTGGTTACTGCTCTGCTCCCGTCGCCAGTAGCGTGATGTTATTCTATAACCTTTCTTAAGAACTGGGCTATCATACGTTAAAATACTTATTCAAATCCAAATGGCAGTTCCAGAGATTAGCACGTTTAAACAAACAAACTGCCACTTTATATAATAGTATAGATATTGAAGAGGCGAAGGAGATATGTTTGTATCGCAGCAAATGGCGTTCCTGTCTGGCCTGCTTAACCCACTAATGGGAGACAGGCGTGAAATTATGTATATGTTATGATAAATATTAAATAATAAGTTAAGAAAATCTTACCTTTCTTTCATAGGTCCTTCAGGTCTATCTATAGCAGTGTTGCCGGAAATAGAGTACACGTAGAGCCTCGATTCCGACTTGTACCATTTGATACTGTGCATCGCGCCGCACGACCTGCCATCTATGCGGCACCGCAGACGAGCTGCTGTACCCACTATCGCTGAAGCATGATCTGGAAACAATATTTTAAAATTAATTATCATAATAACATCGTTAGGAAATCTGGACTTAAGTCTGAAATTACCAGTCCGCCTTTAGAAAGCGTGGTGATTAATGCTCATTCCTTCTCTATATAAGAAGAGGCCTTTGCCCAGCAGTGGGACAGTAAACAGGCTGGTATTATTATAGTTATAATATATATATAGCATTGTCATAGCTTGTAGTATTTGTTATAACACATCATGCAAATATTCATTGATCATTTCAATTGTCTATGTGTATTATCTTCATGCACACAAATATTTGCACTGAGCAGGAATCGAACCCACGACCTCTGCGTAGCAATCCATACACAGTACCACAAGCTATATTATATGCTTACTTTAGACTAAATAGCGTTATGAATGGAAAAATAGTAAGCTATCTATTGCATATTACTATTCACATTATAGCCTTTTCAGTATAAATCCTATGAAAGATATAAAAACCGTATTCAAATCCGTAGCGCGGTTATTAGTCTATCAACTTAAGAACAGACATCTATTTAAAAATCCGATACAAACGTATTCTCTATTTAACTTAAAATAACGATAAAAACCAAATCCATTTAACTATACATTGCTTTGTAATTCGCAAATGGCTAAAAAAACTTTAAAAAACAATTTAAACATTGTTCAATACTGTGAATAATCCGGGCGTCGAACCAGTTATCCAGGTGTCGGTTTCAATTAAATACTGAGCTTTATTTAACGCCTTTTTGAATTTTTGCTGGTTAAGACTGCAGTTTATAAATGCCTTTAAACCCTTTTGTAGAATATTTTTTGTTTAAAAAAAACGCAGATTTTAAACGCACCACGGTAAGTGGTAACCGTAACCTATAGAGATGGCTGTGTTTTCCAAGCATTGCAGAATTAATAATTTTATAAAACACAACCAAGCCATTGCCGACCACGGAAAAGGGGGTGAGAAAGGAAAAGGGAAACGGAAGAGGACCGAGGGGGTATATATTCTTACGTCAATCTTCAATAAGAGGGTAGTACTTTAAAACGAAAATGCAAGTCATTTATAAATCTACAGAAAGGACAACTTCATACGGCGTGCCACAGGGTAGTGTGCTTGGCCCGTTATTATTTATAATTTATATTAATGACCTCCCTAATTCTATTGTCAAACCTATGACACTTTTCGCTGATGACAGTACCTACTATTATAATACCGTGTGAAAATTTAGGACTTTATGAAAATGACATTAATAAATCTCTATCCTTAATCGTAGATTGGTTTAATGACAATAATCTTAAAATTAATATTAATAAGACACAAATTGCATTTTTCACAGCGACTACCTTTAACTGAACAATTTGAAATTAAACATGGCGAATTAAAAGTAAATGATGTTGACATAACTAGGTTTCTGGGATTAAATATTGATAAGCAGCTGAATTGGTAAGCTCATATTAAACATTTATGTAATAGAATTAGTAGTAGCGCATATGCTCTCTATAAACTAGCACCTACAGTTAACATTGCTACATTACTTACAGCCTATTATGGTCTAGTCGTTCCCATCCTAAGATACGGTATCATTTTTTGAGGCAATTCTGTTGAAAAAGATGCAGCATTTAAACAACAAAAGCGGTGTTTAAGAGCAATGTTTGGATTGCACATGACTGATAGTTGTGTACCATATTTCCTAAAGTACAAATTATTGACTCTGCCATCTCTCTACATATTAGAAACAGCAGTTTTTGTGAAAAGTAACTTACACCTATCTCCTCGCGTGTCAGACGCTACTGTGCGAAGTAGACGAGATGATAAAAACTTTGCTTGCACACTGCTAAGACAGCTCTTATGGGGAAAAGTATATTCTGTATGGCTCCTAAAATTTATAATAAGGTTCCAAATGCATTTAAAGATTTAAACATAAAATTGTTTAAAAAAAAAGTTAAAAATTTATTAACAAACAAATGCTACTATGACATTAATTCATTTCTAAATGATCGCAATCTCTAAACTGACATTTTAATTTTAATTTCTTACATTATAATAATTTGGTTTTAATTAATGAATATAATTATAATAAATTGTACCTGTCTATATAAATAATTCAATTGTATGTTAAATTAGTAATATTGAATGGTAATGTAATAATATAATTATTAAGAAATTAATGAAAATAATTTATCAAAACCTGTATTTTGTACGTTCAAAATCAATGGACCAAGCATGTTGAAACTGTATAATATTTTTGTAACAACAACCTGTACCTACACATGTTTTGACAAATAAACATTATCTTATCTTATCTTACTTCCCCGGTCGATCCGGCACATTCATGCTGAAACCAGCGTGGGTCTACTACCGTAAATATACCCATCATAGACCTTATAAGGTGTTTTTGCAGTTGCATTGGCAGTTGGCTTATCGACACCCTGTAATTGTATTACAAGGCGCTGTATCCCACCTTATATTGTACCATTTTTGTTGTATAATAATTGCTGTATGTATGTGCAATATTAAATTATTCAATTTTTGCGTTTTTATTTATTGTAATAATATTTTTTTTTAATTATGTTATTGTTACTTTTACTTTTAGAGTTGATGGTAGGATCTTTACATATAGACGATAGGTGCCTTCTAAATGTTTATAATAATCGACACTTTATTACTCTTAATTTAATAAATATACTTGTAAACTTTACTGCTGATTTCTTAACGAACTTAACATCTTAAATTAACAGGGTTTACGCGTCATGAGTCGCAATTTAGTTTCATATTTCGTGGTTTTCAATTTTAATCATTTAATCTCAGCTATATTTTAAAAATATGTTCTGTTAACATGCTAGAATTAGACGACAGCTGTATAAAAAGTAAGTAGCAATAATGGTTACAGTTATTTTACTATGCAAATATATAAATAGCACTGTAAACGCAATGATTTCTCACTTTTATACAGCTTTCACCTGATTCTAGCATTTTAACAGAACATATTTTTAAAGCCTCGATTAAATAATAAAAATTGATAACCACGAAATATGATAACAAATTGCGACGTTGCTACTAGGACGTGTAAACGCTCAACAATTTTTATTTTCAACCTCGAACTTCTCACTTCTGAATATAAAATAATAGAACTAATAAACAGCTTTACAAGAAGCTGTTATAACAGCCAAGAATAAAATAAGAAAATATTTTAGAAGCACAAACGCTATGTGAAGCATTTTTCATAAGTGCCATTCTTCCTTGTTGTGTGCGAGGCAAATTGAGAATCCTCAAAGTTTTTTGCTCATATTACACTAGCATTTAGCCCGCGGCTTTACCTGCTTATGTTTTTAAGTGCAGTATAGACTATTATGATTTTTTAACATATACTTTTAGTTACATACTTTTAGTTTATGTACCTTAATTTTATTATTTAAAGTCGATATCCCGTGAGAGAGTAACTTCATGGTTGATCAGACTTACTTATGCAGGAATTAGTACCTAAGGATCCTCTGTCGTAACTAAAACTTATTTAACAAATTCATTTAGTTATTTGCAGTACAAGTTAAATAAAGAAAATTTATAATATCAATGAAATAAAAACAACATAAATATAAATATAACAATATCCTATACATTTATATTTTATCTGAATTTTTTCACATATATATTTTCATTCGAAATAACTCTTTGTACGCTCTCGCCCGTCTTAAATCTCAAGCGAAAGCTTTACGTTAGCGCAACAACTGCTAATTTTAAAATTGTGCTATAATCCGAGAGTTCTGCTTGCTCCTTAACAGCAACGAGTGTTAAAATACAGAATTACAAGGAAATAAAGTGTGGCGTTTTGAAGAAAACTATGTAAAAAATTCACAATGAGGTCGAAATGTACTTGAAAATTAATTTTGTGTAGTAGTGTTTAAAGAATGATATTATTAGAAAATTTGAAATCTCATAAAATGTTAGGTCATTAATTCTATTCAATATATAATGCCAGTACCATTATCTGCTAAGCATAAGTCTCCATCCATTGCCAAATGAGCCTATTGGAGCCATCTTTTCATAACACCGTGATATAAAAATCATTAAAAAAAATGTATACATACGGTCGAATTGAAAAATCTCCTCTTTTTTTGAAGTCGGTTAAATAAGAAAATATTTAAAAGTAAACAACTGACTGCTTGTTACTCAATTTAAATTTAAAATATTTCGTGAACCTAAAATTATTCCTTTTTGTACCCAAAATGTAATAATCTTTTGTTAAATTGTCAACAAAAGGTGTTAATTTAGAAACACGGCCATTTGTTAAAATTATTATACAGTTGTAATTTTGTTGTAAAGATATTACGCTTGTAATCTCTAATTCAAAGGCTTGTATATATGTATAATTTATCTATCCGGGATAAAAGGGTAAACCTAATTGTTATTAAGGTTTACAACCCTCGAGTAAAGATTGGTGTAAGCAGGATTGTCAAGATTCCAATTACCTTTTGCTGGGTTTTCTTAATATACCGGATTAGATTGATCCGTAAAATGTGTTATATTTTTATGATGTTTTCCTTTAACATACTCGTATATATTACCGATATAACTTAGAGGCCCAGTGGATAAAGTACTCGCTTCGTAAACACGATTTAGTGGATTCGAATCCGGTCAAGTACCTACCAATATGATTTGTCAAATCATATATATTTTCTAAGTTTATCTTGGACATTTCTGACTGACGGTGATGGAAAGCATCGTGAGGAAACCTAGACTTTAAAATCTGAAATTACCAATTCGCCTTGAGCAAGCGTAGTGATTAATACTCATACCTTTTCTATATGAGAAGAGGCTTTTGTCCTGCAGTGGGACAGTAAACATTATTATTTACTTAGATATCTAAGTTGAAGAGTATGTATGTGTAGTTATGTTTGTCTAATATCTAAATTGAATTGCCTTACACTTGTAAGTATGTTTTATGTTGATTATTTAATTCAATATAATATCAAGCTGACTTTTATACTATTTGTGCTTATGTCTCATAATAATTGATATGAAAGAAAGAAAAAAAACAATTATTTGTGCAAAAAACACGACGCACATAAAAATAAAAGACAATTAAAAAAAAGGAAATGCATAAAATATCTTATTTCTGATAATAAATAATGATGACAAAGAATGAAATAAAGCAGATTATTTTTAGTTTTAGTTAAAACTAAACTGTGGTAACACTCTAAATAATGTGTTATTGAACGTATCAAAGCTGTCAAAAAGAGATGCGATGACTCGGACTCATGTGTAATTATTTGACGTGGCACCACGTGCTACTTCTACTTAATTACATTACCGAAAAAAAAATGCGATGTCTTAATTAAATATAATAAAATAAAATGAATTCTTTTTTCAACTACTATTAATATCTTTTATAATGTATCTTTTCTAGAAATATCGTTATTATAATGTTCAGAAATGTCACTAAGTTTTATGAAAATTTCACTAAATATCAAAGCTTATTAATTTTAATTAGCGTAATGAACAATTCAAAGATATTATTATGTTAATTAGTCTATTACGTAGTTATTAGATTTATTATAATTCGGAAAGTCTTAGTGGCCACATTCATTAAGTAATTTTAGTAAAGTCATTCGATTTAATTTCAAGTTATAACTCATTAACTTTTATAATTATTTTTTTAATTTGTCTTTGTCTTACGATAAGCAGATGAAAGTCTGGAAGTCTACTTAATTATAATTTTAATTCATGACATGTCAATAAAATCGGTAGCAAGGTGCCTTTCACTATAGCGAATAATACGAAGTATATCTCTTTCTTCTTTGTTGTAACACTTTTCAAAATTACATTTTTTACATACCGATTTACACACCGACATTTATTTAAATATAGGTTGTATTTTAATATTTATCATACAATTTGCAAATATAATATAAACGATTCATATATTAAGAAATGAAAAACATTGTTTTGAAAAAAACATTGCTGTTATTGCCAAAAAAGTAAGATAACACCCTTATTTAACAATTCCAAAGTTTTGTTAAGCACAAAGGAACCTCCATTCTGAAGTTTCCGATTCCACCCGAAGAATTCCGAAGTGTCCCGAACGCCACATAAATTTTAGGCCAATTACACACTACACTCTCTCGGAAAAGTTTTCACGCGAATATATCTTTTTTATTGGCGTAGTTTTTAAAAGGTTCACTTTTATTATTATTAATGGGCATCCTTATGTTTTGACAATTTTATTAAACTATTTTTGGTAAGATGTTTTATAGTAGAGAATTGGTAAATTTTTAAGACTTCCCCAGAGACCGAATTATTCAATGTACTAATGGGATAAAAATATATAAAAAAACATTTTTATTGAATTACACAAACATCTCTTTTAGGCTCAAAAGAAAACGTTTGATAAAAGCTTTGGCCAACAAAATATTTGCAAAAATATTTTTAATTAATACTTTTTCTTTGGACACAGTGAGACCAAACAGCAAAAGATCGTAAACGTGTTTCTGAAGAAGTACTTCACAAAGTAAATAAGAGCATTTTAATTTAATTAATTGTCTTTACAAATTAAGTACTTTCAAATGCTCTTTGTGAATTGAAAATAAATTTACCGATTCTAAATTGATTGTAATTCATTGAGTGAATATTATTTTACGGGAGAAAACGTATTTTAAACATCATAAGGTAAAATTTAACTGTTATAAAATAAAGAGTTTTATTTAAATGATTTTTAAAAAAGACAGAATGCGTTCATTATCATCATGATTTTAACCAAAACCCCTGCAAGATTGTCCTTGCTCTAACCATCTTTACTTTGAATAAAGTTCATCAAAGTAATCTGACACCTTAAAAAAAGAGCTAAGAACTGAACGTTTTTTTATAAAAGATACATAGTACATCTCAAACTGTAATATAACACCTCCGAATCTTAGAAACAATATGACTTACTGAATCGTAAAGCGAACAAGATACATCCTTTTTCAAATCCATTCGTATCAACGATCAAAACCGTGAACAAACAAAATTGGAACATTAACGTTTCCAGAAATAATTAGAACACTCGTTGTGGAACAATTTAAAATGTCATCTTCGGTAACCATTTCAATTTGCCAAAATGGAATTAACGAATTTCTCCTTGTGCCATCTTGGATTCATTATGGAGTCGTATTTTCAAATTGTTCAAATCGCTGGATGTTCGCACAACGCCTGTGACTTTGTTAATGTATTTTATTGTATTAGTTTCTTTTAATTGATGTAAATCAGGGCAGTAATTACTAAAGTTGCAATGGAATGATTTTAATTTTATTATATACTTAAAGTTGCGATTTTGATACATTTTTATCTAAGTTGAAGGGAGTATATTTCATTGCGGATAATGTAATACTTGGTCCCAAAATGATACCCATACTTTAGCTTCCTCAAGAATAGCCCTTTTTAAAATTTGTTACAATAAGATTTATTTATTTATTTATTTATTTATTTATTTATTTTGGACAACCAGTAGTTGTTACACTGTTTGACATAATTTACATTTAAAAACACATAAATAGTTACTAAGTGCACAACATTTTAAGGTGTCACAACATGCATTAGAAAGTAACATTTATAACCACACTAAAAATAAATTAAAATAAATTATAAATTATAATTGGAGTAAACACATAATAAAATAAAAATAAAATATAATTAATTGATAAAAAAAAAAACTAAACAAAAATATAAAATTAAAACATTAAACGTTAGATTTAGTTAGTTTGTAACTTAGAGATTAAGTAACTACAATATCGAATTGGCTTAGTCTGTAAGAATATTGAAAGAAATAATAAATAAATAAAATTTCTACTGCTAACAATACAGTCATTTTTAGGAGCTTTCTTCTTCCACCATAAGCAATCTTTCAACATATTGAGAATAACGGTAGTAGTAAAAATAAAAAAGAATAAATCAGATCTGCAAATTTCCTGTTGTCGCTCATCTTAACGACTAGACCCGTCATCAACGTCATAACTTATTTAACGCTACATTGCTTCAAAAACATCTCTATACAACCTGTCATAATTACTCGTACAAGGAAAACGTTCACCATAATAACAGCAAAACAAAAACTACTTACGAGCTCCACAACAACTATGAATCCAGACAAGCGGCAAAACGTCTGGCGATACATTACATGGTACATTAAAACTTTCACCGCTACATAAATATTCGGCTAATTTGAGAAGTTGCTACGATTTGGCACTGAACTCGAGTAGATATTATTTACTTGTTCCGAAGTGGAATAAGTAGAATTGTTCCCCTTTTAGAAGTTCAAGTGTTAACCTTAGGATATTCATAGCTATTTATAAATATACGTAATGTTTTATTGCTGTATTCTAAGCGAAGCGAGGATATGATGGGAAGAAATATCGTATATTGGAGTTGCGTGGATGAATTTTGATTATTTATTTATTTATTTATCAACTTTATACATACAATATGTAATGGCGGACTTAATGCCTGAGGCATTCTCTACCAGTCTACCATAGGGTGATGCAGAGATATTTCGAAGCAGGTGCACAAATAAATAAATTTAGAGTTGAGTAAAAAGTACATTATTTACATAATATATAAATATATACTACACATAACTACATAATAATATATGTCCCTACATAAATATATACATTAAATATATAATAATACACACAATTTATATACATATTAATAAAATTAACATACAAATATATAGAGGAGATGTGACAATACAAGAGCTGTGATGAATCGGCCATTTTAGTTGCTCAGAAGCAAGTTCCGAACTTTTATTTTAAATGCATGACGGTTTGTGGACGTCCTGATTTCAAGAGAGAGGGCGTTCCAAAGAAGAATGGATTAAATAGGGAAAGAATAGTGAATAAAGTTAGACGTGTGTGAAGGACATAAAAGGAGGAGATTATTGGCAGAACGAAGGTTTCGTTCGTGAACAGAGTTGAGATACTGAAAGTAAGGCGTTAAGTAGGGAGGAGAAGTAGGCAAAGTCAGGATGGAATAGAAGGTAGTGAGAGCACGCAATCTATAGCGTTGGACAATAGGTAGCCATTTTAGTTGAGAACGATAAGTAGATACATGATCATACTTACGAAGATTAAAAACGAATCGAATGCAGTTATTAAGAAGACGGTCTAGTTTGTTGAGAAGATCTGCATTCAGGTCAAAATAACACACATCACCATAGTCGACTTGTGGAAAGATCAAAGACTGCACAAGCATTACCTTAATTCTATAAGGAAGGAATTTTTTTAATCGGTATATTAGATTAGAATATAATCAAGTTTTTTATTCGTAGTTAGTATGCATATTGTCGATAATGTCAAAATTAGACAACTATTAAAAGACACTACATTAACATGACCAATGGCTTAACCCATCGCTGTAAAGCATATTCACAGAGGCATTAATGTCTATCTATACTGGCTGCTTTTCACGAATACTTAACCTGCTAACAGGCATAATACCCTCGAATTTAGTAATAAGCCTTATTTGAAAATCAATATTACTTCCCTACGTGTGATGAGTCTCATGATAACATCGTTAAACAAAAAAAAACTTTAAATCGTATGCCCGCTCGTGCTCCAAGGGTTTTTTATTAGGAAACTTTGCTCATTTGTTCTGTCTGAATATTTCAGAGGGCCATGAAATTAGTAGCGAGAGCGGTATATGGAATATAATTTTCCATTATCATCGGCAAGAACACATTCATTATGGAACATAGATTAGCCAATTTGAATTCGACGAATGACTTCTTTCTCGAAATTAGACTTACCTAATCGGATTGCATTTTTTTCAGGTCTATGTACTCGTCTACAAATTTAAGCAGAAAGCTAATCGTAATAGGAGTGGGCGTAAGAAAGGCATTTGACATGCCTTGGTCTTGTTCATGTTCATTTTTAAGCCCTCTTGTCTTGTCATCGAACATTGCACTTTAGTCTTTTGTGCCATGACTATGATATCGTTAGGTAATCGAAGTCGAACCTTCAACAATAATAGTAATTAGGAATTTTCGAGTGACACTAAACTTCATCAATTAAATGAAAATTAGACTGAAACAACATGGTTTGACGTAAATCGATTACGTTATCACGACAAAATTACACAGTTCCGCGTATATCACTCCCGAATTAAATAAGAAGCAATTTAGTATACTATTTTTGGAAACATCGTAAATATTTACCACATCGTTGTTTAAGGTACAAAGTATTGTACACCCAATATCTACAGTTTTAAGGTTTGTGTTTGAGAAATTGATTGCGTAAAGAATAATTATAAAGTAAAAGGAAGTGTGTATTCAGATTACGCCCGATAGAAGAGAATATAAGTGGAAAATATTTTACGCCAACACGTAATAAGGACAAAGACAGACATAAATATTAGCCTATAACAGTTCTTTGAAGTGTCAATGTGAGTGATTAATAAAAGTTGTTTTGTTCTGCACTTAAAAGACGCAAAATAGACTTGAAATTAGAAAAAACTCAGTAAAGATTTAACCATTTTTCTTTTCGCAAATTTCATGGCCTCAAACATATACATGTTACAAGTTGCCAGCATGTTTACACGCCGACTAGTAACAAGTTTATAATATATTATCCTGTACACGATATTATACAGAATATATTATGATTTTACATCTCTGTTTTACTTGATATGACGTACTTCCCTAATATTCTTAGTGCAAACACATAATTACTTTAGAGATGATATTTTATACAATAGGAACTACATAACTTGTCTTATAAGACAGCTATATGATTACGAACAACGATAGACCGTTCCTTTTTTGAATCGCTAGACAATTACCGATTTTAGTTATGAGCAGTGCCACTAGAGCATACAGAGCAATAAGCATTTGTTTCTCAGAATGTGTAGGCAGATGTGATCATACCCACTATTCCTAGCTATGTGGAGTCCCGTGTAATAAGTGGCAAGCCATTTCTCAGTATTAAATCTAGACTCAGAGCTATAGAGAATGTTTCAACCTAATTATCACTTTTCCTGCCTTTGGAATCAAACTAAAGGACCCATTCATGGCAGACCATACAAATAAGCTATATCACTGAGCTACCAAGGCAGTCAACTGTAACTATAATACCATATAAAATAATTATAATCAATCAACCTACTTATATTTTAGACATAACATTTTACAGTCACGAAACCATTAGTCAAAGTACCAAAGAGAATCAACAGAAACTTTTCACATAGAAATCAAAACGTAACAAATCAATTGATATAAAACAGCTCCCGCCTGCAAGGCTTCAACGTTTCAACGGAATAGCCTAATATTTCGTGTGGTTCTACAAAATGAACCAAATGTAAAGCAATTGGATCTCTTAGCAGAATACATTTGGTGAGTTTCAAAATGTATGTCTCAATTTCTTTAAAATCATATTTCAGTTGAAATTTGGAAACTAAATAGATGTTTTAGTTATTTATGAATATGTGTATCAAGATGGCAGTAACCCATTGAATTTATGGAGGTTTAGTATATGAGAAAGTCTTTGAGAGAATCTTATGTTTCGCAGTAAATATTATATAGTTACCTCATAGATTTCCAAAGAAAAAAGAAAGCAAGCAATTAGAAAAAGAAAATACATACATCACTGATTAAAAGTGCTAAAAAAAATATTTATTTATATTAAAGTAATATACAAATTGGATTACTTACGTTAAAATGAGTACTTTTCCAAGTAATTTCATGTACGTATTTTAATTTGGAACGAACACACAATATTCTCTTATAATTATTCAGTTCACGACTCCTAAGAAACCTTACTTACGATAACAATTGACCTAAAAATATACATTTTTGAAGCAGTATATTTTTATTTGAGGTACTTTAGGTAAACACGCGACATGGATAAACACTTAGCAAACAATGGTGAACAGTCGAATTGTGGAATGAGAGATACAGGCACCGAGAATGGGCAGTACAAAGTTTTTATTTTTTTGGAGGTGAGGAAAGAGGAAAGGGGAAAATTGGGCCTCCAGCGCTCTCACTCATCGTACGAAACGCAGTAGCTCGCATACTACTACTGTTTATTTTCTTTGTGTTTTAGATTTCTTCATTATCTACACTATATATTACGTTTGAACTGTAATAGTCAAATAGACTATTTCTATTTTAAAATTTTAAAACTAGCCGTTTAGAATGTGTGTGTAAATTATCACAAATAAAGAAATTTTTTATACTTTTAAACATATTATTTTCGTGACGCAGCTTTTAATGACCAATACTGTTCTTTAAATTTGATCCTAATCCCCTCTCATAGAAGATCGACGTAAAAGTAATAGTATTCCTAGTATTGCGTTTCGTTCGGTGAGTGAAAGTGCCGGAGGCCTAATTTCCACCCTTTTCTTTTTCCTCACCTCCCTCAATCCTATCAGCTACTCCATATCCTTTACGTTAAGCAGCGACTTCGAAGAGTCTCTACTCTACGACCTACGACTCTTACTCTGAGCGACAGTTACTATCACGTGGGCTGTTCGCTCGTCTGATGCTTTAAAAAAAACCTTTGACATGTGTGCTCTTATAATTTTTCTGCTGCATGAACAGATAGTCCGTATAACACATTGTATAATAAAATTACCTTTGTGCCATTATTTGTGTGACGTCACGCATTTGTTTGTTGTCTATTAGTTTCGGACTCTAGTCTAATTGGACAAACATAGTTAATTAATAATACTATGTTTCTATAATGGCTTTAAGTGCACGTGTGGTTTAAGTCTAACATATTTTATTACTAGCTGTTGGCCGCAGCTCTGCCTGCGTAGATGTCGGTTACATCGCATTTTCCATACATTTTCGCGATAAAAGATAGCCTATGTTGTTCCCCGAGGTCTTTTCTGTCTCTATATCAAATTTCATTTAAGGTTCAGTGGTGAGTGGTCAGTCGTGAAAGCGTAACAGACAGATAGACAGTTACTTTCGCATTTATAATATTAGTAGGGAGCAGAATTTAATTTTTCTTGTTATATCAAAGTAATCCCAGAAGCATAACATACACATAGCAGAAAGACGTCCACTACTGGACATAGACCTTCCTCCAATTCTCGCTACCTGGACTAGTTGCGTGTCACTCCACTGGTCTTCGATCTAGCATACTCATAGCGACTATGTTTTTAGCTTTTAAAGTCCATGATCGACAGTTACTGACTCTTTAATAACCATGTACTCTATCAGTCTATTTTTTTAATAGAGAATTGCCGCAGTAAAGAACAAGCCTAATTTTGTCCCTTTTCTCAATCCTTTTACTCACTCCCTTCACGGTAAGCAACGGCTTCGCAGAGTCCCTGACATTGCGGGTGCAATGCCAGGGACTCTGAGTTGTCCATGAGCTACAGTTACCACTTACAATTACGTGGGCTGTTTCGCTCGTCAGCCACTGTTAGGAATAAAAAAAAACAGCCCTCTGTCGCCGGAATCTTCACAAACATACAACTAACGGACACAAAGTACCGGATTAAACATTTATGAATCACACAAAGTCCTGTACCGTGTGAGAATCAACGACAACCTCGTTCACAGAAATCGCTTGCGCTCCTATTGCGCAACAGAAGAATTAAGTTGGGCCTCCCGCGCTCTCACTCATCGTACGAAACGCCGAATGAAACTCAATAGTATGGGTACTACTCTTAGAGTCGAAACACATAACGGGGTTGCGTGTATAAACACTTCTGCTTAACCAATAAATACGCAAACCGCTAAAATTCATCGAGAATACTAATTTAGTAAACAATACAAACAAGATATATCATTTTGGTTGAACATTTTGAAATATAACGATCGGATAAGAAGTTGGCGTCAAAGCGTTATCTCGTGATCTATTTGTTAGTGATAGCTTGTTACTAGTTAAATATTTTGTAGCTAATGTTCGCAATTTAAGTTTGAAAAGGGGTTTAATTTAGTTTATTTTGAAATTTAGTTTTGTTTTTGTAGATAATAAAAGTGTTTGATCGACGTCTGACAAGGTCAGTGAACAAATAATAGACGAGAAAAACCAGATTCTTAAGCTGATTGCATCTGAGGTTAAATAATTACGCGGGTGACCAGAATGTGAAATCTTTCACAGCTTCAAGAGTTTGCAGGGATAAGAGTATTCGACATAAATTTTAGCTTGATACCTCTTGACAAAGAAACAGACAGACAGATGAACAACAATGTGATCCTACAAGAGTTTCATTTTGCCTCTTGAGGTACGGCTCTCTAAAATCATTTTACCATTGCCACCAATATAACAAGCCTTTTGTTACGGCAAACGTCTCCCTTTGGGAGAAGCCTAAGTCCTGGAATAACGTCGTCAGACTATGATGAAATAATAAATAATTTGATTTGATTTGATTTGGTATTAATAAAATTATTTGATGTACCTAATATGACTCAGTGTGCTAGTAACAATGTTTCGTACTCCTAAGCTATTGTTCCTATTCTAATCACTTATTAAATTGTTACACGTGAATATTCAATGATATGAATATTATCAGATAGGTATTCAACAAAAATAAGAATCGTAAGAACAGTTAATAAATTTCATAACATCATAAACGAAGCATCAATTTTGTTCGAGCCATCTAAAAGTACGAGGCGCCAAAAACGATGACGCAAACAATGACGTCACATTTTATTCGCATCACCATTCCAACGACGATAATATCCACAATTTTGTTTTATGAAAACATTCTGCTTAAGCCATAATGATGGCTCAAATTTTATTTGTATGTTAAACAAAAAGTAATGGGAAAACAAATACTGTTGGAAATAATTTCTTAGATATTGCTCTATTAAGGTTAGCATATGTTATAGCCGCTGCGCACCGCATTGTGAAATCACGTCGATTCACATAGTCATAGTGACAGTACGTTGCGTTGAGTATTTTTTGTTATTTATATGTTTCACGGTAGTAGATCCACGCTGGTTTCAGCATGAATGGGCGGGATCGTCCGAGGAAGTACTACCCTCTCATAGAAGATCGAAGTACGAGTAGAAATATCTGTACTAGAAAGAAAGAAAAATATAAAAAAAAGAACACACCTATAATAAAACAAAGGTAACTAAAAACTAAAATCAGAAAATAATGTAGAAGATAATGCTCACTGGCAACACTACATCTCCCAGCCTGACTACTACTGCGTTTCGTTCGGTGAGTTAGAGTGCCGGAGACCCGATTTCTCCCTTTTCCTCTTTCCTCGCCTCCCTGATCCCATCCCCTACCGCTTACCCCATTCCCAGTCGCCATAGTGGAGACCACCATACCAGCAGTTTGGCTTTTGGAATGGCGTCCGCCACTACTGGATTCCACTGACTGCTTACCATCAGGTGGGATGGAATCACTTTGGTAGGCTAATAAGAAAAAAAAAATGCGATGCGATGTGGTGCAGCCCGCCGTAATTTGCGCTAGCCTTTAAGGTTATTTTAAGGCTAGCTGTCCGCGACACAGTTTTACCCACGTCTTTGCTTACTGCTTTGCTCCCATCGCCAGTAGCGTGATTTTAGATATCCTATAACCTTCCTCGAGAGCTGGGCTATCATACACAAAAATAATTTCTCACATCCGACCAGAGATTAGCGTGTTCATACAAACAAACTAACAAACTATTTCGCTTTATATAAAAGTATAGATAATCGTGAACTGTGGGGTCTAGGATATGTATTAATAAGCACTAAACAAACAATGAAAATCTTGTTTTTTATACAAACACAATAAGACTGCCTTCTGTAACTTTCTAAGATTATGCTTTCCTGATATATTTTTTGGAATATGTAGTGTGTAATAAAGAATATTATTTATACTATTATATAAAGCGGAAGAATTTGTTTGTTTGTTTGTTTGTTTGTTTGTTTGTTTGATCGCGCTAATCTCTGGAATTACCAGTCGTATTTGAATAATTATTTTTGCGTATGATAGCCCAGTTCTCGTAACATCACGCTACTGGCGACGGAAGGAGTGAAGTAAGCAAAGACATGGATAAAACTAAGGCGTGGAAAGCTATTATTCTATAGAATTAAATGTTAAAAGCATATTTAAATAAAAAAACAAAGGCAGACTTTTATTTACAAGTCAAAAGTTTTTCACTTCGGTACAGTGCCGCAAGTTTTTAATTCGCTGCTAATCTACAAACATAAATCTGATGTTTGCATCTTTAGCGGTCGGGTTCGAAAACCAGCGGGGTGAGAGCTTCCTCTTAAGATAAGTCATGTATATTTTTAAAACTTTAATTTATAAATTACGCCGGTCAATTAAAAACCTGGAAATTTTCACTGGTGAATGCATAATGGAGCAGTTTTCTACGACGACATTAAGGTTAAGTATATCCCTCCTATACCCACCGACTGCTTAAAATTCAGCAGAGAGGTCACTTTTGTACAATTTTAGGTACAGGCTTTTGGAAGATAAAAGTACTTTTTAATCAGAGCAGTTGCAATTTAATCATGTCTTCAAAACAAATGCTTTATTTATGCTATCAACTAATAAATTTTTGTTCCCATAAATAATTTTGCTTCTATATTTATAGTCATTGCTTACCCTATTAATGGGTGACAGGCGTGAAGTTATTTATAATATATATTTTTGTTGGTATATATAAATGTTGGAAGATTATATATCTACTAGGTATTAATAAATATTACCTACTAGACTAGCTGCGCAC
Source organism: Parascotia fuliginaria (assembly GCA_963082885.1). NCBI lineage: Eukaryota > Metazoa > Arthropoda > Insecta > Lepidoptera > Erebidae > Parascotia > Parascotia fuliginaria. The sequence continues at coordinate 10,337,850 of OY720197.1, forward strand.
CACGGCTTCGCCCGCGAATATGTTAAAAGATTTAATATTTTAATATATTTTTTTTACAGTTTATATTTAATATTTCGTATCCCTCGGGAACTAGATCGATTTTTGAGACATAAAGTAGCCTACGTTCTTCTCCGGCACTGAATCTATCTACATAACAATATTTGTCGAAAAATTTTAAACTGAGTGGTAACAAACAAACACACACACACACACACACACACACACAAACTTTTGCATTTATAATGTCCTTCAATCAAACGCCGTTCTCGAAGCCACTTGTAATAGCAAGATTGTTATGATTAATACGAGTTGTTGCCAACTGTGGTGCTGAAACCGAGTTTAAACGCGCACTTGTCTCTTGATTGATAACTTTAGCAAACGCTGAGATGATGTAGCTGCCCATTTGGGAATATTTATTTTTAAACCCTGACGAAAAAACGACGGGTGTTATAAGTTTGAGTGTGTGTCTGTGGCAGTGTAGCTTCTAAACGGATGAACCGATTAAGATTTTGTTTTCTTTTTTGTATGAAAAGTGTATTAGTCGAGGGTGATCTTAGCTATGTTTAATGAGAATCGGTCCAAGATGGCCGGCGCCACAAAATCGTGGATTTCATATTTCCTCAATTCCCTTAATATGGGCTTGGGTTTTTAAAATTTTCAATTTATGTATTATCTCTTTTATTATAATAGCTGTGGTCTTATTATTGGTAATGACGGAGATAATTTCATATTATATTAGTACTATTAAAAAACCGAGATCACAGTAGAACTGTAGAGCCCGTAACACAAGCTATAATATATGCTTACTTTGGGTCTAGATGGCGTTGTGTATAATTGATGTGATATTAATATTAGATGTGCCATGTGATAAATGGCTAATCTTGTCCTCTGTTACACAGAATTTAACATCGCTGGCAAAACATAAGTAATTTTTTTTATACAACTTTTGTGGCAAACAAGCATACGGCCTACCTGCTGGTAAGTGGTAACCGTAACCTATAGAGATGGCTGTGTTTTCCAAGCATTGCAGACGTAATAGTGCTTAGAAAACACAACCAAGTCGTTGCCGACCAAGAAGAAGGGGATGAGGAAGAAAAAGGAAACGGAAGACCAAGGGGGTATTTGGGCTGCCGGCGCTCTCACTCACCGAGCGAAACACATGCATGAAAACTAATGTTCTTACGTCAATTTTCTATGAGAGGGTAGTACTGCCCCAGTCAATCCAGCCTATTTATGCTGAAACCAGCGTGGATCTACTACCGTACAACACCAAAACTGCCTACCTTATCAGAAATGAGCGTGATGGTGTCTTTTGTATTTGATTCAGACCAGTAAGACCATTAGCAATACTTAGTCGTACTAACAGTTTTTCTTTCCTTAACATAATTTATACACAGTAATAATCTACATCACCATAAATTGTCCCGCATACAAAGATAATTATCTTCTTTCTTGAGTTATTTCGCTTTTTTTTTTATATAATTATGGCTGTAATCCATCAAGTCATGCTACGCCATGTTGACATTTGAGCAAACAATTAAATCTTTATTTTCTTGATGCGCATAATGTTTGTATGTTTGTCCTAGCATTCCAAAATCATTTATCAGATTACGATGAAACTTTAGGGTGTTCTGGGGACGCCTACGACAGTGAAATTTTATAATTGCTTTTGCCCGACTGCCGAAGTCAAAGAAGGTAATGTTTTTCAAGCGTATGTGGGTATGTATGTCTATTTCTTTGGCACGCTCTACAGCCTAAATAGCTTGATGGATTTTGACATATAAGAAGTCATTAGATTTCTATTAATTGTGCGAGTGATATATGGTATATAAACTGGCAATGTAGCGTTAGCAGGCAGGCTATTGTTTTTTTAATTTATGTTTTGCATATTTTATTTATACTTTATGCGGTATTGTTGCTTTTCGGTTGCAGCTAGTATTATTATTTATTATCATACATAATATTGATATATTTATCGACATTGATCTAAAATATATACTGACACCAATCTTGCAACTACATTTTTCATTTAGGAAATTAGACAATCATGCCTATATTCCAAACTGCTATGTCTATAATACCAGCCTGTTTAGTGTCCCACTGCAGGGCAAAGGCCTCTTCTCATATGAAGAAGGCATGAGCATTAATCACCACGCTTGCTCAAGGCGGATTGGCAATTTCAGACTTAAGTCCAGGTTTCCTCACGATGTTTTTCCTTCACCGTCAGTACGAAATGTCCAAGATAAACTTAGAAAATACATATGATTTGAAAAATCACATTGGTACTTGCCCGGATTCGAACCTACTATCTCGTGTTTACGAAGCGGGTGCCTTATCCACTAGACTATTTCGACTATAATAATGTTATATAGAAAAAATATTTGATGTTTTGTATATTTCTTTGTTTGTTCCGATTTAACTCAAGATATACGTAACCGATTTAATAAATTCCTACAGCTTTTGAAAGCTAATATGTAACATAGGCTAAATTTTATTATGTTTAACATAATTATTTCTAAATCATTTTTGAGATTTCAATATTTTAAGCACCATTGTGAAACTGAATGATGCAAGATGCAATACGTCACTTTTGCAATGATATTTTCTTTTGATACCGAAGCGAAGCAAGTGCGGACGTCTAGTATTATTTTATATAACCTTAGTGTCAATTTCGACTATCAATATTGCCGTCACCTGGAAATCTGAAATTAAACCTGAGCATTTCTTGATAGAAAAACTCAATTACCGCTAGACTCGAGCTCCGTAACCACTTTTTATGTCAAAATAGAACATAATTTTTTAAATTTTTGCAAATCTTACTAATGTGTATGTTGTTACCTACCACTCAGAACTTAAACGGCTGAACCGATTTTGATAAAAATTGGTATGATAGATTCGGTATTAAATACGGACACATGATACTTTTTATCCCGAAAATTGATCTAGTTGCTGATAAGATAAGATAAACTTTATTTGCAGTAGATAGGGTTATTTTTTTCATAGGTGTAAATACATAATTTTAGTTCAGGCCTATTTAACTATAAATTAATTGCACGCAAATTGTTACATTTTTATCACAGTAGAAGTACATTTTGGTAATTTTTTTTTTGGTAATTGCTTACAGTTAAGAGTTACACTAATTAAACACATACCATTTTTCACGCGGGCGAAGCCGCAGGGCGAAGCTAATATCTACATAATTTTGTAACTTCTAATATACCTAGTTGTTAGTTCTCAGCCTAGTGTCAGAATTTGTTCAGGGTGCTCATATTTTTTTTGAAAACTTTTACTAAAGATTCAAATTAAACAATCTAAAATATAAAATCTAAACTAATCTAAACGTAAATAGTACAAAGCACATTATGAGTAAACATTTTGTATCTCTATTTGTGTGCGAGTCTTTATTTGTCAGTTTTATGTTTTTTGTATACATACTTACTTATTGTTTTGTAATTTGTGGCTAAATGTTTGTTTTTTTAATATTATATACTGTGTGTGTCACTTGTATGTGAAAAATAAACAGTTTTTTCTTCTTTCTTTTCTTTCTTTCTTCTATATTTTGTGCGTTACAATTACGTTTGTGTATATAACCATATAACATCAGATGGGTGTATTAAACTTACAAATGAAATTGAACCAGTGGAAGCTATTAGCTTCCAGGTACACACTGAATTTAACAACCACGTTATCTTTGTGCCTCTGTGGTTTGGTGGTACTTTGTACGGAATACCACGAAGAGGTCTCGGGTTCGATATCCGGGTCGAGTAAAATGATATCGGATCGGTTGGTTGGTCTTGAATTGTGCCCGGGAAATGGCAACAAGTTCGCCCTTTGTACATAGAACCTAAAATGAAAAAGAATGGCAAAAAGTGGGTGGTTCAACACTTCTGCCTACCCCTTCGGGAACAAAAGGCGTGAAACTGTGTATGTAGGTATGTAAAGGAAAGGCGCTTAGTCATGTTCTAATATTATACATAACCTTCTGTACACTTAGCTTGCAAATAAAAATTTGAATTTGAATATGTTATCTCTGTGCCTTAACTTAATTCACACCTGTCTAAATATGACTTCTCCTAATAAATAATTTATTTCTGTCTTCCTGTTCCTTTTATCATTAAATAAGTAACATGTTCGTCATTACACAATTATGTAACTAACACATTTTTGAAGTTATACTTCTTTTGGCGCGATTGGGAAAAATGATGAGAGTGAATTTTTACGATGTGCGCGCACACCGACAGAAAAAAGCAACACCCTGAAGTTAGTTGCCAACCTTTTATACCCTGAAGTTAGTTGCGAACCTTTGTGTGTCTTATCAGTACAAATAATCAGTGTGAATAAATAAAAAATATATTGGCGTTTATACCAATTCAATTATATTTATGACGGTGATAGATATTTTTTATTGATCATTTATCTGAAAAAAATTTATTTCGAATATTAGTAGTAAAAGTGGTTTTAATATACTGTTTTAAGTGCATTTATAGATTTGAGGTTAACTGTTATGTATGTATGCGTTGTGTTATTATTTGGTATTTTTGGATTGTTACGCTAAAGAAGTATAACTTCTTACGTGCGTACATGAGTACACACACTCCTTTTAAACAAAAATAGAATTTATCCTACTATGCCGCAGGTGCACGATTAAATATTTCTTAAAGTGTGGTCCTAATAAAAATATCTACACTTTGCGTACTATTATATTATATATTATATTTTTAGTTTAGCCTAACAAAGTGACTCCACTCTGCCAGTCTCTCCAGTGATGGTAAGTACTCAGTGGAATCCAAAAGTGGTGGTCACCATTCCAAAAGCCAGACTACTGGTATGGTGGCCTCCACTATGGCGGCTAGTGAGATGCTTTTTCACGCCCCGCTTAAAAGACCCAGGATCATAATTAGATGGGAACACATGCGCTGGCAAAGAGTTACAGGTTTTAATTGAGCGACAAAAGTAAAAAGTGCTGATCCGTTTAGTTCAGTTATTGGCGACTACATTTTTGCCACACTCGGAACACAACATTGTAAACTTTCTATAACAAAAACCTTTACAACTGTAAGTGAAGTATGTATGAAAGGTTACCATTCACTACTGCCTCACAAAGATGGCCGGTTAATAACTTAATGACTTTATGACAGATTCTTATGATAACGCAGTTCACAAAACAAGTCAAGTGGCAATTTAACCAACATAATCCTAAATGAGATATTAAATTAATCTTGTAACTCTAATAGGTTTCATAGATATTTAATCCTTTAGAGAGCCGTCCGACCGTAAATATTAACATCGGTACAGTGTTAGTTTTGTAAATGAGTGTGTGTGTATAATGTATGTAAGTATGTGTGTGTGTGTGTGTGTGTGTGTGTGTGTGTGTGTATCCTCGCTAATTCAAATGGAAAACTGAGCCGATTTAATTTGATCGTATTTTGATTTAATCTAGTCGTTACCGGGAATAGATTTAATAATAATAAATGAATTTGCATTTTGTATTTGCATTAATTTATTTAGATAATGAACTTTGAGGTAATTTGAAGAAAATATTATTTTATGTTCGTTCAGCCATAACTCAATTTAAGATAGCCTTAACAAGAATTAGCAAGTAGATAACTAAGGTCATTCTTTTGCTCATCAAATTATAACAATCTTTTTATGCTATAATTTACATTTACAGCCTTATAAAAAGTAAAACACCTAAAGGCACTTGTTGATTAATTAAGACATGTAATTACTCGTTAATTATTATGACAGAGAAAAAGTTTGTCGGGCTATTTTCATTTATTATATAATTTTAACATCTATTATAACAGTAGCAAATATTTTTATATAATATTTACCATTTTATCTACAAAATATAAAGCAAGAATAAACAGGCAATTTAGTAAAAACTCGACTATCAAAGAAGTGGTACGTAAAGGAATGCAAATTATTAAATTAGTAGACTGTTATAAGAAATATGAAACATACTTAATTCTTTTTTTTCCTATAAACTCATAAAGTATATTATGAACTCGATTGTGTATATAAGAACACTAGTTGTTGCCTGTAGCTTCGCCCGCTTGAATGTCGGATAAATCGCATCATATTTCTGTTAATACATTGACGATTTTTTCATACAAACTTTCATCCCCTATTTCAACCCCTTCAATACGTGATAAAAGATGTGTTGTTTTCCAGGGTCTATTCTATCCCTATATCAAATTTCATCAAAATAGATTCAGTAGTTTAGGCGTGAAAGCGTAACAGACAGACAGACATAGTTACTTTCGCATTTATCATATATGGATACTAGCAAATATATTCTAAACTAAAATAGCACAGAGAAAGAAAAGAAGAATGATTGATTATTGATATAAATTTTGGAGGTACCTAATTAATATATTTCGGGTTAGATGTCTGGGTCGAGTTAAGTATTATTGACCTTTGGATAGATACAAAGAATATTCTATATCACACATCACATTATTTGATTGCCTCCGTGGCACAGTGAGAGCGCAAGCGACAGCTGTGCACGAGGTTGTGGGTTCGATCCCCACACGCGACAAAACTTTGTGTGATCCATAAATATTTGTTCCGAGTCTGGATGTACTTTGTGTCCGTTACTTATATGTTTCTAAAGTCCCCCGTGACACAGGGCTTGTTCCCTAGTGCTGGTTGTAGAAAAAGGAGTAAATAAAAAATATTTCAAAATAGAACACAACATTAGACATTGACAATGGGTGGTCTTATTGCTGATAGAAAACTCTTTCAGACAATTTTCGCATAACTAATAGGTTCTCTAAAAGAAAAATAATGTTTAGTATTTATGAGCGTTTGTGCGTCATGAGCGGTGCAATTTAGTGTGATATTTCGTGGTTTTCAATTATTAACATTTAATCGGAGCTATATTTTAAAAATATGTTCTGTATAAATACTAGAATTAGGTGAAAGCTGTAAAAAAGGAGTTACTTACTTTTTAAACAGCTTTCATCTAATTCTATCATTTATACAGAACATGTTTTTAAAGTCCAGGTTTCCTCACGATGTTTTCCTTCGCCGTCAGTCAGAAATGTCCAAGATAAACTTAGAAAGTACATATGATTTGAAAAATCACATTGGTACTTGCCTGGATTCGAACCCACTACCTCGTGTTTACGAATGGGTGCCTCATCCACAGGGCCATTTCGACTCTTTTGAAAACATCATGAGGAAACCTGGACTTAAAAGTCTGAAATTGCCAATCCGCCTTGAGCAAGCGTGGTGATTAATGCTCATTCCTTCTCTATGAAAAGAGGCCTTTGCCCTGCAGTGGGACAGTAAACAGGCTGGTATTATTATTATTATTATTATGTTTTTAAAATAAAGCGATTAAAGAATAAAAATTCAAAAACCATATGACACTTAATTGTGACGTTGGCACTCATGACGCGTAAACCCTCCTAATGATGTTGGTATATATTATTATGTACAAAATTAAAAGGCTCACCCTACTTAGCCAGAGAATAATTTTTTGTTGCAAGTGTTATCTCCACTCTATGAAAACCTGATAGAAAATGGCTCAGGCTTTAAGCGAATTTAATTAATATAATATATTGTTATCAAGAAAAGCACAACAGTAATAAATAAACGGTAGTAAAGCATAAGCTAGAGAGCGATTAAAACTAGTCAAAGTCTCAACATATGAGAGTGCTTAAGTCAACCATAACTTAGGACAACTTGCAAGTAGTAATATAAGCACAAACTTGCCAAGTGCCAAGTTAAAACGTACAGCTTAACCCCCTATCTGCATAATGTAACAAAATGTAATTTACGGCCGTGTCCGTTTTAGGGTTAAGTAGGGATTGAGGTAATCTGTCTGCGTTGTGTATAAGTTGTTACGTAAGCAGAAGTTTTAGGAATCTTTGTCAAGTTGTTTGGGTCCGAATTAATATTTTGTATATGTATTAGGTATTAAAATCTATTGTAGCTATAACAGCTTTCTATAGTAACTAGCTGCACCCACGGCTTCGCCCGCACGTAAAATATGTTTTGTATCCCTCGGGATAAAAAGTAGCTTATGTCCGTCTCCGGCACCGAATCCATCTACATAGCAAAGTACAGCCGTTTAGGCGCACAACGCGCATACACAAACACAAACTTGCGCATTGATAATATTAGTAAGATTCTGGATTTGATAAGAAACAAATTAGTGTACCGATGTCAACTGTCAAATGGTCGAGTGACCTCTATTTAAAGTCAAAACATTTTTGTGAGTATTCAGGAATATATGGTCTAATGGTGGTTGGTGGTAAAGTAAGCTTAAATAAATAAATAAATAAAGCTTTACTAGGTATTAACATTCGTTTTTTAGCCGTTGGAAAATGGGTAGTTACGTCACCTGCTTAAAAATTGTTTACTAACGTTGCTTTCTTTAAACCGATTTTACGCAATGGGTCGTTTAGCTGTGAATTGCTTTTACAATATGTCAATATATTTATTATTGACAGCGCTTTAGCGCCGAATGAAAAATCGTTCTTTGTAAGAATCTTGAAATAAATAATAAATTTATATATATAAAGTCACTGTAAACGATTAATATTCTCTCTTTGGCACAGACTTACGTTCAGTAGTAAACGTCTTCATCTTCATGATACATACATATATTATGTTGAGTGAAATGAAATGAAATATGTTTATTCGTATAGGTTAATTAAATTAACACTTATGAACGTCAAAGTTTACAAAATATCAGCAAATTAACCTACAGCCAGTTCGCTGACGAAGTAGAGCTATGAGAAGAACTGGCAACAAACTCAGGCCACTCTTTTTAATCGCCAGGTTATTACAATTTTTGTAAATTACAGTTTCAAGTAGCATGCAAAGTGACGCAGGCAATACTCTTAACTCTATAGATACTTAATCACTTACAGCTTTCTATGTTGTAAAGAAATATTAAAAAGTAAAATGTGTGCTTTACAGGCTGCCTCAATTTGCATATTACTACAAAATGTAAAGGCTAAAGAGTTGTGACTATCCCATTGGTCTCACATCATAAGTAAGGTTATAAGACCTATTGCGAATCCGCGAAAAAAGGTGATATTAGAAATTTCTCTTGAGATAATTTTCAGCAATAAGCCCGAAGTAAGTCTTAAATTTCAGAGTAAATACTTTAAAACTTCCTTTCCCATATGTTGTAAAACTTACAAGAAAATATATACATAATATGCACTATAAACATGTTCAGCATAATTGGCTTGCTTTGGAGCCGTTGATCAAATTAGGTCAGGAACAACATAAAATAGTTTTTTGTACGAACAGTTGCCAAACATTAATTCGCTAGCCATTGGATGTTTGAGACATAATTGCGCATACATCATTCGTGTTTTAGTTATAAAAAGCAAGTTTTTAGTGTGCTTTATCTTTGTATTTCTTTAAAGAAACGTTCGGTATAAAAAACTAGAGGTCCGCTCATGCTTTGCCTCGGTTTCATTCAATCTCACAACAAACTCCTACGGTAAATATCATAGCAATAGTATCATATTGCATCATTCATATTTACGAAAGCGCTTAAAATATTAAAAATTCGAAATTGACTGGCAAAATTTGTAAAACATAATAAAATATAGCCTTTCAATTTATTCATTTGTAAAGGTAAAAGAATTTTTTAAATCGGAAACGTGGATTAGTTACATCATTGGAAACAAACAAGTATATAAAAAATTAAATTATTCCCCTTTATAATATTAACATAGATAAGACTTTTTGACTTGATTAATTACTTAATTAATGTCAGCCGTCCACTATGAAAACAAAACCTCAGAGTCAGCCTTAGTCTTCAGGTAATTTTTCCAAGCATGGCGGCAGACGAGCCGACAGGCCACCTGATGGTAAGTGATAACTGTCGCTTATGGACGTAACGTTGTTGTTGTTTATTTCTTTTATGGCCTCTTACGACACCCACGGGTTAAGATTCGGTGAATCTATATTTTAAATAGAATTACAGGACCTCGTACGTACATATCACCGATGACAATGTGAAAAACAAGGAAAAATTAACAGCGGCTCTAGTGTTTACTCTGAGAACTAAATTTTGAACGAATAGTTTCAGTTGGTGAGAGTTAATTCATAGAAGAACTACTAACTGGAATTTATTTCAAAGTTCAAATTAATTGATAAAGTTCATAAACGTTAGGTACATTTACACAAGTACTAGGAATAACGTAACATTGCAAGCGAAATTCTGAGAATTGTCGTTGCAGCCTGTTCGGTGAAGCAATATTTGAAACGTACTCAAATATCTGTTTTGAAAAGTTTACTCATTTATAACGTTAACATTATAATTATGACGTTATTAGTTTAATTAATAATGGTAATACTGTTATGAAAACCTGGACTTACAAAGAAAAAGATCGAAAATAATTAACCCGGTATTTCTTACTATTTGGATTGTAAGTGCTATCGCCAAGTCAAAACTAGTGTGTAGGTATAATCCTTAAATCGAAGTACTAAAATATGTGCAACACTAGGCGATGTGTATTGTCCCTGAATGAATTTTCAACACTAAACAAATTATTATATTTATGCGGTAGTAGATCCACGCTGGTTTCAGCATGAATGGGTTCGATCGTCCGGGGAAGTACTACCCTCTCATAGAAGATCGACGAGTGAGAGCGCCGGAGGCTCAATATCTCCCCTTTCCTCTTTCAACACCTCCCTCATTCCCTTCCCCTAACCCCATCCCAGCCGCCATAGTGGAGGCCTTCATACCAGCAATTTAAGACGATGGTATAGTGGCCACCACTTCTAGATTTCACTGACTGCTTACCATCAGGTAAAGTGGAGTCACATTGATAGGCTAATAAAAAACAAAAAATATGTGTATAGCTCCAATGTATTTCATTGTAATAAAAATAGTTCTAAAATAAGAATCACATTTGAGCTCCGACATAACTTATAGCTGCGACACTGCGACAAAAAAGTGGACAAATCGCCACTCCGCGCGACTAGACCCCAGAGGCCATTTGTCTCCGAGATTGCTGTCGGCCATGATATGTGGTAAGGAAATACGTAATTTTTATTGAACAAGATGGTTCTAGGAATGAACTATGATAGCACATTTGCTTTAACTTCTATTTCCTTAAACTAAATACTGTGAATCGAATAGTCGAAAGTTTAGAACTCTTACTGATAAAATGATATAAAGGTTGATCAAGTTTAGATTCAAACCTTACATTCGTAAGAATATTGTATCAAAGTTTATCTGTCGATAACTGTCTAGTACCGGCTTGACATTTGGAAATGTGCCCGGTTTAGGGTCATTCCCCATAATAGAGAAATTAACTTGTCGAATATAGAAATGAAATATCTCTTGTTATTGCTTTGTGGAGAAAGGCATGATGCTAAATGAAGACTGAAAGTCCTCAAAATAGTGGAACCAAATGGTTCAGTGTTCTATACATAATAAAAGCTTGGAACTTGACCAGCGCCGGTGATTCATACTAATTGTAACTGCGAGTCTTCTAAGTGGAAAAAGGAAAAGCATAAAATCACCTTTAGTGGTCAATTTGATATGATAACTATATTGAAATGACGTTCACCACGTTTGAACCCTAAAGTAAAGTGTAGAAATTTGGATCCCACTAAAAGCTTCCTAACAGGTAAAGTGTAGGAATTTGGATCCCACTAAAAGCTTCCTAACAGGTAAAGTGTAGGAATTGTCATAGGTAATAAAAAGATAGATGAATAAGAAGAAGAAATTTCTAAGACCGATTCTGATGATCTTGATATTCAAGATTATAAATGAAGATGTGAATGAAGGCACCGAAGGATGAGTGCGGCTCACGATCGACCCAGGTAACGAAAATTAGGGGAAACTTATGTCCAGCAGTGCTGGTTTTTTGGCTGATTGTTATGATGAAATAAAGATGTACAAATTAAAGTAAACAAACTAAAAATATTTGCTGAAACCTACGACAAAGTGACATTATATAAAATAACTTTACCGACGAACTTTCTAGCAACTGTATGAAACGAACCATTTATAAAATGTCTATACGAGCCAAAAACAAGACAAGATTCAACGTGTCGGATGTCGCTGCAACTGCAGTAATGGACTGAAATTAACGGAGTTATTTATAAATGTTTTTAATCAATACGAGATTTTTGAGTGGTTTGCTTAACAAGATATTTGACATAAATGTTGTATTTGTATCTTAGGGCACAATATTCTGCCAATACTTTATTAAGGAACACTAGAAACTACTTACTTTTTTTTCTACTGAATTGTGGAAATGCACAATATTTCTCATTCACGACCAAATTGCTATCAAGTATGATTTCATACTTTTGACAACAGTAAATTAGCTCTTTAGCATACATGTAATCGAGTAGGTAATCATAGATGTAGTCTATTTGATGAATAGCTTGGTTTTAATGACTTTTAAGTTCCTGTTTCTGAGTATTCTGATATTATAGGTACGACATTTTGAATAGCTTACTTATTTTCTGATTCCCATTTTTTTGTACAGTAAGATTCTGTTCGGACATATTATTTCCAGTTAGGGTTTTGGCCATTCTGGTCAACCTGATAGAAGATCGGACTTAAGTAACTAAGGTAAGTGTGAATTATTAAAACTTGAAAACTAAATTTCTGCTCGTTTTTTTTATGATATTGTATTGGGTTTTTGTCTATAATGATTTTCCATCAGTCTGATAGTATACCATTATTTTAAATTTAAAAAAGATATGTGATTTAATAAACGGAAAATAAGATATTAATATTGTAAATGTGAAAATAACTCTGACTGTCTGTTTGTTACGCTTTTACGCCTAAACCACTGAACCGATCTGAATGAAATTTAGTATAGAGATGGAATACCTACCTAGTTAACCTTGGGGAACATATACAACTTATTTTATCGCTTAAAAAAAGTTTGCAGGTGTGGAAAATGCGACATAACCGACATTCACGCGGGCGGAGTTACGGGCTTAGCTAGTTAGTTCTATATATCAAGTGATTTAATAAATTAATAAGAGAAGCACGTGTACACAAACTATTTCTTTAGTACACAAGACACGAAAATGCTATAAATTGACGCTCTTATATGAATGAAGTTTCGACGTTATAGCTTAAGTAATATACATAAATTGTACGTAATTGATATTAGTATTTAAGGTACTTTTGCTAAGTGTTGGGGCAATGACTTGAATTCGTTCAAAGGTCGTGGAAAATAGATTCTGTTTTTGACCTGAGCCTTGGCTAAGAAATACATACGTCATTAGTAGAAGAAAATATAATAAATCCTCTTTTTTAACTTTATTCAAAAAATGTAATCTAAAAGCCAACATTATTAATTCAATGAAACAAGAAAATAAAAGTACTTAGCCTTAAAACGCCTATTACTCAACAAAGATCATCACCAAAAGAGGAGATATTTGCGATAATTTTCATAAAATAATTGAAAGACTGCCTCCGTGGCGCAGTGGGAGCCCAAGCGACTGCAGTGCACGAGGTTGTGGGATCGATCACACGGGACAAAACTTTGTGTGATCCATAAATATTTGTTAAAACAAGAAGTAGAATAATAAATATTTGTAAGAACATATACCTTTCAACACTACAGTGATTATCTTCATTTATATTTATATATGTATGTGTCTATGTTTCTTATCAATTTTCCTGTCGCAGGTCTGCTGGAAGAAATTTCCGTTGAAGTAAGCAGTACCTTTGTGCTCTTGTGATTTTATGTACTATCTGTACCTATAGGTTTTGTGTGTGCATATAAATAAATAAATAAATTAAAAATATATAAAAATATTTTAAAGACAGCATTTGTGTAAGTATACCTACTATCATTATTTATAAATTTACTCGACGAACAAAATTTCTACAATATTACATTTTGAAACAAACGATTTTTCAAACTACATTATAACAAAAATCTTAACAATATAATACTGGTATGACCATCAATTTTGTCACGTATACAGGACACGTAGCGTGTTAGAGCGTGCCGTGACTAAACGAGTAGACGGACCACGCTGCAACTTTAATTGGGAAAAGTTCCGGAATTGTTAATGTTTGATTACTAATTTGTTGATTAATTACTTTTGTGAAGTGCTTGAGATGCTGTAATGAATTACAGCGCTATTTAATTAGTTTGAGTTATTAAGTCATTTTCAAACGATAATTTGGAAGAAAGTTTTCGGTTTGAATTTGTTTTTGAATTTTAATCGTCACTTTTTAATTGTTGATGAGTGATATTTTTATTTAAGTACAGTTACTTATTAAATAAATATTAGCTTTTTATAGATTGGTAAAAATGGGCATGAAAATAATAAAATAAATACTTTATAATCATTGTTCATGATCTTTTTATATGAGGGGACTATGAGAGAACAATAGCCAAATTGGTACTTTTTCAGTAGATGTAATAAGAAATGCGTCTTAAGAATTAAACAGCATAGATTAGTAATATATGTATACTTTTTTTTTTTTTTTTTTTTTTTATTGCCTATAGTGGCAGACGAGCCAACAGCCCACCTGATGGTAAGTGGAAACTGTCGCTCATAGACTTCTGCAATGCCAGGGGCTCTGCGAAGCCGCTGCCTACCGTGATATTAATGCTCTCTTTAAACCTCGTTTGAAGAAGGACATGTCATAGCGCTCGGGAAACACCGCAGCTGGTAGTTCGTTCCAGAGCCTGCACGTACGTGGGAGAAATGAACGCTGAAAACGAACCGTGCTAGACGAGATCGTGTCCAGGTAGTATGGATGAACTTTGCTGCGATGTCGAGTGGTGCGATGATAGAAAGGAGACGATGGCACCAAGTCAAACAGTTCCTCAGAGCACTCCCCGTTGAACATACATACTATAGATATATTTTTATAACCACGTACTGCTTCAAGCGTGTCACTAGTTTCTAACATAAAATTCTAAAAGTTATTATCCGTAATAGTTCTAAACTATAGTCACACTACTAACAGTTCAGATTTCATTGCAACATCGTACTTATTGTTACATTACATATTGGAGTCATTTTTACAATGTACCGGTCGGTATTGTTCATATAGTAGAAGTAAAGTCACTGGCATACTATATACCTATTAGAATTATAATGTAAGAAATATTGTAGAATTAAACGAGAAGACTTAAATATTAAGCTGATTTTTTTTATGAATATTGTCATTTTTTTTATTTTGATTATAATTTATTTGACATTGTTTAATGATAGACATTTCCTCTATTTATTAAAAATTATTGTTTGTTTGGTAGTATTTGCATGATACATTAATATTTCTGCACAGGCTACCGTTAGAATATATGAGAATAATTTTAAGTTAGGACCTATACTATACCATATTCTCAGAAATAAATAAATTTGAATTTGAATTTATTGCCGACAGTGGCAGACGACAGTCCACGTGGTGGTAAGTGGTAACTGTCGCTCATAGACGACTCAGATTCCGCTGTCTACCGTGAAGGAAGTAGGGTAGTTAAAAAGGGGGGATTGGTCAAACTTCGATGAAAAACAAGAATACTATTCATCTGACGGTTAGAGGCATCCTAGAAACTAAATAATATACTAACATTACCCAACTTAGTTGTTGTCGACCGTGTAGGCAGAACAGTAAGACAGCGGAAAGGAGGATCTAAGGAGGTAATGCCAGGAAAAGGTAACGGGCAGCACTGTTACCTGCGTACTAAAACTATTCAAAATAAGAAGAATAATAATAATAGCACAACAACTACACAACACCATCTAGACCCAAAGTAAGCGTATTATTTATAGCTTGTGGTGTGAATTCTAGAATGCGGATAAACATACTTAAATACTTTTATTTTGTAAATATGTACATAAAAACATCCAGACCAATGCAAATAGTTATGTTCATGCACACAAATATTTGCACTGAGTGGGAATCGAACCCGCAACCTCTGCGTGGCAGCCCGTACACAGTACCACCGAATCACAGAGGTAGTCAAATACCACCTCCCTGCAGTTAAAATTCTCCTGGTAAGCGTATTGAGTACATAAATACATGGTTTTGTTAGAAAAAGAACAGTAGCGTTATATGTGCCTTTATAATTCGAGGTGTATAAGCGAAAGAATTTGTTTGTTTGTTTAAACGCGTTAATCTCTGGAACTAGCCGTGGGATTTAAATAATTCCTTTTGCGTTTGATAGCCTAGTTTTTAAATAAGGTTATAGGCTATAAAACATTACGCTACCCGTGACAGGAGCAGAGCAATAACCAAAGATGTAACCGTATCGCAGAAAGCTAGTACCTATATAAAATGTAACTACAATGGCATACGGAAGTATACAATAAAGAAAGTCGTGCAGACCACTTACATACATTAGGGGGATCGATTCCAGCTGATGCATATGCAAGCAGGGTACACCTGAGTGCTCCAGTTACCGTATTTAAATACTTTACACTATGTACGTAGAGGTTCATGGTAATGAAGCAACCTTTAGTCTTCAGAAGAGCTTTATTAAGGGCGTTCTAGTGTTAAAGATTGAAAAACAAAATATAAGTACAAGTAAAAAAATAGCTCACCTGCCTAAACAAAGTGGAAAGAAAGAAACCCATTTTTTGTATCGTGCTGACGCTACATTGAAATTTTATATACCCTTTGTCACTCCCACAATCAATACGAATCTAATGACACCCCATACATTTAAATTCATCAAACTATTTAGGCTGTAGAGCGTGACAAAGAAATAGACATACATACACATATACATATACATACGTATTTATATATATATATAAATACGCTCGAAAAACATTACCTTCCTTGACATCGGCAGTCGGACAAAAAGGTGACATAGGTACGCTTCGTAAACACGAGGTCGTGGTTTCGAAAACGAGCAAGTATTAAAATGATTTTTCAAATTCATATTTCTAAGTTTACTTACTGATGGTGAAGGAAAACATCATGAGGACCTGATGTCTGAAATCGCCAATCCACCTCGAGCAAGCGTGGCGATCAATGCTCATACCTTCTCTGTGTGAGAAAAGACCTTTCCTTGCTCAGAACAGTGAAGTATATATAATACCGGGCCGATGTGATCATGATGAAATGCGTTTACGTATGTTTTTGATGTATTAAAAAGAGTGACCTGAGTATTTTGCCAGTTTTTCCCATGGCTTTACCTCGTCAGCAAAGTAGTTTAGGTTAATTGGCTGACATTTTGTATTTTTATACGTTCATAAATGTTAATTTAATTAACCTATATGAGTAAATTATCGATTCCATTTTCATTTTCCTATTGGACACAATAACTATCCGTTAAATACAGATTTGTTAAGACCAATATTTTTTATAGAACTAAGTTGGTACAAATGCATACAGCCATACCAGGAATTTAACTCTTGAAGAACCCCATGTTGTAGTCTCTCGGAATAACCTCGACGGGGAGTTCATTACACAACAAATTTTAGCCAAAATTATAAGTTTTTGAAACCTGACTGTACTTTAGTTAACTAACGGTTTAGTGGTAGTAAATTCTCAATGATTTCAACATGAAGATCGACTGTAACTGTACTACCTACCCTCTCATAGAAAATCGACGTAAGAGTAGTGGTATCCGTATTATTGCGTTTCGTTCGGTGAGTGAGAGCGCCGGAGGTACAATTTCCTACCTGTGCTTCTTTCTCACCTCCATTAATTCTTTTACCAGAGTAGGTGAAGGAATTAATTAATTAATTCCCTCTCTTCACAGTTGGCAGCGGCTTCGCTGAGTTCCTATTGCTGAATTCCATGGACAACAGTTACCACTTACCATTAGATCGGCTGTTTGCAATAAAAAAAGTTAAATAAATACAATTTAATATGATAGTAAATATCTCTATTCTCTCTATTCTAATTCTCATCCTATCTAGATGCAGTATTAGCAATCTAATATCCAAAACATAATGTGCAAGTAAATAGCAAGCAAAACTCGATTTATGATACAACTTCAATACATAGAGTTTTCCCAAAGTTTATTACAAGCACATAATCTGTTGAAACTTTGCCGACAATGCAAAAGTGTCTAAATTTAATAAAGCAAGTATATGTTACTAAGGTTCTATTTAACAATGATGTCGACTTGTGCTAGATGCGAAATAGCGTAAGTATGTGAATAACGTGGTGAATTTTTTTAACTTAAAACCATGTACAGTTTAGTATTATGGCCAAGTCTCTCGGTGACGTAGTCATTTTTTAACTCATAATCAATTTTTTATAGTTATGATTTATCTTATATTCTAAAAATAATAATAATAATATCTCAACAACTACACACAATGCCATCTAGACCCAAAGTAAGCATAATAATATATTATATTACTAGCTGTGCCCGCGACTTCGTCCGCGTGGAATAGTGATTTTGGGCAGCATTTTTTGGATATATCTTTTGGTTTGTTTTGAATTATAAACATCTTCGTTTAGGTGAATAAGAAAAATCTTTACAGTAAATGCTTCTCTATCTACGATATTAGACGTATAGCCATCGCGGATCAAAGCCATACAGGCTGCTAGGATTACTTACACGTGACAAATCCACATAAAGCTGACCAAAAACAGCCAATATTTAGATCCAAACTGACAACATTTAGTGTCTAGGCTTTGTTAATTGTCATCGCGAAACATAGACTCACTGGAAACAGAACTCGTTTAAAACTAAACGGGAAATTGTTTGGAATGAGAGGAATCCGAGGAATAAAAACGCTATAATGTTCTTTTAATATATTAGCTTGCCAAAGTGACTCTACTCTGCCTGATGGTAAGCAGTCAGTGGAATCCAGAAGTGGTGGACACCATTCCAAAAGCCAAACTACTGGTATGGTGGACTCCACTATAGCTGCTGGGAATGGGGTTAGGGGAGTGAGGGAAGTGAGGAAAGAGGAAAGGGGGAAATTGGGCCCCCGGCACTCTCACTCACCGAACGATACGCAGTAGTACGAATACTACTACTCTTACGTCGACCCATTCATGCTGAAACCAGCTTGGATCTACTACCGTAATACTACGGTTAGGTCTAATTGGGCCCCTGTACAATGCCGCGGGTAGCCAGCGGCAACACCGTTTATACAGGTCTTTCTGGCCGGCGGGTTGACCCACACCAACCACACAATGACTCCACGGATACTCAGCTGGTCCCACACGTACTGCGAGGATTGTCATCTCTGCATCAGTTGGGCCTCTGGCTCTCGCACTTACCGAACGAAACGCAATAATATGGATACTATTACTCTTACAACGATCTTCTATGAGAGGGTAGTACTTCCCTGGTCGATCCGACCCATTCATGCTGAAATCGACTACTACTATTTCGTAATTCACTTTAATTCCACCTATTTCGTAATGAGACGTGTTAACAAACATGTTTTGTCATAAAAAATAAAAATAAAATAAGTCCAGAAAAATATAAATCTAACTTTTATTTACATTTTAATAAAGAAATAAGAGGTGTTAACCTAACTTAAAAACACTAACCTAAGCTAAATACATACCACATGTATGACGTGATTATTTAAATTGGCATAATTTTATTATTTATTTTATGAACCGATTGACATGAAACAAAGACTAAATGTTAAGTGAAGCTTATCACAATGTATCAGTGACAACCATATTTAAATCGGATAAGCCGTTTTTGAGATTAGCGTAAACAAACGCACAGACAAACAGACAAACAGACAAAAATTGTAGCAATCATTGTTTTGGGTTCTATTTGCGTTGATAAAGATCCCAATAACATTTTTTCTAAAATATCTTCAATGTACAGACAGCGACCGGTTACATTTTTATTATATTTTTAACCGACTTCAAAAAGGAGGAGGTTATCAATTCGGGTCGTATGTTTTTTTTTTTTTTTTTTTGTATGTTTGTTACCTCATATCTCGGTCATTTATGAACCGATTTGAAAAATTTTTTTTTTATTTGAGAGGGTATACTCTGAAATTGGTCCCATTTTTTTATTTTATGAAATGGTTCAGTGGTTGTATGTTTGTTACCACAGAACTCGGTCATTCATAAACCAATTTTGAAAATTCTTCTTTTATTTGAAAGGGTATACTCTGAAATGGGGTAACATGATTTTTTTATTAAGAATGGTTTAGTGGTTGGGCAAAAAAACCTTCTTGATTAATCTATTAATATATGAATGAAAAATATAGATTTAATACAAGAAATCGAACGGAATAAGATAAGTGCGCCTCAAATTTTTTATGTATATCTAAACACAACTATCAATGACGTCTGCCTTCACGAGTATGACCGCTTTCGGGTAGTGCACTCAGGCATATCCCCCACGCGTGCCATTACCGCCACGTGCATTTCAAAAGTTTGTTGCAAAGGCAGAATTAAAGATCCTTCTTGGCTGGCACCGACTCCAAAATAACTGATTAAAAACTATAAATAGTAAAGTATTATAGGTATCAAGGATTGCGTTGAGTCCCCTTTAATGTTCTTTGCTATGAAGTAATTAAAATATTATTTTCTACTTTTTAGTTAAGGATTGAACATGTAGGTGTTGTTTGAAGTCGGTTTTCATTTTTTTTCTAAAAATAATTTTATTTATTATATGTATAGATAGATTATACATATAAACTCCCAGACCAATGCAAATAGACATGTTCATGCTACAAATATTTGCACTGAGCGGGAATCGAACCCGCGACCTCACAGTCCATACACAGTACCACCGAAATACAGAGTCAGTCGATTTCCCCCTGACTTTCCCCTCCCTTTCCCCTGACTTCTCCCTCACTACCCCCGCACTTTCCCCTCACTTCTCCCTTCCTTTTCTCTTCCTCCCCCTCCCTTCCCCCTCCCTCCAAATTTCAAGTCGCCAACTTCAAAAGCAAAGATTTTTCCATACAATATTTCATCTCTTATTTCACTCCTATAAATCCACCCCAGTAAAAAAAAAATTATGAGCGTATTTTTTATTTAAATAAAAGTATTCCAAAACAAAATTTCAAAGCTGTAACTTAAAAAATGAAGACGCTTCATACAATCGATTTCATCCCTTTTCATACACTTAAGGGTGGAATTTTTAATAACCCTTTCTTTGTACACTTCTAGACATTAAGACAAACACACCCTCCAAATTTCAAGTCGCTACGACCAGCGGTTTAGGCTTTACGTTGTCTGTCAGTCAGTCAGTCAGTCAGTCAGGACAAAGCCTTTTATAATATGTATGGATGTATGGATTAGACGTATAGCCATCAGGGATCAAAGCATACAGGCTGCTAGTAATGCTAACACGTGATAGAGCCACATAAAGCTGACCGAAAAACAGCTAATACTTAGATCCACACCCACAACTTTTAGTGTCTTACCTTTACTTTAATTACTTAATTACTTTAATTAGTCATCGCAAAACATAGGCTCACTGGAAACTGGACTCGTTTAAAACTAAATGAAAGACTGTTTAGAATGACAGGAATCCGAGGAATAAAAACAGTATCAGCTATTCCGCAACCTGTTAAAATATCTGCTTCTATAAGATTTCGTAGTAAATTAACGAATGTTCGATGTGATTCTTTAAATTGGCATAACTTTTTTATTTATGAACCGATTGACATGAAACAAACACTAAATGCTAAGTGAAGCTTACCACAATATATTAGTGAAAACTATATTTAAATCGGATAAGCCGTTTCTGAGATTAGCGTGCACAAACGCACAGACAAACAGACAAAAATTTTAAAAATCATTATTTTGGGTTCTATTTGCGTTGATATAGGTCCCAATAGTATTTTTTCTCATATATCTTCCATGTACAGACAGCGATCGGTTACATTTTTATTATATGTATAGATAGATTGGTTGTGTAATGGGTTCTAAAATGCTTTAATACTTTTTTTTTGTAAATATATACATATTATACATAGAAACACCCAGCTTAATGCAAGTAGTCATATTCATGGACAAAAGTATTTGCACTGAGCGCAAATAGAATTTGCGGCCTTCTGCGTCCATACTTAGTACCACCGAACCACAGAGGTAGTCAAAAATCTACCTAGAAAATAAAATATCAATCAAACTTCGAGAGATATAAAGTAAATTCAAAGATAGTCTATATAAGTTCTACAAAAATAAAACAAAAACTTTGTAAAACTTGTCTTCACAATCTTCAGTTTCCAATATAGTGAAAGGCAACTAATGAGCTAAATCAACTAGTAAATAGATAACACATCGAGTTAAATTCTAGATATATGCTCATTAATTAAATTAATGAATAATTATGTGCTCCATGTAACTTCCATTTTACTAACATCTATGTCCCACCGCTTGTATACAAAACGTAATCTCGTAAACAGAGCAACGAATCCAGTCTTAAAGCCTTCTTGCCTATAAATAGGCTATCTTAGTCGTACAGCCTCTTTCGCCCCCTCGTCGCGAATCATCTACGAAAATTTGTCGAGACGTTCCACTGTAAATCTGGTTTCTGTACAATAAAATGCAGATTTTTGTTAATGGAAAGCTCGCAAGATGAATACCGACGGGTCTATACACAAAGATGAGTAGGTACAAGACTAACCCCCAGTTTCTGAAAAGCTGATCAACGAAAAATTAACTAATCACTTGTTAAATCTCATGTGAAGTACCATTTGGGTTGCTAAAAGCACTAACTAGATCAAATGTAACTAATTATCCATGCTTTAAGTATGATTTTAGGTACTTCACATGAGATTAACAAATTTTTTGTAGATCTGCCTTTCAGAAACTGGGGGTAAGTGTAGTTTTTAACTTTAATGTTGACAACTTAGTATTACTGGTATTACATTAAAACGTCATTATATCGGCCCATTGTTATCCTACTGCAGAGAAAGCCCTCTTCTCATACAGAGAAGGTATGAGCAATGATCGCCACGTGTACTCAAGGCTGATTGGCGATTTCAGACTTCCTCAGAAGTCCAGGTTTCCTCACGATGTTTTCCTTCACCGTCAGTCAGTAATGTCCAGATAAACTAAGAAAGTACATATGATTTGAAAAATCTCATTGGTACTTGCCCGGATTTGAACCCCTGACCTCGTGTTTACAAAGCAGATGCTTTCACCACTGGGCCATTACGACTTTTTACGTAAAAACACATAACAAGTCTAAAATAGCCAATCCCTCTTGAGCAAGTTATCAAGCTCAATTTTTTTTTTTTTTTTTTATTGCCTACAGTGGCAGACGAGCCAACAGCCCACCTAATGGTAAGTGGTAACTGTCGCTCATAGACTTCTGCAATGCCAGGGGCTCTGCGAAGCCGCTGCCTACCGTGATATTAATGCTCTCTTTAAACCTCGTTTGAAGAAGGACATGTCATAGTGCTCGGGAAACACCGCAGCTGGTAGTTCGTTCCAGAGCCTGCACGTACGTGGGAGAAATGAACGCTGAAATTTTCTGTATGACACCGTAAAGTTAAAATTTATCAGAGTTTTATTATAAATTTCTTCGAGTAGTTATTAATACCTATATCTTTGATTTTATTGAAGGGCTAAGTGGTTATTTAGAAGGGGAGTTACTTTAAAGAAGCTTGTTTACTTCGTCGTGTAAACAGCCTTATTGAGCGAATTTGTTTATCGACAATATTTTCACCCCAGACTCGATAAAGTTTAAATTAAAAATAAATACAACACTTTGAATATAAACGACTTGGATGTAGAAAGAGATTTTCTTTAAGATTTATATATTTTGTAGCCATATTGTATAAATATTAGCAGTTTTTATCTCGATGGTGCGAATGCGTGTTGCTTTGAAATAGGGTTCGGTTTCCATACCAGACAAAACTTAATGTGATTTATAAACTTTGGTTTTAAGGTAAGTATGCTTTGTAAATAGGAAATAGTGTTACCTAGTTTGTACTTTCAAAAACAAAATTATATCTATAATATTATACAAAGCTAAAGTGTTGTGTTTGTTTGTTTAAACGCACTAATCTCTAGAACTACCAGTCGGAATTCAATAATTCTTTCTGCGTATGATAGCCCAGTTCTAGACGAAGGTTATAGGCTATGTAACATCACGTTAGTAGCGACAGGAGCAGAGCAGAAGCAAAGACGCGGGCGAAACCGCGCCACGGAAAGCTAGACTTAGAAAAAGTAGGAAAATAAAATAAACTGAATTAAAGATAATAATTTTATTGATCTCACTCAATAGTCTGGACATACACCTATTTATACATTATATAATAAATGAAGTCATATTCATAAATTATTCAATATTAACATTCACGTTTCATTACTCCACGGAAGCCGGCTTATAGTATTGATCCTCCAGTAAGCTAACAGCGGCTAACAGCGGCTAACAGCGGCTAACAGCGGCTAACAGCGGCTAACAGCGGCTAACAGTTTTGAGCCTATAACTTTGTGTTCCTAATTATTTAAAAGTAAACCAAAATTTGGGTCAAATCGCGACACGATATTGTAAATAATGCGTTTATGATTTATCAAAATTTCAACAGTTAATTTAAGACATATGCCTCTTCTCAGAAAGAAAAGGTTTTTTGTACTGTGTCTAGAACACTTCAAAATGTAATTATTTACAACAAATACAAAGCTTAACCAGATTAGGAACAAATTATAACAAAATTTCACAAAACTGCCTCGACTTAACACTAACCAACTCACTTCTGAAAAGCTTGTTACATAGCCACATGGTAGCTTTTTGAATGGTGTCCACCACTTCGCACTAGCCTCCTTACCACCTAGGCAGAAATAAATACGTTTTAAAGGTATTAAAAAAACATATCTGAGATTTTTGGTGAGGGTGGCTAATTCTTTACGTACCTAAAAAAGTATATATTCCTGTTAATATACAGAGTGTATACGACGGTATGATATTAAATGCAATTACGTAGAGTATGTGACATTATAAAGCAAGACAAAAAAAAAACAACTAAATATCTTCAATAGTTTAGACACAGGACTACTTTTTTAATTTATTTAATTCTAAACACTCTGTAAGTACGTCAAACGATCACTGACTTAATCCACGTCGAAGGATAAACGTTGCCGCTTATTACAGGTCAGTGAACTTGTCATAATAAATGGTGTATTACTTTGTTACTACTAAAATATTATTTATTTTGTTAGAAAATTTAAAATTATTGTTTTTCGTCAAATCATTTTCGTGATTAATTTGAAATCATTATACGGACTAGTAACCACCGTTTTTTTATTTAATATCAAACCGTCGTATACACTCTGTATACGTAAATAAAATGAATGAACAAATTTAAGTATGTTTTTATCTAATAATAAAAGCTCCCTTCACCTTGTGATGTATGAAGTACACGTATAAATATATTTGCCTTAAATAACATTTTTTTGGAAGAAAATAGCTTTTGATTTCTTTTTGCTAAAATTACCCGAAGACGTAAAGGGTGGGGCTTTGAAAATAGCGGATACTTTAATGATAAAAGTAGTAATGTAAGTAGGATGGTAAATCAATCGGTAAACGATAATTTTTTTGCCAATTTCAAGAAAATAAACATTATCCATACTAAAATTATAAATGCGATAGTAACTCTGTCTGTCTGTTACGCTTTCACGCCTACACCACTGAACCGATTTTAATGAAATTTTATAATAGAGATAGATTAGACCTCGGAAAACAACGTGGGCTATCTTTTATTGCAAAAAAATGGCTTAAAAGGGTTGAAATAGGGGATGAAAGTTTGTATTAAAGATCGTCAATGTAAACAGAGATACAACCGACATTCACGCGGGTGGAGCTGCGGGCAACCGCTAGTTTATAATATTTTTAGGTCCATCAACATGTAGTCTGGAGAAGATTGTCCTGTTATCGCTTTTAGTGATATGACCGCCTATTTTCCCTACTATATTGTGCTTTAAGTTATTTCTTTTGTTCTATGTGGTGTGCATCAATGAATACTAGTGTTCGCCTAGTGGTCGAAATTCGACCATATTTAATATAACTGCTATTATTTTTTTTTTAATTTTATACCTAATTTAAAAAAAAATATTTGCGTTTTGCTTCTATATAAACTATAAATATGCGAAACAATCGAACTACTGGTAGGACTGGTTGGAATAAACCGAAATATCATACTCCTCCGTCCGCGCAATTTTTGTAAAAAGGGGCATAAAGTTTTTGCTTTACGTATTAAATATAGATTCTATTCTGCTCATTACCGAAGTGTTGTTTATACTAGCAGAATATAAAATAATGTCGCTTTGGTGGGCTAATATATAAAAAAAAAAAAAAAAATAGAATATATCTACAATCAGCCGAATAATGGCCTAATCATTACAAAGAAAATATACAACTACTAGACTGTTCTGTGAGACTTGTTAAGACTTGTGACGGCGATCGCCAGCGGCCTGCCAATTATGAGAATCCCCTAAATGCGATGTCTGGGGAACGAATGCGTAATTAGGCCCTCAGCGCTCTCATATCCCGAACTAACTGAAAAAGTACGAGTACGTCTACAAAGTACTTATCAAGGATCTACTATTGTAAAACATTGTAGCGGTAGTAGATTCTTGCTGGTTTAGGCACGAATGGGCTGAATCGACTGGGGAAGTACTAACATTTAATAATTAATCGCCGAATTTATTAATTTCAAAGTAACTTTTAAATAAAAGAAAGAAAAACATTTATTTGTTCTCAACAAGTTAGTTTACAGAACATATCAAAAATACATTGTAATAAATAAAAATAAAAGTAACAAACTTAGTGAGATACAAAATGGCCCTAACTCAGCTTTGTGCCACTTTGCAAACACAAAGCAGCGCTGTTATTAATTATTAACTTAAATGTATGATACTATTTAACTACAAACAAACAAACATACAAAAAATCAAATCTTTTCTCTTTATAATATTAGTTTAGATAAATTAGTATAAACTAGCGACCCGCCTCGGCTTCGCACAGGTATTATACTGATACTAAATATACTACAGAATGTCTTTTTAAACAACGTTTACAGCTTTTTTGTCATTAGACAATACAAACATGTTTTCTTTAGAGGGCGGCGCGGCTTCCAGTCGGTATATACCACCGCAACCGCTATGTCCCTGCATTACATTAGAAACCTCTAACATTACCATTGTTTCTCTATTATAATATATTACACATATCTATACATATAATAAAAATGTAACCGATCGCTGTCTGTACATGGAAGATATATGAGAAAAAAATTATTGGAGCCTTTATCAACGCAAATAGAACCCAAAACAATGATTGTTTAAATTTTTGTCTGTTTGTCTGTTTGTCTGTTAGTCTGTTTGTCTGTTTGTCTGTTTGTCTGTTTGTCTGTGCGTTTGTTCACGCTAATCTCAGAAACGGCTTATCCGATTTAGATATGGTTTTCACTAATACATTGTGGTAAGCTTCACTTAACATTTAGTGTTTGTTTCATGTCAATCGGTTCATAAATAAAAAAGTTATGCCAATTTAAAGAATCACGTCGAACGTTTGTTAATTTACTACGAAATCTGATAGAAACAGAGACTTTAACAGGTTACGGAATTAGCTGATAGCGTTTTTATTTTTCGGATTCCGCTCATTCTAAAGAATCTTCCGTTTAGTTTTAAATGAGTCCAGTTTCCAGTGAGCCTATGTTTCGCGATGACAATTAATAAAGCCCAAGGTCAGACACAACTAAAAGTTGTGGGCGTGGATCTAAGTATTAGCTGTTTTCGCTAAGATTTCGTAGTAAATTAACGAATGTTCGATGTGATTCTTTAAATTGGCATAACTTTTTTATTTATGAACCGATTGACATGAAACAAACACTAAATGTTAAGTGAAGCTTACCACAATATATTAGTGAAAACCATATTTAAATCGGATAAGCCGTTTCTGAGATTAGCGTGCACAAACGCACAGACAAACAGACAAACAGACAAAAATTTTAAAAATCATTGTTTTGGGTTCCATTTTCGTTGATATAGGTCCCAATAGTATTTTTTCTCATATATCTTCCATGTACAGACAGCAATCGGTTACATTTTTATTATATGTATAGATAATGTAAAATTAAATGGAAACGCGGAATAGCAGACGATGTCACGTCGGTCAGCTTTATGTGGCTCATCACGTGTTAGCATTCCTAGCAGCCTGTATGCTTTGATCCCTGATGGCTATACGTCTAATCCATACACCCATACACCCATAAATATTATATAAGGCTTTGTCCTGACTGACTGACTGACTAACAGACAACGCACAGCCTAAACTGCTGGTCGTAGCGACTTGAAATTTGGAGGGTGTGTTTGTCTAAATTTCTAGAGGTTGTACTAAAAAAGGGTTTTTTAAAATTTAATTCCTAACTGTGTGAAAAGGGATGAAATCGATTATATGAATCTTCTTCATTTTTTAACTTACAGTTTTGAAATTTTATTTTAGAATACTTCTATTTAAATAAAAAATATCCTTATAATTTTATTTTAACAGGGGTGGATTTAGAGGGGTGAAATTAGGGATGAAATATTCTATACAAATATCTTTAGCTTCTGAAGCTAGCGACTCGAAATTTACAGGCAGGGGGAGGGAGGGAAAGGAAGGAGGAACTGATGAGAAGGAGGAAGGGAGGGGAAAGTGAGAGGGAAGTGATGGGGAAGTGAGAGGAAAGTGATGGCGAAGTGAAGGGGAAGTGAGGGGGAAGTGAAGAGGAAATGCGGGAGAAGTGAAGGGAAAGTCAGGGATAAGTCAGAGGGAAGTAAGGAGAAAGCCAGGGAGAAGTGAGGGAGAAGTGAGGGGAAAGTGAGGGGAAGTGAGAGGAAAGTGACGGAGAAGTAACGGGGAAGTGAGGGGGAAGTGAGAGGGAAGTGAGGGGAAAGTGAGGAGGAGTGAGGAGGAGATAAAAAATAGTATGAAAAACAATTTTTAAACAATATAAAAATGACTATTGAAAAAAACGACATTCACGCGAGCGAAGCCTAAAAGGTTACTCACTCACTTATCACGAAATCTCAGAAACAACAAGTGCTAGGAATCTCAAACTTTACAATGTCGTTCCTATTAGAATATATAGGTGCTCACTTAGACGGAATTTTGCGAAATCCATCCCCTAAGGGGGTATAAAGGGGTGGCAAAGTTTGTATGAAATTTCTATAGTTTTTATAGTAGCATTACCAAATTACTAGAAAATACTCTTTTTTTAATATTCAGAAACCACCCTTATTAAATGGGCAAATAAGAGTCGCAAGTTTGTGTGAAAGTGGTTTGTCAGTTTTAGCGGTAGCGGGTTTAAACTGGATTCGCTATAGAGACGGATAGTACTGATACAATGTACGATTGCCATAAAATCAGGCACGCAATATTCTCATAGAGGCACCCATCTGAATTTTCACGCGAACGAAGTCGCGGGCAACAGCTAGTTATACATATAAACCTTCCTCTTGAATCACTCTGTCTATTAAAAAAACCGAATCAACATCCGTTGCGTAGTTTTAAAGATTTACGCACACATAGAGGCAGACAGCGAGAAGCGCATTTGTTTTATACTATGTAGTGATGACTCCAATACTAATAGGTACTTTTCTGAAGAAGTGTGAAAGTTTAATATCGCCCGTTTTGTTGCCTCGTCGGCATCTTAGTGTTATTTCTCTCGTTATGCCAAGTGTTCTGTCGGTGACAGCTGGACGTAGCTTCATCTTATACCCTTTAGAGTACACTTATGTCGTTTTAGTGTTGGGAACTTGTCGATTCTTGATGTACGTAACTATATATTTTTAGACTAACAAAGAATAAAATAACATGACCTGTCTTATTGATAAGAATGAACTGGCATTGAAAGTAGAATCGTTATTATAATTTTTTTTACTATTAAAGTGACTCTATTACGTCTGATAGTTAACAGAAAGTAGGGTCCAAGAGCGGTATGTGGCGTCAAACAGCTGGAATGATGATTGCCGTGATCAGAATAAAGAAGAATAAGAATAAGAATAAGAATAAGAATAAGAATAAGAATAAGAATAAGAATAAGAATAAGAATAATTTATTAATTTCTTATTTTGGCACAATTATAAGAAAAACACATACTCGTACAGGATACCAGGTTTTAATTGACCGACAGAAAAACATGTCCATAATAATTTATGCAGAAAGTCATATATTATATTTATTTATATATTATATTAACGGCGTTCATTACAAGCACTTGATACATATTACATTAACTACTCGCTTCCGCGGCGCGGTTTCACCCGCGTTTTTGCTTACTGCTCTGCTCGCGGTGCCAGTAGCGTGATGTTCAAAGCCTATGTGCATGTCTATTTCTTTGGCACGCTCTACAGCATAAATGTCTTAATGAATTTTAACATAAGGTGTCATTAGATTTGTATTAATTATGGGAGTGACATAGGGTACATCAATGTAGCGTCAGTACGAGAAAAAAATGGGTTTCTTTCTTTTCACTTTGTTTTAGGATCGCGGGCTTTTTTATTGCTTGTTTGTAATGTCATTACCGTTCTGTCACAATACTTGAACTGCGCAGGGACTTTCGGTTCCTTCTTTAAACTTTTAATAAGATGTATGTAGTTAAATGTATCTAATTATACTCTTTGGACATTTTGTTATACCTTTGATGATTTTATCTTTATTTTAATCTACAGACTGCCTCTGTGGTTCGGTGGTACTGTGTACGGATTACCACGCAGAGGTCTCAGGTTCGATTCCGGGATCGGCTTAAGTGCGATTGGGTTTTTCCGTCGAAAAATTCTCAGTATTAACCCGAAGTTTGAAACTGTGCCCGATAAATGGCAACAGTCTCCTACCCTCTGTTACACGAAAACCAAAATAAAAAATGGCGGAAATGTAGGTGATTAAACACCTCAGCCCACCCCTTCGGGGATAAAAGGCGTCAAACTGTATGTATGTATTTTAATCAACCTAAACTAAAACAAATGAGTATTTTTAACAGAAACTTTATTAAATGTGTTCTTCTTTTAACTCCCCTGAACCTTTTTCTTTTCGATTCGTTTCTATAATAATATTTATTATCATTTATTTTTATCAGTCGTCAACTTAACATGTATTCCTTTTCTTTAATGCCATTCTTCACGCTATCTTATATTATATTTTTGGTACCCTATTTCTCTGTCTCTTCAATACTCACTTCGATAAATGCATCGCATCCCTCTTTATTACACGTCCATGCCAAAAAGATATATTTCTTTTACAATATAGCTTTACTTAACCTTTATAGATATTCCTAAATAAATACGAACCTAAAACTATCGATATTTACCCGACCTCATCACTAATTACCAGCTTAATATGATTCCTCTAATTAACTATTATTTACTTGATTATTCTGTTGTTTATAATTGCTTGTCACCAGCTCATATTAACCATAGAGCAATTGTTGTGGTTTTCACACAACACAATCAATACTTTGTGTAGGTTGGGTTAAACATCTGACTTCTGTATTCAGGTAATTATTATTAGAAATAGAGTGTATATGTTGGTATGATATTAAATGCAATTACATATAGTACCTATGTGACATTATAAAAAAAATCAACTAAATATCTTCAATAGTTTAGACACGTGTCTCAAGACCAAGGTCTTTGACCAGTGTGTGTTGCCAGTGATGAAATACGGAGCAAAGACGTGGTCGCTAACTATGGGTCTTATCGGAAGGCTGAAAGTAGCTCAGAGGGCGATGGAGCGGGCTATGTTGGGCGTTTCCCTGCGCGATCGTTTAAGAAACGAAGAAATCCGCAGGCGAATCAAAGTAACTGACGTAGCTCGCAGAGTTGCTTCTCTGAAGTGGCAATGGGCAGGACTGACGGCCGCTGAGGCAGAAAGGTTCTAGAGTGGCGACCACGAACCGGAAGACGCAGCGTGGGCAGACCCCTCACAAGGTGGACCGACGACCTTATAAAGGTGGCGGGCAACCGATAGATGAGGGCGGCAAACGACCGGCCACGGTGGCGAAAATTGGGGGAGGCCTATGTCCAGCTGTGGACGTCTTTTGGCTGATATGATGATGATGATGATGATGATGAGTTTAGACACAGTACTTACTACTTTTTTGATTTCTTTAATTCTAAACACTTTGTAAGTACGTCAAACGGTCACTGACTTAAGTCATAATCCACGTCGAAGAATAAACGTTGCCGCTCGTTACAGGTCAGTGAACTTGTCATAATAAATGGTGTATTACTTTGTTACTACTAAAATATTAATTATTTTGTTAGAAAATTTAAAGTTTTTGTTTTTCGTCAAATCATTTTTGTAATGAATTTGAAATCATTGAATGGACTAGTAACAGCTGCCTTTTCATTTAATATCAAACCGTCGTATATACTCTGTTTATCTACCTAATTCTAAACTAATATTATAATGCGAAAAGATTTGATTTTTGGTATGTTTCTTTGGAACGATTTAACTAAAAATATGCGTTATCGATTTGAATAATTCTTTTACCTTTAGAAATCAAGCGGGTAACGTAGGCTATATTTTATTATGATTAACATATGTTTTCCAGTTCTTTTCAGAATTTCAATATTTTAGGCGCCTAGCTTGTTGTGAGAATTTTTTTTTTTTTTTATTGCCTACAGTGGCAGACGAGCCAACAGCCCACCTGATGGTAAGTGGTAACTGTCGCTCATAGACTTCTGCAATGCCAGGGGCTCTGCGAAGCCGCTGCCTACCGTGATATTAATGCTCTCTTTAAACCTCGTTTGAAGAAGGACATGTCATAGCGCTCAGGAAACACCGCAGCTGGTAGTTCGTTCCAGAGCCTGCACGTACGTGGGAGAAATGAACGCTGAAAACGAACCGTGCTAGACGAGTTCGTGTCCAGGTAGTATGGATGAACTTTGCTGCGATGTCGAGTGGTGCGATGATAGAAAGGAGATGATGGCACCAAGTCAAACAGTTCCTCAGAGCACTCCCCGTTGAACATACGATAGAGCACGCATAGAGAGCCAAAGTCCCTCCGCTGCTCCAGTGACTCCAATTTGTCTGTGAGACTGGGATCGTCGACGATTCGAACAGCTCGCCGTTGGAGGGAGTCAAGTGGGTCGAGCTGGTATTTGGGGGCTCCTGCCCACAGGTGAGAACAGTACTCCACGTGCGGTCGGACTTGTGCTTTGTATAGCACAAGCCGTTGAGATGACGTAAAGTACCGTCTGGCTCTGTTCAGGACGCCCAGCTTTTTGCTCGCCAGTTTGGCTTTGTCTTCCAAATGACTCCCAAATTGGACCTTGCTGGATATTTGAACGCCGAGGATCCCAATGTCATCGGAGATACGGAGAGAAACTCCTTGGAACTGAGGCGCTATAACAAAAGGGTCCTTCTTCGCAGTGAACGCGCATACTTGTGTCTTCGTGGGGTTGAAATGAACTAAGTTCTTCTCACCCCATTCGAGAGCCCGCCCGAGAGAGCCCTCAACTTCAGACACAAGTTGTAACCGTCTCTCATGCACGGAGCTCCGAAGGACACTCTGTTGGCTAGTGTACCGCGCGTCACCCGTGCTGTCATCTGCATAGCAATAGAGATTGAATGAAACTTTTGATACAGAAGCGAAGCGAAGGCAGACGTCAAGTAATTTATCTATACATATAATAAAATTGGAGTGTCTGGTTGTTATATTGAAATAACCGAAAATCTACATGTATATGAATATTTAAACGATATACACCAAAATATTTTTTTCTACAATTTTTGTTTGTCTGTCTGTCTGTCTGTTTGTTCCGGCTAATCTCTGAAATGGCTGGACTAATTTTGACGGGACTTTTATTGGCAGGTAGCTGATGTAATAAGGAGTAACTTAGGCTACGTTTATTTTAGAAAAATTCTTTTATTTGAGAATAATAAAGTAATGTTGATCGACTGTTAGGCGGAACGAAGTTCGCCGGGTCAGCTAGTATATAATAATCTTATAGATTCGGTTCTAAGCATCATGAAAGCGAATAGTAAGTTTAATAATAAAAGAATATGCGGCTCAATCTTAAACTTTCTAGACAAGCAAAACTCGATACACTCCCCGGTCCCTCTATTATAAACTAATTTGTACAAACTTTTTGTTTTGTTTGTTTTTCTTTTTCTTATATTTTATTTGAGTTATTTTTGCGAAAGGTAGTGCTAATTTGACGTAATCTATACTATTTTATAAAGCGGAAGAGTTTGTTTGTTTGTTTAACGGCTCTATATCTCTGGAACTCACAGTCGCATTTAAAAAATCGTTTTGCATGGCAGCCACGTTCTCGAGAAAGGTTATAGGCTATGTAACATTACGCTTCTGGCGATGGGAGCAGCGCAGTAAACAAAGACGCGGGTGAAACCACGCCGCAGAAAGCTAGTATACTTTAATAGCCTTCAAGTAAGACACCAAACTTTTTTCTGCGAGGAGGATTCAAAATCGAGCAATTATCAAAATGTTTAAATTTAACATACCTATTATTATGCTGAATGAAAATATTTGCAAACTGAATTAACTTTCCTCAATAAACTAAAACATGAGGTCCTTCAAGAAAGGATTTAAAAAGTTTTACAGGGTCGCCAACATGCAACTTATATTAGTGTTACAAACATGTAAAGTACGTAATTGCTTACCATCAAACAAGCCGTATGCTTTTTGCTACTTTATTTGCATAAAAAAGTCCACATTCTTCTTATAATTACGAAACTAAACCTTTGCATTCAACGCGACAGTTTGAATTAAAACTCACAGTTTTCTATTCCTAAGTTTTACACAGAAATTTTGTATTTCCCCTATGCAAAACAGCAAAGTATTCCTTCCCTTTAGGTATAAAAGAAAATGCCTTCACAATTCCTTTACATTTAAACTTAAAATACGTTCTTTCGAGACGTCGAGACCTCTTATCAGTTATGACAAAACCTTCGTTGATTTCAGCACTTAGGTGAAAGCCTTAAGTTTACTTGAAACATAACAGTTTCAGGGATGTAAATATGAGTGTTGAAATACACCAGTCATTTCTGAATCAGCCAGGCAAAATGTAGTAGTTGAGGCTCTGTTTAATTTTAAGCTGTAATGCGATGAAAGGCTGAATTCATTTAGTTGACCTTATTTTGCTAGTTGCACAATGCTAGTCGTTTTAAAGCGGGTTTAAGAAGAAGTAAGATTTTTTTGTTCCAACTAGAGCAGCTCAACTAGTACATAGTGCTGCTGTAGTATTTTTTATACAACTTAGGTATAACCAAACGACTCATTTGAAGGAGTAACGGTAGTTAATGAACACTATGAGTGTGTAATAACATGTGTTCTCAAAATATTACAGGAAAAACGCCGAAACATAACTAAATTACCTTAAACAAGCAAAATACTCGTTTAATATTAAAAAAACAAAAGCTCGTCTGCCTAAAATAAACTGAGAAAAAGAATTCCATTTTTCTCGATCTAACGCTTCATTGAAATATCTCATAATATGTTAAATCCATTTAGCTATATAGTGCCAAATAAATAGATATACATACCCACATACATAAATACGCTCGAAAAACATTACCCTCTTTGACTTAGGCAGTCGGGCAAAGAGAAGAAGATTCCATGTTATGAAAATGTAGTTTTTTTATTTTTAGATTACATTTTTCACACAAGTATTATGTTAAGAAGTCTGATAAAACAAATTGATAGAAGAAACGTTTTGCGCTCACCCTTTATATATACGTTCTCATACACACATGCTAACATTACTACTAAACCAATTCATTCACTAAACATAATTATTTTATTTCATGTATAATAATATTACTTTGAACGCAAAATTAATTAAATACATTTTGTATGTTAAACATTTACATGAAACGTACATTCTAAGTTTAATTAGTTAATATTGGTAAGTTACCGGCTTGCTGAAACATTTACTCGATATTACAGTACCTGCAACAATACATGGCATACATTAATTACATGGGCTTTGAATAAACTGATGTTTACTTATGCGATTATCTAAACTAGAATTTTAAAGAAAAAAGATTAGATTTTTTATGTTTATTTGTATGTTCTGATTTAGCTCAAAAACTACGTAACCAATTAAAAAAAATCTTTCATCTTTAGAAAGGTGAAAGAATTTTAGAAAGCTACAAATAGGCTATATTTTAATGTTTATGATCATATTTTACTTGGAACGCTATGCAACCAGACAGAATAGAAAATCTATTGTGTATATTATATTATTCAAATTTATATGTAGGTACTTTCTAATTGGACATTATCAATTTACGGCGAAAGAAACATCATGCGTCAACTTAAATATATAGAAAAATCTTTCAATACGCTGTAGGTAATGGAAATAGCTGTTTAGGCGCTGAGTGGTAACAAACAAACACACACACACACATACACATACGCATGCACGCACGCACGCACGCACGCACGCACGCACGCACGCCCGCACGCAAGCACGCACGCAAGCACGCACGCACGCACTCACGCACGCACTCACTCACGCACGCACGCACGCACACACACACAAACTTTCGCATTTATAATATTATAGTAAGATGTTATACTAAAAATGTGAGATACTAAAAATTACTTACCTACTTAAAAGGCTAAATGTATCAACCAGTAATACTCCCATACAGTGACAATCCTCCACAATAATATAAAAGGGGGTTAAAATGTACAACATGATATAAATTATGCTGTGAAAAATACACAAAAGACTTGAAATCTAAAGCGCTCGGTAAGAATGTCTCGTCTTAAGATACATACGGATGGAAAAATTAGCGGACATGTTGTGAAATAAGTTGGGGATACCTTAAAAACTATTGAACCAATTCAAAAACTTCGTTTGTGTAATAATAAGTTACTTTATTAATAAGGAATATATTATATGCTACTTTTTATCTTAATATCTATACGATACGATATAGAGATGGGTGAATTAGAAGGCACACGCTAAAAAGATTTTTATATAATATGTCCGTATGTAAAAAAATCTGTACAAACAGCGGTAATTATATAAACCTAAACAGTGACATCTGAATTTACATTTAATTTGTTATATATGTGAAAGATAAAATTAGAATTCTAAAGTTAAACGTTTCTATTCTATTCTAAGTTCAAAATTTCTGTACGAAACCGGGACTAATCACAAGTCAAAGCCTCCAACAACAGTGGTGCCCAACTTAGACGGACCACATACTCAATGACACATCCAACAATAATTGTAATAACAGCCTTCCCAGTAATTATATTGTACTTGGACTACTTCCAAATAGGTTTATTGTACATTACACACACTGTGTACATTAAGAGCCCTTTTTTGGCAGCACAGTGTTATAAACAATCGTGATAAGGCAATTATAGAACACAATAATGGCCTGCAGGGAAGACTTGAACCTCGTAGCTGTATAACACTCCAGTTGGGTGATCATGAACGGAATTTTTTTGAGCACGCAGGTTTTTGTATCGTGACTTGGATGAGTCGATGGGCTTAAGGGTGATAGAAGTAGACGTTTATGATGACAATAGTTGTTGAGTAATGGTTAAAGTAAAAAAAGAAACTTTATTAATAAAATCTATGTAAAAAAATTTTTGCAATCGAGTTTTTAGGGTATAAATTTAACATGAAAATTACTTACACAAGGTGAAACTTAAATGAAGCAATATAAATTAATAAATCAAAATTATGATATTATCTCTAAAGAACACGAGGTTTAAGCTAGTATAAATATACTGCTACACACATGTAGCCTTGATAAACTAGTTATTGGTGACTAAGTAACTAGGTCTTGGTCAACAGTCACCCATGAACAGACTGATCAATAGAAACACGTTACAAATACGCTTAACCTAAAATTCTATAGTTTCATCATCATATCAGCCAAATGACGTCCATTGGTATGTATAGTTTTAGTTGACAAACTATCTCATCCAAACTTCTTTATCTATACTATTGTAATTATAAACCGGAAGAGTTTGTTTGTTTAAACACTCTAATCTTTGAAACCACCAACCGAATTTGAATAACTCTTTTTGCTTTTAATCGCCCAGTCCTCGAGGAAGGTTATAAGGTTATGTAACATCACGCTACTAGCGACGAGAGCAGAGTAGTAGCCAAAGATGTATCTGAATGCGGGTGAAACCGCGCTGCGGGAATTTAGATTTTGTCATCATCAGTTGGATGTTCTTTCAGTCCGTGTGTTCGTTGTTATCTGAACAGTAACACTGCTGCCGCTGGCGGTGCTTTCTTGTGAAATAACATTTTTGATTGTCATCCCCTTTCTTTTATTTTTAACCCTTTGGGGACTATCTTGATGTAGATGTTTCTTACAAAAATGCTAAGTGGGGTGTTATGCTAAGGCGTCTTATCGCGGTTCTCTTAAAATATTCGCTATTGAATTATTGTGGCCTTTTTGTGAAATACTTAAGTTTTTTTATTTTACATCCTTATTCTTGCTAGTTAAATAGAAGATTTATTATTATCAACGTCTTTTTAAAAAGAGATATTTTTTTTCTATTTAACATCAACGTTTAAAATACGTGTTTGATTATTTTTATCAGTAACTTAAAGATGTCCACTAGCGAACATAGGCTTTGCTACTACTGTGAATTGGTCAAGTGAATTAGTGGCTGAAGAAAGGTGATATTTAGTACCCCAGTAACGCTATTGACGATTACCTACCTTTCTCTCAGTCGCCCCTTACCCAAGGAAAAATAAACTGTTTCATTCTAAATCAGAAACTACTCAGCTATTTATTCCCCACTTAGATCCTACATAATGGATAAGAACGTAGTCCTATATACACATATTCAAAGTAAAGGCTCGAATAATTTTGTATGCAGTAAAAATATCACTTTACTCGAACTAAAAACACTCTGAAACTTTGTATGCAGCCTGTGTTGTGACTATGGTAACGGGGTTATTATTCTGGTTGCCTATAGGCTATGTATGTACAAATTAATTAAAATAAGAACCTCTTGAACCTTGCCCTTGACATATTTTGTGCTATATTGACTGGCCTGTTGGTCTAGTGGTTAGTGACCCTGACTGCTAAGCCGGAGGTCGTGGGTTCGATTCCCACCCAGGACAAACCTTTGTGTGATGAGCATGATTGTTTGTTCTGTGTCTGGGTGTAATTTATCTATAATATGTATGTATTTACAAAAAAAAAAAAAATGTATATAAGTAGTTCAGTTGTTTAGTACCCATAACACAAGCAAATATAATTGCTTAATTTGGGGCTAGATGGCGCTGTGTGAATGTGGTAGAATAATATTATTATTATTATTATTATTATTATTATGTTAAAGTTTTCTTCATAGGGTTTTCTTTCACCGCATGTTTAAGTCTTTTTCAAACAGATCAGAACAATTAATCTATACTATTATATAAAGTGGAAGAGTCTGTTTGTTTGTTTGTTTGTTTGAACTCTCTAATCCCTGAAACTATCAGTAGGATTTCAGTAATTCTTTTTGCGTATGTTGGCCTCGTTCTTAAAAAAGGTTATAGGCTATGTAACATCACGCTAATCGCAACGAGAACAGGGCAGTGACCAAAGTCTTCCATTTTATATAGTAGTATATATATAGAATAGAAAAACCAATAGTTTCGTATTTATGCCGTAAGAACAACTTAGCATTTACGTTCGACGCCATGTCGCTAGTAGCCAAATGAAATAAACAGGTAGGTACTTTAAGACACTTGTAATTTTGGCAAACATCTTCTACTCAAGCTAGTTCATTAATTTAAGTAGTTTAAACTAAAACGTGCAGTTTCGTCTTTGTGAAGCAATTTGTGCTTGTTGACAAGTAATCGTCTCTGAGGTTTGGGGACGCGAATCGCTCTTACGACTGATTTGTGTGTTACCGTTGATGTATTGGTTGGTATGAGATATAAGCGTAGCGGAAAAGAACAAGGCAGTGTTCGGAGTAGAGAAATTTTCTAAAACGATACGGTTTTGACATTGAAAATGTCATTTCGTACGCTCCAGCGTGGCGCCGATTTCACGAAAAAGTGCGATCCCGTTACATCTCGGAGTTGTGAAGATATGATATTCAAAAAGGTGCAAAAATGGTTGACTTATTTAACCACCATAGACAAAAAAACTATATAATATATATGTTAACTATAATAAGAACTCTCGCAAGTAGTGTATTTAACATCACTGTTACTGTTTCTTTTTGCATTTGAGTACGATCTTGTTGAGTTATTTCTTATCTATAATAATTGATGTCTTTGTATCTTTATTTACTTCTGTTGTTTACCTTTACTGTTAATCTCTTACATCTTCATTTTTTTTTTATTTTTCTATTCAACTTTTATGTTTGACAATTGATATTATTAACAACTACTTATTGGATAGAATGTCAACAAGTTGCGTTCGGAAACTTTGAACAAAATTCGTCACTTTGTCTGTTCGAAAACGTTATACAAAATTATTCTTCAATTTGTCCTATGTTTATTATGTGAATTTATTGAAACTTGTATTTGTTTTTCTCTCTATTGTTTCTTGTTTAAGTATCAGCTGGTGGGTGGTGCTGAGGCATACGCTCCAATTTGTGTACGTACCAATTTATTTTATTTTATTTCTAGGAATATTTTATTTTATTTCTTATTATTATTATATTATTTTAGTTTATGTTGTATGATGACAATGACTCATTTTATTCGGCTCATAGTTCCACAAACTCATCGAATGACGCCAGTTTCTCTTCGACTACAGATACTCTTGGTGAGTGTGTGCGACAGACTTTCGAACACACTTCCAATAGTCTTTTGAATGTCTGTCACATAAATGCGCAGAGTATCCCTAGTCATTATGGTGATTTATTTGAAGCTTTCAGTGACTCTAATGTACATGCCATCCTGGTTTCAGAGACATGGTTGAAACCTCATCTTTTGTCCACCACTTATCCTCTTCCTGGTTTTATTCTCATTCGAAATGATAGAATTGAAAGAAGAGGGGGTGGTGTGGCTATATATCTTCGTAGCTCCTTTTCTTATAAAATTCTTTCTGCCTCACCGTCTAGCTCTTCTCCTTCTGCGGAATTTCTTTTCTTAGAAGTTTCTGTCAGAGGAGCGAGAGCTGTCTTAGGAGTAATCTATTGTCCACCTACTGTCGACTACTTCTCCAGTCTCGAATCGATTCTGGAATCTTTAGGGTCGGAATATATGCATCACATTATCATGGGCGATTTCAACACTGATCTCCTTGCCAATAATTCCCCTCGCTCTCGCAAACTCCTTCTGATAATTGAGTCTACCAGTCTTCATGTCCTTCCTTTGCAACCCACTCATCACAACGTTCAAGGGCTTGATACTTGGCTAGAC
The DNA here is from genome assembly GCA_963082885.1 of Parascotia fuliginaria. Classification (NCBI taxonomy): domain Eukaryota; kingdom Metazoa; phylum Arthropoda; class Insecta; order Lepidoptera; family Erebidae; genus Parascotia; species Parascotia fuliginaria. The sequence continues at coordinate 10,379,026 of OY720197.1, forward strand.
TTTATCCTTACCTCTACTCCTACCCTAGTCCACTCCTATGGCCAAATACCAGCTCCTGGTTTTTCCCTTCATGACCTTATTTATCTTACCTACAACCTTAAACCACCTAAAACCCGTCCTAAAGTGCTGCACATGCGTTGTTTTGGACGGATGAACACAGAGATGTTGCGCAAGGATGCATCTGAAACAGATTGGGATCCTCTGATGGCGGCTACCACAGTGGACGAAAAAGTTCACATTTTCAATAACGTCGTCCTTTGTTTGTTTGACAAACATGCCCCCATCAGAAGAGTCAAATTGAAACGCCCGCCTGCCCCGTGGATGTCTTGTGGCGTCCGGATGGCTATGAGGCGCAGGGATCGTGCATTCCGTAAATTCAAAAGGGAGCGTTCGGACGATAATTGGTCACTCTTTAAAACTGCAAGAAATAAGTGTAATCAGATGATACGTAATGCTAAGCGCCGATACATTCTTGATAATATCAACTCCTCTTCACCTGCCAGTACCTGGAAGTTCCTCGGTACTCTAGGTATTGGCAAACAGCATCATTCCGAACTGCAGTTGACAATTAGTTTGGATGACATTAATCGACATTTCGCATCTGCTACACAACTTGATTACCAAACTAAGTGTCAAACTGTGGATTACATAGCTGGTTTACCCCACCCAAACATAGACCCATTTCAATTTTCTCCAGTCACGCAGGGCGAGATCAAAAAATTTATCCTATCTATCAAGTCTAATGCGGTTGGTTACGATGGTATTAGCCGCCGCATGATTTTTCCTATTCTTGACCACATTATCCCACCATTATTCCACATAGTTAACTACTCTTTATTTTATAATACCTTTCCCTCCTTATGGCGTAGAGCTTTTATTGTACCCCTTTCTAAAATTAGTAATCCCTCTCTCCCTCAACACTTTAGACCTATCTCAATCCTCCCCTTTGTTTCTAAAATTCTTGAGGCTTGCGTGCATAAGCAGCTTTCACATTTTATATATAAAAACAATCTTCTAAGTCCACTCCAATCTGGTTTTCGTCCTGCATACAGTACCACTACTGCTCTCCTAAAGGTGACTGGCGATATTAGAGCCGGCATGGAGGACGGCAAAGTCACTGTGTTGGTATTAATTGACTTTTCTAACGCCTTCGGTACCGTCAGTCACCCAATCCTTTTGTCTATTCTCTCCCATAACATGGTCTCACCTGGTGCACTGGAATGGTTTTCAAGTTATCTTCAGGGACGTCAGCAGGTGGTCCGTGTCAATGAGACTACATCTTGTTGGTGTGATCTTAATTATAAATTGTTCTTTAGGTATAGTGATCAGTTTCATATATGGTAAAGTGATTAACGAAATATAATATAATATACTTCTCCAATAGAATAACAATTTAATTTACAAATGTCTATTAATACATAAACATACTGCAATCCAAAGCACTCAAAACATTTCGATTCATGTTCTAAATAAGGTATTATACGCACCATTACATAAATATCTGCATGTAGCTTTTACTGCAATTGAACTTCGGATAATTGGAACGAGGTTTAGGAACATCGGCAATATCCATTTACGCATGTAACCTACCGTTCCTACTATTGTAAAAATTTAGAACGAAATAAACAAAAAGATTTCAAAAATCCTAAAACATTTTCTGAACGTACTTTGACACAGAACCACTCGCACCACCATTTTGTATACGCTAACGGCGAAATTTGGAACTAAATTGCGTGCTATAATTTTCCTACAATACACAGCCACTAGCGCCACAGCGGACTGCAAAATTAAATTTGCAGAATTGTAGGTTATGACGTACCCGCACAGGATTATAAATTGTTGCTTTTAGCCAAATTAAATTCAGAACACTTAAGGATAAAAGAGAGGAGTATGTTTGAAGTTTATATGTGTGAAAAGGATAGATGTATGTATGTTTGTTTCGGTTATAAATCTCGTAAATGTGTTGTTTATTGTAGGCATTTCGAAATGATGTCTTTTAATAATGTCGTTGCGCGCGATAAAATTGTCCTTATGACGATAATGTTAGTGTGGGTATGGTGTGTGGCACTGCGAGGCGGGTGTTCCGGGACTTAGCGATAACAATATGTGTGTGAAAATTATAGGGCTATATTGTAGCGATAATAAATAGCCGAGTAAGTTATAACTAGTGCGATGTTTGGGCCTCTCAGATACGATATATGAATTGAGATAATATATATTGCAAAAGATAATGCATGGCGTTGTCAAGGGTGAAAAAGTGGAAGATTGATTTTAATCCAAAAATAATAAAAATCGAATATTGTATTTCATGCATACGTCTTGTATTTTCACCTATTTGAACACACTTTTTATTTTATGTAGGACAGAATCATATGCTCCAAAAATTAGACTGAAAATATTTTTACTTGGTCCAAAAATCCAACAAAAATGTCCACTATGCATTTCCTTCACATATTTCCACTTCGGAATAAAGTTCAATCATACTACGTGAAAACTTGTTCAACATCTTCCAATTTCATGTTTACCTACCTACTTACGTGAATAGAAATGAACGATCCAAATGAATGTTTATTAACTTCAAAAGAGACTTTATTAACTTTGTTTTTATGACATGATCGATATTATATTACTGCATTTTGCTCCTACATGATACTGGAACTACAGATGAATGTCGTACATTGTTTCATAATATGTTTTATTATCTCTTAAAAATGGGAACATACTTCTTCATCCATCATTTTTCCAAGCATTACAAAACACTTATATTTATCTCATATTTCACTAGTATTCTTAACTGAATCATTAATCAACAACGATTTATACAACTATATCCCTTAGATACACTTCAAATAAATAGTCCACTCTTCGTCTTGTCAAAATAATAAATTTCTGTCGCTTAGCAAAAGCGGAACCCCAATACCTATATTCGGCTCGCTCGCACTTACTAACTCTGTATAAATCTGTCTATCGTTTTAATATTAATAACGTTAAGAGAACCAATTTATTATTGTTGTCTGCGAGTATCAATCGTGCGTGTGATTATTTATTTTGACAGATTTGGGAGTTTTGTAAGAGATTCGAGGTACAGCGGTTTTAAGCTGTGGAACAAGCTGTGTAAATAAAATGACACAAATTGAACCACAAACATTTGTGCTCGCTTTGATAGAGATGTTTGTCCCAATACTGAAGCATATATTGGTGTAAGTTGACTCCAACATACAAAAATAATGTTCTCGCATACTGGTAAAACTAACAAGCAACTGATAGATGAAATTAAAACCAATCATTTTAGAGATTATTAAAGAGGAGAGAACTATGTCCATAATATTAAAGTATTACAAAAATCAAAGGATATATCTTTTCACTTTATACTTTACTACGTTTGTACAGACTTTATTAAAACAGAATTTATAGTGAGTTAATTAAAGCTTAACTAGGCTACTATTCAAAGCACTTAAACCTAATTAAAGTCAAAAGTAGGTATGAAATTAAGCCCTTAGTTGTTACATTAATAATATAATAAAAACAATACCAGCCTGTTTACTGTCCCACTGCAGGGCAAAGGCCTCTTCTCATATAGAGAAGGTATGAGCATTAATCACCACGCTTCCTCAAGGCGGATTGGCAATTTCAGACATTTAAGTCCAGGTTTCCTCACGATGTTTTCCTTCACCGTTAGTCAGAAATGTCCAAGATAAACTTAGAAAATACATATGATTTGAAAAATCACATTAATACTTGCCCGGATTCGAACCCACTACCTTCGTGTTTAAGAAGCGGGTGCCTTATCCACTGGACCATTTCGACGTTACATTACTAAAACATTATTAACCCTTTCATGGACACTATGGATGTTTTACTGTCATCACGGCCATATACGTTTACTGTCCCGGAAAGTGTTAAAAAGTCTATTCTACTTATCTCAAGCAGTTAGTAGGGGTGAAAATCTTCTTTTTGCCATCATGACCAACTAATAGGATTGTGGTTTTGGTTAACCTAGGTGAAGTAAGGGTCCGGGCCCTCAAAATCAAAGAAAATGTTTGTTATCATAGTATTATGCATTATCCTTTTAAAATTAATTTGAGTAAGTTTGCAGAAGAATACGCTAGAATTTCAAATCTTTACTTATTATTTAAGATAGCACTAAGAGTTTATGATAGTAAATCAACCAAGTATGTAATTCAGAGTAAGTAATAACTTCTTGATTAACAAACAAAGCCACAACTGTATAAAATTAACATAATTAGTGCAGTTTCAGTGTACTCGTAAGAAAGAGAACGTAATAATTCAAAGCAACACTAAAGGTGCCGGCAAAGTGTCACAAAGTCTGAGGAAAGTCACTAGTCATGGAAACGGAAACTACATAAAAGTAGGTCGAACAAAGATGTAGGACAAATTACGTGAATAGACTTGCTTTTACAATCACGAATCTTAATGCTTGATACCAAAGTAGCAACTAATGACACATATGGTATAATTTTTGCACTTCTAGTAAGTCCAACAATCATTGCTGCTTTCGTATCATAAAATAATATTACTCAACAGTAATTATTTAAACTATTGTTATCACGTTGAATTGATTGAGAATTTCTGACAGTATTACTTTCAATTTATAACATTTTTTTCTGGGAGACTTTTACCCATATTGTGGTAGAGTCTAAAAACCAGACACAGGAGATAAAACCTGACACATGACACTCCACAAAACACTTGCACAATCCAGTAAATTTTACTCTACGATAGAATACACAACACAGAGCATATTTCAGATAAGTTTACGATTTCAACACAAAGTAAACACAGTTGCCGGAGTTATGTTTACAGAGCCGCATGCAACTGTAGAACTACAGGGTTCAGCCAACATTCAGTAAAATACTATAACATTGACCATTAGAAGTACTACATGACACAATACAAAATATTATGTCAATAGAAGATTGTGTAAAAATGAAAAGAATGTCGAGAGGGATTTTGTTAAACTTTCAGTTTCTCGATGAGTAAAAGAGCTTGAGGTCAAATTACTAACGCGATTTTATTTTTGTGCCCATTCTTTGTTATTGTTTTCTACCTAAGCTAAGCAATAAAATAATAATAATATAATAATATCACAACACCAACACACAACAAATATTAAGTGAATATCTGTTCTTATAATTTTGAAGTATTATTATTGTTTATCATTGTTAGTCATTTGGGGACGTCTTTTAGAGATTGTAGAATTAAGTTACAGCTTTAAATCGATAGTGGTTAAGGTTTGCCCCATATGCACGAGGTTGTTTGAGGCAGGCAACGTATAAATTTACCTAAACAAATTAAATGTCTTGAAAAATACTATCATTGGATGAAGAATTGAAAAACGTTGGACACTCTCCGATAACAGGTCAAAACTTGGACTTAAGAATTATAAGTTTTGCTCCTATTATAATAGGCTCGAATTTTTATTAGGAGCAGTATCTTGAGGTGAATCTTTTTTTTATTAGCAGACGAGCCAAGAGCCCACCTGATGGTAAGCGTCGCTCATGGACTTTTCCAATACCAGAGGCTTTGCGAAGCCGCTGCCTATCGTGATTTTAATGCTCTCTCTAAACCTCGTTTGAAGAAGGACATATCAGAGTGCACGGGAAACACTGCAGCTGGCAGTTCGTTCTATTTGCTTAAAGGTCCCTCACTGCGAGCATTCGCTTGTAATGTAACATTCCAAATTCAAAATAGTATTATAATATAATGCTCAAATCGAACCAAACGTTACAAAAACTATATTACAGGTTACATTAAATTTTATTTGAATAAAAGTACTTTATAAATCTCTACGACCCTGGAATTGTGTATGCGGGAATTCAACCCTATTAAAATCATCAACATAAAAAAAAAATCAATACTTACGTATAACAGCAGTAAATAGATTCAAAACTATTTTTTTGATATAACGTTACTTCATAAAAAACACCACATACATGGAAGGATTACAGTCATAAATCACATCAGCGAAGCATGAGCCATTATTAGAAGCCAAAGGGAGGGGTAGTCCAATCGTATTAGCTGAATGATAGATGTACTTACAAAGAATTGATTTATGGTGCGATCAGGCCCGTTTTGATTGTCATGCTGATACATGGTTGTGGGAAAAAAATTATTAGAGCCTTTTTAATATGTAGGTCATGATGTTAATAGAGAATCCGAAGCAGGTAATTATGCTGCAATATTAGGATTAATACCTAGCAAATATTGTACATTACGGTAAAAGATTCCTACTGCTATCAGCATGAATAGGTTGCATTGACTAAAAAAGTATATATATATATAATATGAGCCATTTTTGTCCCACTGCTAAAGCCTCCATCCCTTCCAATTATCGCGATCTTGCGCTTCCTCCTTCCAATTCTCCAAAAAACTGTTCAGATCATCCCGCCATCCCTTTCTCGGTCTGCCACGACCTCGCACTGTCTCAGGGCACCAACTTTGAGCAATATTGGCCCACAGTTTATTCGTCATGCGGCATACATGTCCAGCCCAGTCCCATTTAAGTTTGGCAACTTTTTGAGCAACATCAGCTATTTTAGTTATCTAATCTTGTATAATGCAGACGTAAAGAATGCATTATTTTGTGTTTCAAGCCTATTCCCTTCCCATCACGGAGAGTCATATTAGTGTCTGATTATATCATTATGAAACACTGGAAACACTGCTCACTATTTGGAGTTTTGCACTATTTAGGCACTGTTACTATAAGTCGTGTCCTCGATAGAGATGAGATTCTCCAATAATCGAGTTGTTCCAAAATGTTTGCCAGAAACTCTCGTCTTGTTTAGTCTTTAGTGTAAAAACTAATCAAATAATGCCAACAAAAATACTTTTATAAGATACGTAAATACTATTCCCATCCGATAGTAAAATGACTAATGCAATGCAACAATGTAGAACATATAAAAGTATTGTGGCTGTTTACGATCAAAACTAATGTATACCGCAGTAAACAACATTGTTCAGCCACTCAACGACTTTGTAGTGTTAGGTCTAAGATGTTAAAGATTTTATTAGTTGAATATCCTGTTATTAGTGGATAGTAAAGAGTACTACCCACTAATACTATAAGTGTAACTTTACTTAGAAATTTGTAAATATTTTTAAATTGTTTTCTGTTTTTCTGCTCACATAAGTTCTGTATCTGTTATAAGCTTCTGATTTTCTCTAATCCGATATGAATATTAGTTCAATGTATCATTATTTGAAAACACTAGCTTTACTATGGCTTTTAAAATGGTGACTACCACTTCTGATGCCCAATAACAGCTTCTTATGAGTCACTTTGGTAGACTAGTATAAGAAAAAACGCATTTTGACGATACTCTATGGTATGTTTTAGGGTTGAGTCTTAGCTTGTTTCTGAAGTTTTGCTCATGTTAGAGAAACATAAGCTACAATTCTCTCGTTCTCACATTAATAATTTGTAAAATTGTCTACTTGGTTTATTTATTTTCGTTTCAATCAAGATTTGCCCGTCTTTAATTTCTATCCACTGTTGTAATGTCGGGCACTACATTCACTGTTCTAATGTCGGACAGTTCATTCACTGTTCTAATATCGGGTAGTTCATTCACTGTTCTAATGTCGGGCTAGCAGTTCGTAATCTAACCGCTTTCATCAGACTAAAACATTATTGCAACTTGACAGGTGTACATTAACTAAATGATTAATGTTAAAAAAGGAAATTCGTTTGAATAGAACCGAAGCAGACGACTCGTAAAACTAAGTCACCTCGTAAAATTCTTTACGTACATTTCTCTAGACACTAGATACATTCCACATGATGTTTTACTAGTAGTTGAATTAGAGATTATGTGTGCGACTTATACTATGGAGGCTAAGTTTACACGTCACCTGTATATTTATTTGTTAGCGTGCCAAACTCTTTGTGTTACTCACCATACATGTTCTACTCACCATAATTGTTATATCAAAAACCACATAAAGCAATATGATAAATATAAAATTTGACTAAGTTTAAGCATAAGAATGAGGCTAATTTGCCAACTTTTTCGGTAACCCGAGCGGCACAAGCCCAACTTAAAAGTGACACTTAAAACTGGTTATTACTGGCTTAGGGTTGTAGCTAACTTGAAAATGTTGCATTTAGTGTGTTAGGCAAAGTAAGTAGTTACTATACTAATGTGAGGGCTTTAAAAGTTGCTTTGATTGTAACAAAGTTTAGCACAGGTTGCAAAGTTGTAACTTGAAATTTTACAAAGCTCAGATTTAGTGCATTTTTATTTTTAGTGGTAGTAATATATTAATATGTAGATTGTTTATTTTAGTTTAACTATGAGTGATCTTTTTACATTGACGTGCATAAAATATTTTGTTTTCTATTAAAACTTTATTTATTATTTTCGAGACTACATACATTAGAGAGGATGTTAATTTTTCTTACAATTAATATAAAGTCGCTGTTAGTAAAACCACGACATCTTTTAATTTTATTCCTGTATATAATTATACTCATAAAGAGCTCTTGGAGAGATAAAGTTCTAATGCAACCAACTTAATTTTGCCAAAAAATCAAACTGGTAAATTCAACAAATCATTTACAAATTATAATTTAAATTATATCCTTTTAGTTTTAACTCTAAAATCATAATAAAAACTCGACTAAAAGAGTGCAATAATATTTCAATATTTCAACAACTACACACAACGCCATCTAGACCCAAAGTAAGCATATTATATGCTTGTGTTATGGGTTCTAGAATGCGGATATACATACTTAAATACTTTTTTTTTTGTAAATACATACATATTATACATAGAAACACCCAGACCAATGCAAATAGACATGTTCATGCACACAAATATTTGCACTGAGCGGGAATCGAACTCGCGACCTCTGCGTGGCAGTCCATACATAGTACCACCGAACCACAGAGGCAGTCATACGAATAATCACGGGATGTACGAGACAACCCTAAACCAGACCCGTAGCTAATAGTAGCGCTCATTGCCTTTGTTACGGAATTTGTCGTGAAACAATCTATACTTTATATAAAGCGGACGAGTTCGTTTGTTTGAACGCACTAAACTCTGGAACTATTCGTCAGATTTGAATAACTCTTTTTGCGATAGCCCAGTTCTTAAGGAAGGTTGTAGGTAACATCAAGCTACTGGCGACGGGAGCAGAGCAGTAAACAAAGACCGGTTGAAACCGCGCCGCCGGAAAGCTAGTATTGTATATTCTACTTTGACCCCTTTATTATATTCAAGGTATTCATACTTTTATTATTGTTAATTAATAATAATAATAATATATAATATGTGGACACTATCACACACCATCATCTAGTCCCAAGCTAAGCAGAGCTTGTGTTATGGGTACTAGATAATTGAAATATAATACATATACGTACTTTTTTTATTGTAAATACATACTTAATATACATAGAAAACACCCAAACTGAAGACAAATACAAATGTTCATCACACAAATATTTGCCTTCCGCGGGAATCGAACCCACGACACCCGGCGTCGCAGTCAGTTACACTAACCACTAGACCAACGGCGCAGTTAAATTTTAAGGGAATAATGTCAATCATCATTAAATAACTTAGGTACTTGTTTTTGGTTGGTGAGGTCGTTGTCCGCACCTAAATCGCTTGATCCATTGTGCGCTTGGATTCCAACCACATGGTAAACCATTTACTAAATTGTGGTATTGGGTGGTTCCTATGCTTGCAGATATATTGGTGGTTTCATTGAAACTGTGTAGACGTACTTTGCTTTTCGTAACTTTTCAATGCCTTCACTTCTCGGCGTTTTCTAAATTATATTCACATAAAATAAATAATATAAACAACCTCTGTGGTTCGGTGATACTGCCACGCAGAGGTCGCGGATTCAGGTCCGTTCAGTGCAAATATTTGTGTGCATGAACATGGCTATTTGCATTGGTCTGGGAGTTTCTATGTATATGTATGTATTTACAAAAAAAAATAGATAAGTATATTTCGCATTCTAGAACCCATATCACAAGCTATTAAAATATGCTTACTTTGGGTCTAGATGGCGTTGCGCGGTTGTTGTGGTATTTTTATTATATTATTATGAATAGGTATAAGGTAGTAATTTAACAGTGTTTTTTTATAAGATGAAGTTAGTTTCCATTTCTTTTTTTGCAAATATGTTTTTATCAGCGACAATTAATGAGTAAATAAATTGTTATAAAGATACATGCGCTTGTATTGCTTGCTTATTTTACTGTGTTATAGTGTAAGCACTTGTATATCACACACTCTGTAATCATTAAATCGAAGCCTTCCCTTGAATTACTACGTCACCCTTGACAAACAGCAAGTATAATAGTTCCCAACACTATTAAGCACATAATATATCCTTATTTCCATAACCTTTTAGTTGAAGCATATTAATTGTAACAAAACTAACTTAATTGGAACTTTATTAACATAGCAATAGTGTGCAAATTTAATCGTTTGATGCGTAATAGAATTTGCAAGTAATATGAGTGGGTAGCAATAATTCTTCAATTAACCGGGCCCTGGGGTGTTGGTGGAGTATGGCACAAGATATAAATAAATAAATAATAAATAAATAAATAATATTCTACCACATTCACACAGCGCCATTTAGCCCCAAATTAAGTAATTATATTTGCTTGTGTTATGGGTACTAAACAACTGATATACTACTTATATACATTTTTTTTTTGTAAATACATACATATTATAGATAAATTACACCCAGACACAGAACAAACAATCATGCTCATCACACAAAGGTTTGTCCTGGGTGGGAATCGAACCCACAACCTCCGGCTTAGCAGTCAGGGTTACTAACCACTAGACCAACAGGCCAGTCATTGCAGAAAGAATGCTTAGGAAACACAACCAAGTCGTGACTGATGACCTCGTAGGGCGAAGGGGATGAGGAAGGAAAGGGAAAAGGAAGAGCTCCGAGAGAGCGACATGTAATCTGGCTGTTGCAATACTTAATAGCTTGTGATATGGGTTCTAGAATGCGAAATATACTTATCTATTTTTTTTTGTAAATACATACATATACATAGAAACTCCCAGACCAATGCAAATAGCCATGTTCATGCACACAAATATTTGCACTGAACGGACCTGAATCCGCGACCTCTGCGTGGCAGTATCACCGAACCACAGAGGTTGTTTATATTATTTATTTTATGTGAATATAATTTAGAAAACGCCGAGAAGTGAAGGCATTGAAAAGTTACGAAAAGCAAAGTACGTCTACACAGTTTCAATGAAACCACCAATATATCTGCAAGCATAGGAACCACCCAATACCACAATTTAGTAAATGGTTTACCATGTGGTTGGAATCCAAGCGCACAATGGATCAAGCGATTTAGGTGCGGACAACGACCTCACCAACCAAAAACAAGTACCTAAGTTATTTAATGATGATTGACATTATTCCCTTAAAATTTAACTGCGCCGTTGGTCTAGTGGTTAGTGTAACTGACTGCGACGCCGGGTGTCGTGGGTTCGATTCCCGCGGAAGGCAAATATTTGTGTGATGAACATTTGTATTTGTCTTCAGTTTGGGTGTTTTCTATGTATATTAAGTATGTATTTACAATAAAAAAAGTACGTATATGTATTATATTTCAATTATCTAGTACCCATAACACAAGCTCTGCTTAGCTTGGGACTAGATGATGGTGTGTGATAGTGTCCACATATTATATATTATTATTATTATTAATTAACAATAATAAAAGTATGAATACCTTGAATATAATAAAGGGGTCAAAGTAGAATATACAATACTAGCTTTCCGGCGGCGCGGTTTCAACCGGTCTTTGTTTACTGCTCTGCTCCCGTCGCCAGTAGCTTGATGTTACCTACAACCTTCCTTAAGAACTGGGCTATCGCAAAAAGAGTTATTCAAATCTGACGAATAGTTCCAGAGTTTAGTGCGTTCAAACAAACGAACTCGTCCGCTTTATATAAAGTATAGATTGTTTCACGACAAATTCCGTAACAAAGGCAATGAGCGCTACTATTAGCTACGGGTCTGGTTTAGGGTTGTCTCGTACATCCCGTGATTATTCGTATGACTGCCTCTGTGGTTCGGTGGTACTATGTATGGACTGCCACGCAGAGGTCGCGAGTTCGATTCCCGCTCAGTGCAAATATTTGTGTGCATGAACATGTCTATTTGCATTGGTCTGGGTGTTTCTATGTATAATATGTATGTATTTACAAAAAAAAAAGTATTTAAGTATGTATATCCGCATTCTAGAACCCATAACACAAGCATATAATATGCTTACTTTGGGTCTAGATGGCGTTGTGTGTAGTTGTTGAAATATTGAAATATTATTGCACTCTTTTAGTCGAGTTTTTATTATGATTTTAGAGTTAAAACTAAAAGGATATAATTTAAATTATAATTTGTAAATGATTTGTTGAATTTACCAGTTTGATTTTTTGGCAAAATTAAGTTGGTTGCATTAGAACTTTATCTCTCCAAGAGCTCTTTATGAGTATAATTATATACAGGAATAAAATTAAAAGATGTCGTGGTTTTACTAACAGCGACTTTATATTAATTGTAAGAAAAATTAACATCCTCTCTAATGTATGTAGTCTCGAAAATAATAAATAAAGTTTTAATAGAAAACAAAATATTTTATGCACGTCAATGTAAAAAGATCACTCATAGTTAAACTAAAATAAACAATCTACATATTAATATATTACTACCACTAAAAATAAAAATGCACTAAATCTGAGCTTTGTAAAATTTCAAGTTACAACTTTGCAACCTGTGCTAAACTTTGTTACAATCAAAGCAACTTTTAAAGCCCTCACATTAGTATAGTAACTACTTACTTTGCCTAACACACTAAATGCAACATTTTCAAGTTAGCTACAACCCTAAGCCAGTAATAACCAGTTTTAAGTGTCACTTTTAAGTTGGGCTTGTGCCGCTCGGGTTACCGAAAAAGTTGGCAAATTAGCCTCATTCTTATGCTTAAACTTAGTCAAATTTTATATTTATCATATTGCTTTATGTGGTTTTTGATATAACAATTATGGTGAGTAGAACATGTATGGTGAGTAACACAAAGAGTTTGGCACGCTAACAAATAAATATACAGGTGACGTGTAAACTTAGCCTCCATAGTATAAGTCGCACACATAATCTCTAATTCAACTACTAGTAAAACATCATGTGGAATGTATCTAGTGTCTAGAGAAATGTACGTAAAGAATTTTACGAGGTGACTTAGTTTTACGAGTCGTCTGCTTCGGTTCTATTCAAACGAATTTCCTTTTTTAACATTAATCATTTAGTTAATGTACACCTGTCAAGTTGCAATAATGTTTTAGTCTGATGAAAGCGGTTAGATTACGAACTGCTAGCCCGACATTAGAACAGTGAATGAACTACCCGATATTAGAACAGTGAATGAACTGTCCGACATTAGAACAGTGAATGTAGTGCCCGACATTACAACAGTGGATAGAAATTAAAGACGGGCAAATCTTGATTGAAACGAAAATAAATAAACCAAGTAGACAATTTTACAAATTATTAATGTGAGAACGAGAGAATTGTAGCTTATGTTTCTCTAACATGAGCAAAACTTCAGAAACAAGCTAAGACTCAACCCTAAAACATACCATAGAGTATCGTCAAAATGCGTTTTTTCTTATACTAGTCTACCAAAGTGACTCATAAGAAGCTGTTATTGGGCATCAGAAGTGGTAGTCACCATTTTAAAAGCCATAGTAAAGCTAGTGTTTTCAAATAATGATACATTGAACTAATATTCATATCGGATTAGAGAAAATCAGAAGCTTATAACAGATACAGAACTTATGTGAGCAGAAAAACAGAAAACAATTTAAAAATATTTACAAATTTCTAAGTAAAGTTACACTTATAGTATTAGTGGGTAGTACTCTTTACTATCCACTAATAACAGGATATTCAACTAATAAAATCTTTAACATCTTAGACCTAACACTACAAAGTCGTTGAGTGGCTGAACAATGTTGTTTACTGCGGTATACATTAGTTTTGATCGTAAACAGCCACAATACTTTTATATGTTCTACATTGTTGCATTGCATTAGTCATTTTACTATCGGATGGGAATAGTATTTACGTATCTTATAAAAGTATTTTTGTTGGCATTATTTGATTAGTTTTTACACTAAAGACTAAACAAGACGAGAGTTTCTGGCAAACATTTTGGAACAACTCGATTATTGGAGAATCTCATCTCTATCGAGGACACGACTTATAGTAACAGTGCCTAAATAGTGCAAAACTCCAAATAGTGAGCAGTGTTTCCAGTGTTTCATAATGATATAATCAGACACTAATATGACTCTCCGTGATGGGAAGGGAATAGGCTTGAAACACAAAATAATGCATTCTTTACGTCTGCATTATACAAGATTAGATAACTAAAATAGCTGATGTTGCTCAAAAAGTTGCCAAACTTAAATGGGACTGGGCTGGACATGTATGCCGCATGACGAATAAACTGTGGGCCAATATTGCTCAAAGTTGGTGCCCTGAGACAGTGCGAGGTCGTGGCAGACCGAGAAAGGGATGGCGGGATGATCTGAACAGTTTTTTGGAGAATTGGAAGGAGGAAGCGCAAGATCGCGATAATTGGAAGGGATGGAGGCTTTAGCAGTGGGACAAAAATGGCTCATATTATATATATATATACTTTTTTAGTCAATGCAACCTATTCATGCTGATAGCAGTAGGAATCTTTTACCGTAATGTACAATATTTGCTAGGTATTAATCCTAATATTGCAGCATAATTACCTGCTTCGGATTCTCTATTAACATCATGACCTACATATTAAAAAGGCTCTAATAATTTTTTTCCCACAACCATGTATCAGCATGACAATCAAAACGGGCCTGATCGCACCATAAATCAATTCTTTGTAAGTACATCTATCATTCAGCTAATACGATTGGACTACCCCTCCCTTTGGCTTCTAATAATGGCTCATGCTTCGCTGATGTGATTTATGACTGTAATCCTTCCATGTATGTGGTGTTTTTTATGAAGTAACGTTATATCAAAAAAATAGTTTTGAATCTATTTACTGCTGTTATACGTAAGTATTGATTTTTTTTTTATGTTGATGATTTTAATAGGGTTGAATTCCCGCATACACAATTCCAGGGTCGTAGAGATTTATAAAGTACTTTTATTCAAATAAAATTTAATGTAACCTGTAATATAGTTTTTGTAACGTTTGGTTCGATTTGAGCATTATATTATAATACTATTTTGAATTTGGAATGTTACATTACAAGCGAATGCTCGCAGTGAGGGACCTTTAAGCAAATAGAACGAACTGCCAGCTGCAGTGTTTCCCGTGCACTCTGATATGTCCTTCTTCAAACGAGGTTTAGAGAGAGCATTAAAATCACGATAGGCAGCGGCTTCGCAAAGCCTCTGGTATTGGAAAAGTCCATGAGCGACGCTTACCATCAGGTGGGCTCTTGGCTCGTCTGCTAATAAAAAAAAGATTCACCTCAAGATACTGCTCCTAATAAAAATTCGAGCCTATTATAATAGGAGCAAAACTTATAATTCTTAAGTCCAAGTTTTGACCTGTTATCGGAGAGTGTCCAACGTTTTTCAATTCTTCATCCAATGATAGTATTTTTCAAGACATTTAATTTGTTTAGGTAAATTTATACGTTGCCTGCCTCAAACAACCTCGTGCATATGGGGCAAACCTTAACCACTATCGATTTAAAGCTGTAACTTAATTCTACAATCTCTAAAAGACGTCCCCAAATGACTAACAATGATAAACAATAATAATACTTCAAAATTATAAGAACAGATATTCACTTAATATTTGTTGTGTGTTGGTGTTGTGATATTATTATATTATTATTATTTTATTGCTTAGCTTAGGTAGAAAACAATAACAAAGAATGGGCACAAAAATAAAATCGCGTTAGTAATTTGACCTCAAGCTCTTTTACTCATCGAGAAACTGAAAGTTTAACAAAATCCCTCTCGACATTCTTTTCATTTTTACACAATCTTCTATTGACATAATATTTTGTATTGTGTCATGTAGTACTTCTAATGGTCAATGTTATAGTATTTTACTGAATGTTGGCTGAACCCTGTAGTTCTACAGTTGCATGCGGCTCTGTAAACATAACTCCGGCAACTGTGTTTACTTTGTGTTGAAATCGTAAACTTATCTGAAATATGCTCTGTGTTGTGTATTCTATCGTAGAGTAAAATTTACTGGATTGTGCAAGTGTTTTGTGGAGTGTCATGTGTCAGGTTTTATCTCCTGTGTCTGGTTTTTAGACTCTACCACAATATGGGTAAAAGTCTCCCAGAAAAAAATGTTATAAATTGAAAGTAATACTGTCAGAAATTCTCAATCAATTCAACGTGATAACAATAGTTTAAATAATTACTGTTGAGTAATATTATTTTATGATACGAAAGCAGCAATGATTGTTGGACTTACTAGAAGTGCAAAAATTATACCATATGTGTCATTAGTTGCTACTTTGGTATCAAGCATTAAGATTCGTGATTGTAAAAGCAAGTCTATTCACGTAATTTGTCCTACATCTTTGTTCGACCTACTTTTATGTAGTTTCCGTTTCCATGACTAGTGACTTTCCTCAGACTTTGTGACACTTTGCCGGCACCTTTAGTGTTGCTTTGAATTATTACGTTCTCTTTCTTACGAGTACACTGAAACTGCACTAATTATGTTAATTTTATACAGTTGTGGCTTTGTTTGTTAATCAAGAAGTTATTACTTACTCTGAATTACATACTTGGTTGATTTACTATCATAAACTCTTAGTGCTATCTTAAATAATAAGTAAAGATTTGAAATTCTAGCGTATTCTTCTGCAAACTTACTCAAATTAATTTTAAAAGGATAATGCATAATACTATGATAACAAACATTTTCTTTGATTTTGAGGGCCCGGACCCTTACTTCACCTAGGTTAACCAAAACCACAATCCTATTAGTTGGTCATGATGGCAAAAAGAAGATTTTCACCCCTACTAACTGCTTGAGATAAGTAGAATAGACTTTTTAACACTTTCCGGGACAGTAAACGTATATGGCCGTGATGACAGTAAAACATCCATAGTGTCCATGAAAGGGTTAATAATGTTTTAGTAATGTAACGTCGAAATGGTCCAGTGGATAAGGCACCCGCTTCTTAAACACGAAGGTAGTGGGTTCGAATCCGGGCAAGTATTAATGTGATTTTTCAAATCATATGTATTTTCTAAGTTTATCTTGGACATTTCTGACTAACGGTGAAGGAAAACATCGTGAGGAAACCTGGACTTAAATGTCTGAAATTGCCAATCCGCCTTGAGGAAGCGTGGTGATTAATGCTCATACCTTCTCTATATGAGAAGAGGCCTTTGCCCTGCAGTGGGACAGTAAACAGGCTGGTATTGTTTTTATTATATTATTAATGTAACAACTAAGGGCTTAATTTCATACCTACTTTTGACTTTAATTAGGTTTAAGTGCTTTGAATAGTAGCCTAGTTAAGCTTTAATTAACTCACTATAAATTCTGTTTTAATAAAGTCTGTACAAACGTAGTAAAGTATAAAGTGAAAAGATATATCCTTTGATTTTTGTAATACTTTAATATTATGGACATAGTTCTCTCCTCTTTAATAATCTCTAAAATGATTGGTTTTAATTTCATCTATCAGTTGCTTGTTAGTTTTACCAGTATGCGAGAACATTATTTTTGTATGTTGGAGTCAACTTACACCAATATATGCTTCAGTATTGGGACAAACATCTCTATCAAAGCGAGCACAAATGTTTGTGGTTCAATTTGTGTCATTTTATTTACACAGCTTGTTCCACAGCTTAAAACCGCTGTACCTCGAATCTCTTACAAAACTCCCAAATCTGTCAAAATAAATAATCACACGCACGATTGATACTCGCAGACAACAATAATAAATTGGTTCTCTTAACGTTATTAATATTAAAACGATAGACAGATTTATACAGAGTTAGTAAGTGCGAGCGAGCCGAATATAGGTATTGGGGTTCCGCTTTTGCTAAGCGACAGAAATTTATTATTTTGACAAGACGAAGAGTGGACTATTTATTTGAAGTGTATCTAAGGGATATAGTTGTATAAATCGTTGTTGATTAATGATTCAGTTAAGAATACTAGTGAAATATGAGATAAATATAAGTGTTTTGTAATGCTTGGAAAAATGATGGATGAAGAAGTATGTTCCCATTTTTAAGAGATAATA
This sequence comes from Parascotia fuliginaria, assembly GCA_963082885.1. Classification (NCBI taxonomy): domain Eukaryota; kingdom Metazoa; phylum Arthropoda; class Insecta; order Lepidoptera; family Erebidae; genus Parascotia; species Parascotia fuliginaria. The sequence goes on from OY720197.1 coordinate 10,397,353, forward strand.
AAACATATTATGAAACAATGTACGACATTCATCTGTAGTTCCAGTATCATGTAGGAGCAAAATGCAGTAATATAATATCGATCATGTCATAAAAACAAAGTTAATAAAGTCTCTTTTGAAGTTAATAAACATTCATTTGGATCGTTCATTTCTATTCACGTAAGTAGGTAGGTAAACATGAAATTGGAAGATGTTGAACAAGTTTTCACGTAGTATGATTGAACTTTATTCCGAAGTGGAAATATGTGAAGGAAATGCATAGTGGACATTTTTGTTGGATTTTTGGACCAAGTAAAAATATTTTCAGTCTAATTTTTGGAGCATATGATTCTGTCCTACATAAAATAAAAAGTGTGTTCAAATAGGTGAAAATACAAGACGTATGCATGAAATACAATATTCGATTTTTATTATTTTTGGATTAAAATCAATCTTCCACTTTTTCACCCTTGACAACGCCATGCATTATCTTTTGCAATATATATTATCTCAATTCATATATCGTATCTGAGAGGCCCAAACATCGCACTAGTTATAACTTACTCGGCTATTTATTATCGCTACAATATAGCCCTATAATTTTCACACACATATTGTTATCGCTAAGTCCCGGAACACCCGCCTCGCAGTGCCACACACCATACCCACACTAACATTATCGTCATAAGGACAATTTTATCGCGCGCAACGACATTATTAAAAGACATCATTTCGAAATGCCTACAATAAACAACACATTTACGAGATTTATAACCGAAACAAACATACATACATCTATCCTTTTCACACATATAAACTTCAAACATACTCCTCTCTTTTATCCTTAAGTGTTCTGAATTTAATTTGGCTAAAAGCAACAATTTATAATCCTGTGCGGGTACGTCATAACCTACAATTCTGCAAATTTAATTTTGCAGTCCGCTGTGGCGCTAGTGGCTGTGTATTGTAGGAAAATTATAGCACGCAATTTAGTTCCAAATTTCGCCGTTAGCGTATACAAAATGGTGGTGCGAGTGGTTCTGTGCCAAAGTACGTTCAGAAAATGTTTTAGGATTTTTGAAATCTTTTTGTTTATTTCGTTCTAAATTTTTACAATAGTAGGAACGGTAGGTTACATGCGTAAATGGATATTGCCGATGTTCCTAAACCTCGTTCCAATTATCCGAAGTTCAATTGCAGTAAAAGCTACATGCAGATATTTATGTAATGGTGCGTATAATACCTTATTTAGAACATGAATCGAAATGTTTTGAGTGCTTTGGATTGCAGTATGTTTATGTATTAATAGACATTTGTAAATTAAATTGTTATTCTATTGGAGAAGTATATTATATTATATTTCGTTAATCACTTTACCATATATGAAACTGATCACTATACCTAAAGAACAATTTATACTTTTCGTAACTCATAATAATGAAACGTTTGCGTGAGACAAAAAGATATACGAGAGACATACATACATACATAGCTTCACGCTTTTAATCCCGGAAGGAGTAGGCACAGGTGTTTAATCACCCACTTTTCTCAATTTTTTTTTATTTTAGGTCCCATGTAACAGTGGGCGAGTCTGTTGCCATTTATCCGGCACAATTCCAAACTCCGGGCTAATACTGATAATTTTTCGACAGGAAAACCCAATATCACTTTACCCAACCCAGGGATCGAACCCGAGACCTCTGCGTGGTAGTCCGTACACAGTACCACTGAACTACAGAGGCAGTTTCTATTATCTAGATATTATACTTTTCTCCTGGAGTTTTTGTATTAATTACTTTAAAAGGTGGCAGATTGTGTCGGTTTCAGTATTAACAAGTATTTAGTGTCTACAATTTTATGTTTAAAACATCTTTCGTAGTAAAGAACTTTCTTTGTATTTTTTTTTATATATATATTAGCCTACCAAAGTGACTGCACCCCGCCTGATGGTAAGCAATCAGTGGAATCCAGAAGTGGTGGCCACCATACCAAAAGCTATCGTCTTAAACTGCTGGTATGGTGGCCTCCACTATGGCGGCTGGGAATGGGGTTAGAGGAAGGGAATGAGGGAGATGAGGAAAGAGGAAAGGGGGGAAATTGGGCCTCCGGCACTCTCACTCACCGAACGAAACGCAGTAGTAAGGATACTACTACTCTCAAGTCGATCTTCTATGAGAAGGTAGTACTTCCCCGGACGATCCGGCCCATTCATGCTGAAACCAGCGTGGATCTACTACCGTCAAAATTGTATATTATCATTCCAAAATGGTAAACAGTTATTGGGATAGAACTCAACATTTCAATAGTCATCTGTAACTTCTGCCATGATGTCTTCCAATATGGCGGCTAGCGGCTGTATGAAATACTTTTTCACGCACCGCTTAAAAATTCCAAATTAGACAAAAAAACAGTAAAAATAAATCTTAAATAAATTAACAACATAATTAGCTTAAAATAATATATAATTTTAATTGTTTCGTCAAACTTATCAGCTCATCAAACCGTTAACGCTCACGAGAGGCCTCAAGCTTAGTTTACGAGGTCTCGTCACGAATGCTAAGGCAATTGTTCTGTTAAGTGTTTCAAGTGGTTTCAATAATTGTGGAAGTTTATTTATACCTAATTGTAGTTAGAGTATTAGATTATTAGATTTCAAGTTAATATTAATAAAATAATTTTTGTGACATAAGAATGGCAGTAATATTTAGTATTATGTAAGTTCTAGATAGTCGTGATGGATTAGTGACTAAAATACCCGTTTTGTATACACGAGACAGTAAGTTCAAAACCGCGTAAGTACTAATGTGACATCAAAGTGAAACTTAAGGTGAAGTAGACACCCACCTGGGCTTATAAAAATCTCTCTAATTGTCAACCGTATTAAGCAAGAATAGAAATATGTATCTGAATACAAAAAGGCCTTTATTATTTTTACGAAGACACAATTTCTACACAACAACATAATAAGTACATATGCTTTCCTTCGTTATACTGAAAAGCATCTATCCAGCAATAAAACTACTTAATAACATATTATTATTATATAGAATCGATAGACACTAAATAAATCAACAAAAAAAATTTTTGATAAATCCAAAAGTCATACAGACATTTTAAAAACTGACTAACAGTACCCAGTTATTTCTATGTGAACTAGGCCCATACAAAACCTTTGAAACCAGTGTTGCTAACGTAAAAACAATAGATTGATTCAGCGAACTGAGCTTCCATTGTCGCAGTTAGTCGGAACGCAATAGGAATATGTAATTTTTATGTTTGTAGGGTTCCTGTTGGAGATAAGTATTACACGTATATTTTGTGGGTTTTTTATGGGTTTTTGTCCAGGATTTTTAAGCATGTAATAAATATAGACTGATACCTGATTTTTATCATCAGCCTAACGACAATCACTGCTGAAATTTTTTTTGCCGACGAGCAAACAGCCTACGTGATGGTAAGTGGTAACTGTCGCTCATGGACGACTCAGAGTCCCTAGCATTGCTCCTGCAATGCCAGGGACTCTGCGAAGCCGCTGCCTACTGTGAAGAGAGTAGGGTAGGTGAAGATTAAGGGAAGCGAAGAAAAAGGAAAGGGAGAAAATTAGGCTTCCGGCACTCTCAAAATGATATTCATAAATATTCCTGTAATCCCCAATTGTAATTATTTAATTATTAATTATTTTTCGTCTTCCTTTTCCTTTCCCTTATCCTCTTTGCACAATCGGCAACTGTTTAAAAAACAATACCTAAGTCAGTGACATTTATTATTTGTTTGTCACTATAAGTAAGAACTTAAAAAATCTAAAATCGGTTCAACAACAACCTTGTTGGCAGAATACCTTAATTCTACGTAAAAGAGCTAAAAACTACGTATTGTATTTATACAGCAACTCAAGAGCTACTTAAAGGAGTGCTTTCCCGCGGCCATATTGCTTCCTACACTAAAACTACAGCGTTTTACACTAGAAGCGTCAAATTCAAATGTTTTGTTTAGTTATAAGGTGACACCTATAAGTTTAGTTTTATTTTATATCTTAAGTAAGTAAAGTTAAGTAACGGGTAATAAAAATCTATGTATGGGTTTTGGATTGAATGTTTATCCATAAACAGTGCAAATTCAACAATAAATTAGTCAAAGACAATCTTTACTATAATATATAGCGAAAAAGTTTGTTTGTTTGTTTTAACGCGCTAATCTTTGGAACTACCAGTCGAATTTGAAAAATATTTTTGCCTATGACAGCCTAGTTCTCAAAGGTTAACGGCTATGTGACATCACGCTACTGGCTATGGGGGCAGATCAGTAAGCAACGACGCGGATGAAACCGCGCCGCGGAATAGAATAAATATCATTGCAGTAAAAAGCACGGACTATTTCCATTACAGAAAAAAATAAAATTAATAATTCATTTTGAACTAAGTAATCTATACTTAAGCCTTTTTCTATTAGAACAGTCCTTTGCCCTCCATTATTAAATAGATTATATAAACCTTACTACTAATACAGTACCTATATACCTATAGCGTCACGGCCTTCAGTAGCGACTTCCCATCAATCAAACCACATTTCCATATTTTGAACAGAACCCTAAAATCTGCAACAGTCCCTCGCTTTCCATTTTTTGTAAACCACCTATTGTCGGAGTTGGAAAAGTTGGTGTATTTACCTTAAACATTTATAATACACTAGCTGCGCCCCACGGCATCGCCCGCGCGTAAAATATGTTTGCTTGTATCCCTCGGAAACCAGACTGATTTTCAGGATAAAAAGTCTATGTCCGTCTTCGACACCGAATCTATCTACATACTTACTAATTTTCATCGAATTCGGTTCAGCCGTTTAGGCGCTGAGTGGTAACAAACACACATACAAACTTTCGCATTTATAATATTATTAGAATGTCACTCAACCAATTAATATAAATAAGTTAAAATTAAATATTGATTAGAACGAATAATACAAAAACATGACGTCAATTTGTACTAAATGGAAATACGAGATTCGTCCAAAAACCCAATTACACACGAGTAATACAAAATCAATCTCCATATTAAAATTAACGAACGAAACAAAACGAGGCATTATAATTTTATTTCTGTGCCTTGTTAATTTTTAAACATTACATCGTATCACAGAATTAATGAGAATATTTTGAATCCCGGCAACCTTACTCAAACTCAAACTCAAACTCAAACTCAAAACGTTTATTTGCTTAATATGGGTATACATAAGTTGTTACAATATAATAGTTCCGCCATATTCAGCCCTTCAGCATGCAAAAAATTATATAATGTCGAATGTCGTTGTTTAAACATATTATCCAATTTTAAACATAATTATTATAATACATTACATTTTATATAGTACGGTCATCTAAATATTCCTTAACAGAGTAATATGCTTTTGTGGCAAGAAAGAAATGTAAGCTTTTTTTTAACAGTATGACGTTGTTTTCATTTCTGAGCTCTGTAGGCAGCTTATTATAAATTTTAGGAGCCATGCAGAATATACTTTTATGAAAAAGTGTTGTATTTGAAGCTCGAATGCATAATTTGTCAGAATGGCGGTTTCTTGTACGATACTCAAATAATTGAATATTAGATTTAATAAATAACACAGTCTCATAAATATATAAACAGAAAACACACACAACAAAAACTTATTTGAATTTTGATGGCAGCATTTGTGTATATGTTTTAGTATCTGTTGTTCTCAATTATTATAATGTTATTGTTCTGCCTACAATAAACACTTATAATATAACTAGCTATCCGCAGTGCGGATTCACTCGCGTCTTTGCTCACTGCTCTCGTCCCGTCGCCAGTAGCGTGATGTTACATAGCCTATAACCTTTCTCGATAACTGGGTTATTATACGCAAAAAGAATTATTTGATCTGTGCGTCATGCTCGTAAACGGGTGCTACTTGGTATGACTGGTCAATCTTGGCAAAATTACCAACTAAATAATTAAAAGCCTCTCTTTTTTTTAATCTTGGTAATTATATTAATTGTTTCTTTGGTTTCGTTAATATGTTAAAATTGTAACTCACACAAAAATTGTACTTAATTATCTGGCGATTGAAAAGAGTGGCGTGAGTTTCTTGCCAGTTATTCTCACAGCTGTACCTCAGCGAACTGGCTGTAGGTTAATTAGCTGACTTTATGTAATTTTGATTTTTCATAAGCATCAAACTTTATGATCAAAATGAAATAAAAGCTTTGACTTTGAGTTGAGATCGACGTAAGAGTAGTAGTATCCGTACTACTGCGTTTCGCTCGGTGAGTGAGAGCGCCGGAGACCCAACTTCCCCCCTTTCCTCTTTCCTTACCTCCCTCATTGCCTTCCCCTAACACCATTCCACGCCGCCATAGTGGAGACCACCATACCAGCAGTTTAAGACTATGGCTTTTGGTATGGTGCCCACCACTTCTGGATTCCACTGACTGCTTACCATCAGGCGGGGTTGAGTCACTTTGGTAGGCTAATATAAAAAAAAAAAAACCTACTGGTTGTTCCAGAGATTAGTGCGTTCAAACAAACGAATAAACTCTTCCGCTTTATTATAATAGTATAGGTATAGATTGTAATAGGTAAAAGGACATATTTTTGTTATTTATTCTATGAATGGCATTTTTTATGATTAATAAGAATGACATGTTTTATCAAATAATTTTTTGACATTAATTTATTGATACATTTTGACATAATATATAAAATGATTTTTTTTTGTATTAATTTTAAATGACATGATGCTTGACCCATATTTGAACAGTTAAGTACACATTTTGTATTGTTTTGTTAAAATTGTATAAGTACTTAGTATTGTTAAAATTATACATTGTGATTTGTGAAATAGAGGTACATTGTGAACTCTTGTGGTAAATTAAGTTCATCTTACTTTATACTTATACCAAAAGTTAACAATTTATATAATACCTACATAGAAACATTTATCACAGTTCACATGTTGCCTTTACCTTTTGTAGCAATATGCAAATTGAGGCAGCCTGTAAAGCACACATTTTACTTTTTAATTTTCTTTCATCATAGAAAGTTGTAAGTAATTAAGTATCTATTCTATAAAGTTAAGTGTATTGCCTGCGTCACTTTGCATGCTACTTGAAACTGTAACTAACAAAGTAATAACCTGGCGATTAAAAAGAGTGGCCTGAGTTTCTTGCCAGTTCTACTCATCACTCTACTTCGTCAGCGAACTGGCTGTAGGTTGATTTGCTAACATTTTGTAAACTTTGACGTTCATAAGTCTTAATTTAATTAACCTACATGAATAAACATATTTCATTTCATTTAAAATTTCAAAACTAAAGAGATTCGCCAATATAAATTTTGGGGAGAGCAAAATAAATTGCAGATTTACAAAGACTAATCATTAAAAACAAGCCATTAAAAAAACGAATTTCTATTTGGAGTTTCCAGTTAAACATAGGAGATTTCAATATTTTAGTTTAACACAGTCGAAATCGAGGTGAGCTGTTAGCAGAAAAGGTTACAACACGACAAAATCTTGCCCGAAGCTAGGACAATGCACCACTTTAGTGCACTGAAATTGAAACCTACGTTATATTTTAATGCAAAGTGCTCAAATTATACGAAATTCTATACAATCACATAAATGACAGTTTAAACAATTTAGTTAATTTGCTCTGTTTTAATTGCGGATTTATAGTATTACATTATAATTATGTTCATAAAATAACATGAAATTCGACGTAATCAAATGAAAATTACGAACGAAATCGTACCGACGGCGTCAGCATTACGAGCTAAATTCCCCGCCAATAATTCGTACCAAAACAAAATGGCATTTTATAACGCAATAAAATTACAGAGGTTTCCCATTACACAGACGGTAGTACAGCGAAATAATTATTTTTAACGGTCGTATTATATTATATTCGAATTTCGAAAACAAAAATAAAGCTCTATGGTAGTATGACACGATTGCTTTGAATTTAGAACAGCTAGTGTTCCAAATTCAGAAATGTTCTATAAACAGCGGTGGATTTTTTAACGGTCAATGGCTGTACGTGCTAAAAACGCGATGAACATATTCTATGTGAATGTTTTTCAAGCTTTTTGTCACGCTGCGCTGACTACGTAAAGTGGCATTTGAATTTTTAAATATATAAAAAAATATTTGTCAATTTACCACTGTTAAAAAATATGACTTCAAAAATATTTTTGTCTGTTTAGTATTATTTTTTTCTATTTAATTTGAATAAAAGGAAAATTATGCAATTGGTATTGTAACAAAAATATTTTACTACATATCAGTACCGACCGGTAGCTTTAAAAATAAATATTATGGCTAAAAAGTTATGTTTTCAACTCAACCTTCTCTTTTTCTGAATTTTTTCATATAAAAAAACACCACTCTGTTTTGTAAGTACTTAGTTAGTTAAGTCCACAGGTAAAATTGATAAGAAGAGGTTACTCCATTAGACCATTTTATCGCTCACAATCTATACTATTACATAAAGTGGAAGAGTTTGTTTGTTTGAACGCGCTAATCTCTGGAACTAACAGTCAGGTTTGAATTCGTTTTGCGTATGATAGCCCAGTTCTCGAGGAAGGTTATAAACTATGTAACATCACACTACTGGCGACGGGAGCAGAGCAGTAAGCAAAGATGCGGGTGAAACCGCGCCGCTGTCAGCTCGTTTTCCATAAAGCTAATATTTTTTTTTTTTATTGCCTACAGTGGCAGACGAGCCAACAGCCCACCTGATGATAAGTGGTAACTGTCGCTCATAGACTTCTGCAATGCCAGGGGCTCTGCGAAGCCGCTGCCTACCGTGATATTAATGCTCTCTTTAAACCTCGTTTGAAGAAGGACATGTCATAGCGCTCGGGAAACACCGCAGCTGGTAGTTCGTTCCAGAGCCTGCACGTACGTGGGAGAAATGAACGCTGAAAACGAACCAACGAATAAAAGCAAAGATACTAACAAACTTGATTATAATACCTCATTAATATTTAACACTATCTTCTAAGTAACTACTAAGAATATTTAACAAAATTGTTTAGTAAATTTGCTTCTAGCGCCTTATTAAGTAAAGTTCAAGCCTTATTATATAGCTGAGAAACTTTTGTTCATTATATTATACTCTGAATGTTCTACGTAGTAGATGCTGAGATTAGAAGTATCTACTCTTAGAATATCTCTATTAAATAGTAGTATCACAAGAGTGTTTCGTTTTAAGACTGCTGGACATCTTATTAATCTCAGTCAACGTTCGTTAACATGTCACAATAAAAAACTCGATACTTGACTACTTTTATTTTAGCCTGTATGTATGAGTATGTACCCTCTGCGTGTTAAATTATAATAAATTTTATTGATATCATAATGAATTGGCACTAGGTATATGATTTTGCTAAAATTGAAAAGATTCTAGAGTACGACTTAAAAATGTACGAAGTACCGAACTGTTTAGTTCAAGATTCTTTCAATTCCAATGTGAAAGAACGTCTCGTATCCCATTGTCCTCATAATAATTTAAATAACTTCAATCATTTTTCTTTTATGCTTCTAAAACAATTTGACATAAGATAGGTACCGATTTTCAACCCCACAAAAGTTAAAAGTAGAAAAGATCAAACGATCCATTAACATCATTTCACATCAATGTCGACCTGTGCAGGATTGGAGCACATCAAACTGAAACGCAACCAAATAAAAACGCGCATTAAACGTAATAAAAACCCTAGTGTAAAACAATAATATCTAAAACAACAACAACATAAAAATATCTACTTTATTGCGAACGGGATACGGTTGACTTTTCCTTAAATTAGAAACGGCAAATAAAATCGCATATACAGACGCCATTTTGAATTTTTACGCAAACGTATAAAACATCTCTTTACGAGCCGTGTTCTCCAAGTACGTTTATGACACAATAAGTTTTTAGCGTGTCTACTTTAAAATCGAATTGAGGAATCGATTGGTGTACTTAAAAAAATATTTTATTGAGTTATTACGATTTTAATATGCAATTAAAACGTATAATATCGGTTCTAACTGAAAAATTAATTGACAATTTAGTACTTATTAAACAGAACTCGCTCAACAAGCAATATATAATATATAAAAAAAACAAAAATCCGCCTGCCTAAAACAAAATAAAAAGAAAAAAACTTTTTTTCTTGTACTACATTAAAATATTATGTACCAGTTACTCCCACAACCTTATATGTTAAAATCCAATAAGATAATTAGGCTGTAAAACGTGCCAAAGAAATTCATACATACTCACATACATACATACATACGCAGGCAGGCGAGCAAAGAGAAAAGCGAGGCAGACACCAGACAAAGAAAATTACTTCTATGGTTTCATATTTAAAGCTCATTTTTCTGCAACTTATAACTAACTACAGAACAGTATTAGGTTATGGGTCAAGAGAGCCTTTGTGTGTTCGATTCCTAGAAGGAACAATACATTGTATGATCCATAAATATTTACGTTGAGTTTGGGCACGGTAATATTATTTGGGTACCTATTTACTAAAATAATTTCACCCTGAGTAGGTGGTCAATTACTAATAAAATAAAATTATACTACAATTGCCACCACCCATAACAAACACGAAAAATAAAACCCTAAAAGTGTGACAGGACTTCACAAGTTGTTAAAAACACGAACAAAAAAATCCATAGAAAACTTTTGTTAAGGCAGTACCACACTGTTTCGGGTCGTCAATGGAGCTCTTAATATAAGGTTGTTGGTTTATTACTTTTCTGCAAGTTATGGCCTACGTAATGATGCGTAAAGTTACGTGACTGCCGTAAATAATATTTTTACGCTAACTCTGCCTCTATTATGATGTCTATTGAGGTTATTTTTGATTGTATCGCGATCGCAGATAGGGATGGGCACTCGGATATCCGAATGGTATGTCAGGAATTTGAATATTTCGGATACGCGGAAGGTTTGAAGTATCCAAGATATTTAGAACGATTTCAAATTTGAGTTAAATCATTTCTGGTGATTTGAAAATAGAATGTTTGTTATTTTGAAATTCATTACGTTTCGATTTGTACTGTCAACAAACAGCTGAATATTTTGTCGTCAATTTACGAGTTTAAAGTTATTTGGAATATTAACAACACGGAGTGCTTAATTTTTAATACCGTTCTGTCATGCCTGTGACGTAACAGAGACAAACATTGAGATTCTGGGTATACAGTGTGTCCGTGTATGTTGCTAAAAGTAAAGGCTAGTACCTCCGTCTTATTAAAAAAACTGACGTAGATAGATAATACACGAACTAATGAAGTAAGTATTATTTAATACACATAAAGATAACTTTGCTTTTAAGATCTTTACGATTGTTGTTGGTTAACCTTTCATGGTTCGGGAAATATTTGTATGATTGCGTTAAATGTTCCTTGAGAATTGGATATTATTTTCTCGCAAGACAAAACGTATTTATTCTCTAATATCAAAGTATTCCATCTGAGACCGTAATAGAATACTGCCAAGAAAAACAACAGTGTTTTTACAGAAATTTAAAAATATATTTTTTATTAATATTACTTACAAGAATTTTGTTGTACCAATTACATAAAGAGCTTTGGCAACTTTGTCGCTAATGTAAATGTTTCAGGTCATTGTGCTTAATAATTTCTACAATGATCTTTATAATAGGCAACCTATTTTTGTCAGCATAAATACGGTATTCGTAAAGGTTCAGATTAGAGGTTTTGTATTATAGGCTTGTATTAATTGCACTGTACTACTAAGATATTACTTCTAAAAAAATACTATTTCTTGCAAGCACATTATGGTACGCTTTCAATTATTTCTTGCTTTTTTATACTATTTTGTTACCTCAAAATATTATTTTGTAGAATAAAAATAATTATGAACATTATCATACTTAGGTACTCATAATTCATTTTAGTTAAAAAAATATATATTCTTTATTTTACTGCAAAGACTAAGGCTCTCCCAAGTTTTTTTACCAGACGAAAATCCTGATAATCGACTAAAAATAACCGCACAGTACATCACTATCTGGAATAAACTGAACGATATGTTTTATGTGTTACGTATATGAAATTATTGAGCGAAATTTCCCCCAAAAGTGTTGCAGGAAAAAGTATGTCATGAGCTTTACGAAAGCATTATGTCTATGTTTGCAAGTTATTATGACAAAATTTTATGAACGACTCATAAAAATGTCTAAACGCGAAATGGGTGATTTTTCTTCTATGCCTTTTCCTGCCTATATTAGAAACGTTGAAGAAAGTTTTTAAAGCCTCAACTAGATTCATACATACATCTTTATGTTATATAAAAAGTTCACCCATCCAAGTACTGGCTGAAGCCAGTGCACTTAACTTTGTAGTTCTAATTTAAAGTAAATAAGCAAGAAGCTACAGATAATAGTTACAAATGTAATTATAACTTTATCTTAGTTTTGTGGGTAATTATCCAAACGTTTAAGAGTACGGGTACAAGAATAGCTTTGCAGTTTTGTACCATAAAAGGAAAAAGCAGCTTAATTACGATTACTTCATCGTTCATGTCAAGGCCATTATTTCTGAAACACGTAAGGGTTTCCAACAGATTAACTGAAATTATTTTATTAAATATTTTTCCACCACAGAACATCACTAGAACAATGCTAATTAATTATCGTATTGTAATATATTTAATTTCCAAAGAGAAAATCAATGAGGTAATCATATGTTCAATAGTGAATATATTGCAGCAAAAGACAGTGATGAAGTTTTAGGACCAGTAAATCCAACAACCTCAAGTAAACATTTTACTATTAGACTTTATTATCACAAAGAAACAAAGTGCGGTAAAACTGACAGACGTATAGACTCAGATTTGTTTGAGACATATACAGTGAAAGAATACAATGACAACAACTAAAATCAATTTCGTCTTAAAATATCAACTGATGTTGCCCATATTAATTTTGAAAATAGCCATTTCACTTCGCTATTACTTCTAAGTGCCTACATAAAAACACGAAGCCAGATTGATACGTAAAATTACCAATTTGAAAATAACTACTACAATAAAATATACAAAGTAGTATAAGTAGATTGTTAAAGTGTACGAATGTAACTTAGTTGCGTGTAACTTAGTAACTTAACGGCTAACTTAGAGGAAACAGTTACATACATATAAGTAGGTAATATCTACACGTAATTTACTTTTATATATTACTAGCTGCACCCTGCAGCTTCGCCTGCGCGGCAAATAATATGCGTTTAATACATGTAGCTCGGGAACCTGACCGATTTTGGAGATAAAAAGTTATGACTGGCCTGTTGGTCTAGTGGTTAGTGACCCTGACTGCTAAGCCGGAGATCGTGGGTTCGATTCCCACCCAGGACAAACCTTTGTGTGATGAGCATGATTGTTTGTTCTGTGTCTGGGTGTAATTTATCTATAATATGTATGTATTTACAAAAAAAAAAATGTATATAAGTAGTATATCAGTTGTTTAGTACCCATAACACAAGCAAATATAATTGCTTAATTTGGGGCTAGATGGCGCTGTGTGAATGTGGTAGAATATTATTATTATTATTAAAAAGTATCCTATGTCCGTCTCTAGCACCGAATCTATGTACATACCATTTACCATTTTCATCGAAATAGGTTTAGCCTTTTATTTATTTATTCATTTGGGAAAACAGATAATAGTATATAATTATTATGAATACAACAAAAACAATCATAATAATAGACTTAACATTTGTTAGCACTTTCAGGGACAGTAAATGTGTATGGCCGTGATGACAACAAAACATCAGAGCTATTGTGTCTACAGTAGTGTCCATGAAAGGTTTTAGTATAATCTTTATAAAGTAATCTGTGGAAAATATAGTAGGTAGTATATTTATACTACCTACTACATTTTCCATAGATTACATGAAGTTATTACATTCAATCTGTTATCAGATATTGTCTGTTTAAGCGCTGAGTGGTAACAAACACACAAACACACAAACACACACACACACACACAAACACACACACACACACACACACACACACACACACACACACACACACGCACACAAACCTTCGCATTTATAATATTAGTAGACTTATTTGAGAAATAAAATAAATTGTGATGTTTGTTTACTTTGTTACCGTGTGATTTTCAGTTAAGATCAATTGAACCTCACCACATCTCTCCGTGGATGTTATAAGAAGCTACACTACTAATATATAAGGTGTACGGTTCTATGAATTTGAATAGAATGAATTTTAGATATATGAATTTTTATAAATGACCATCTTCTTCAGTAATAATTAGTGCTTAGGCTACATAATATTATATAAAAAATGCAGTTTTGTAAAGGTAAAAGTATTATTATTAAAATAGTTTTAACAGTTTCAAATTATATACACAACCTTTCCGTTTATCAACCCCATTTCTAAAAATTTAATTAGAAAAACTAAGTTACCTTGTACTGTTTAAAAGCCAGTTTATTTTTATATAACTTATTTTTATTAAACTTAGCCTAGAATATTGATAATAGTATACAGTGCTAGAATCATAAGCCATTTATAGGCTTTCAGAAAATCTTCAAAGAAACATAGACCTTACATTCGCTCGATGCAAAACCCGTTTACTTACATATCGAAGCTTATTCTCGCTTAACACTGCAAAAGGCTTACCTGAAACAGGAAAAATAGATTTAAGCTTACAGAAACAAATTCTTAGAGCAATTACTGAATATAGTAGTATGTAATGTACCAGTGTAATTTGAGCTTTGTGAAAATATCAGTGCAATAGTGTCGTGTGCATCATTCAGATTTACAAAGGCAATTCAAATATTTAAATTTTGAAAATGACAAAAAAATATGATACATAATAAAACATAGCCTATGTTACCCGTCATATTTGTAACTTCCTAAAAGTAAAAGAATTTTTAAAATAGGTCACGTAGATTTTGTGTTAAATTGAAACAAACATACAAAAAATCAAATCTTTTCTCTTTATAATATTAGTTTAGATAATACTTATTTCTCTATGTAACTTGATGGAAAGTGAATAATGTAGTGTGTAGACATGGCTATGCTCTTTCAGTATTGCGAAAAAAAAACTTAGTAAGATTTTGAGTAAGAAGGAAATGAGAAAAGACAAGAGCAAGCAAAATATATTACTAAAAACAAAATTTCAGGAAACTGCCAGGAAAGAAAATATTATAATATATCACTCCCACAATTAATACGAATCGACACCTCACCACCCAGGTAGCCTACTGTGGTAGCTTTGTGCGATAAAATATAATATAATAAACCCGATCCCCCAGGGTATCAGATACAGGGGATCAGTCTGAAATACATCGTTTAAAAGATTGAAATCTAAACTGCCATCGGTTAAAGCACAATACTATCTATATTATAATTAAAATACTTTGCAGATTTCTTGTTTAAATCCGATTATAAAAGCAAAAAACGGCTAAAAACTAGCATCTGCATTTTTATTATTACAAGCAGAAGGCGAAAGCTTTATAAAAACATTCAATTCTTCAAATGAATCCATCATAAACTGTTCGTTCCCGACATAACTGTTCGCTATCTCATCAGGATTTAAATGCGACATTTACATTTGAATTAAAAGTAAGACCGTTCATTCGTCGTTCACTCGCTCTGTATTCATTCGTTCAAACATTTTTTGTTGGATATTTGTTAATGGTTATATTAGGACCGTGAGGATTTTGGACAGTATATATTTATAGTTGTTATATATACATATTTCACCGTAAAATTGTAAATAACGTTAGATTATAATGTATCTCGCGAGATTGTGAACTGTCATAAGATTGTTAACCGTAACATTTTGCTTATAATTTAACGCATTATTTTTCAGCTTTTATAACCGATAATTTTCGGTTATAGAATGTATAAATTTTAATCCTTACCAATTTTTAGAAATATCATTTTGTTTAACTTTTTCTAAGGGAACATAATATTGCAGTCAGCTACCTCGTCAGTTCAGTGTCTTACTCTTACTCTGTAGACATTACCTTTATTTATGGGCTGCTACAAAGAGTTCTTGGATTCGAGCCTCGAGTCAGTTAAAGTGACTAAAAGTACACTTTTTTTTTTAATTTGCAGTATCAGCCCGACGTCTAAAATTGTGTTCAATCAAAAGGTTTGCTCCATGTTACGTTATATTTTAAAATCTGACAAACAGTTATAGCAAACTTAATATAATCTTAGGAGAAAGCTTTTATACAGGAGCGAAGTATCTATATATGAATAACACACTTTATTAAACTTTAATCTTACATCCTGTCATCCTTGACCTCTCAGATCGATCATATTGTATAAAGCTTTCATAAAAGTGCTTAAGATCGAGTGTTCATATTGAGTTAATACAAAACATAGAACCTGTCTGTAACCTCATCTAAGATTGATCGCTTTCAAACCTTTAAGGCTTTTGTGGTTAGATTTTTTTGTTGAATTTAGTGTTAAATATTTTATTGTTGTAGATGAAATAAAATGAAATGAAATGAAATGAAATATATGTTTATTCATTTAAGTTAATTAAATTAACACTTATGAACGTCAAAGTTTACAAAATGTCAGCAAATTAACCTACAGCCAGTTCGCTGACGAAGTAGAGCCATGAGAAGAACTGGCAAGAAACTCAGGCCACTCTTTTTAATCGCCAGGTTATTACAATTTTTGTAAGTTACAGTTTCAAGTAGCATGCAAAGTGACGCAGGCAATACACTTAACTCTATAGATACTTAATTACTTACAGCTATCTATGTTGTAAAGAAAAATTAAAAAGTAAAATGTGTGCTTTACAGGCTGCCTTAATTTGCATATTGCTACAAAAGGTAAAGGCAACATGTCATTGTGAACTGTGATGTGGAAGGAAAAGGAAAAAGGAAGTAGACAAAGGAGTAAATTAGGCTGCCGGCGTTATGACTCACAGCGTTCGGTCTATGAAAAAACAGTAGGTAATGTCTACTATTATTATTTGTATGCTGTGTATGTAATAAATGTATTTGTTTCCTTTCTTTCGTAAAATCATATTGGATTATGATAATGAGAAAGGCCTTTGTAGCAACGCTTTTACATAGTATATATACAAAGACTACATTTCAACATAAAGCTAACAAAATTTACTCTCTACATTTCTATAACATAATATTTACAAAACGTAATTCCAACACACTCGGCTCTACGAGCTCTACGTGTGCTACGAGCTCTACGTAGAGCTAACATGACGTCACAAGAGGCTCTACAAGTTTCTACGACTCTCCAAAACGTTGGAATTAAATGTTTATAAAAGCTCTTGATGTATCTTTTAAAATAACTCTTGTTATGCGTGGTAGAGTTTGAATGTAGGGAAACGAGAAATGCAGTGGTGCCTAGAGAGTAGGGAGGAGTGTCTACATAAAGTCACAGATATACCTTTTAAATAAAATGAGTGTTTATATTTTTTTTTTTTGTTTAGTATTTGAGAAACACAGTTTTCTTATTATCATGATCTCAAAAAAAATTGTTTTGAGAATAGATGTGCATTATGTTTGTTAATTAAGGACTTGGATTTGAATACGGGAATAGCTTTAAAGTCTCCGAAAGCCTTTTAAAGGTCGAGGATAAGAAAAACAACTATCGATTGTACATCTTCGAAAAATGGCCTGTATAATAAACTAGACGTTCGTTTCGTTATCAAAAGTTTCATTCGGTCTCACAACAAGCCTACATAAAATAAGATTGCAATAGTGACGTATTGCATAATTCAGATTTATAAAGGCGGTTTAAATTATAAAAAAAATTAAAATGATTAAAAAATTTGTTAAACATAATTAAATAGCCTGTATCCTATTTTGTAGCTTTCTAAAGGTGAAAGGGTTTTTTTTAGATCGGTTACGTAGATCTATCTGTCTTCAAACTACCACATATACTAAACTTAAACTACATCATATAAGCAATACCTTAATACTATTACTACTACTAAAGCAAAAAGCAGCAAAAAGCTCTTTACAAATAAATATAATCCTAAATTCAAATATCAACACAAACTGTCATTACAATAGAGCTTTATAAATAAGAGTTACACATAATAGCTTCTCATTAACCCTTCTCTTCAAAAATAAAGCAAAATACGACGGTCTAAATGACCACGACTTATACCAAGTTCTCACTTTGTTAATAGTTTGCGGCTGAGTGTTAGCAAGTTTATTTTAATGTTGCATTTCGCCTTTATGTTTTGTGAATTGAGTATAAATTGTTTAATTTTTATATCAATACTTAAATTGCTCAACTAAAAATATTTTTTCTATAATGAGCTGACATAAAGGCGATATAAAAATTAGTTCAGTTATTTTTATTGATATATTTTATTAATAAACAGCTTTATGCACAACGAGCCGAGTAACAAGTTGTGTTTAAGCATGATGAAAACTATAGACACTAAGTACACTCAGACTGAATAATTTTTTTATGGAACACAAAATATTGTGATAATCGAACTTACAACTTCTAGCATAGCAGTTTCACACACATCCACTGCACTAATAGGTAGTCCATTTTTTGAAGTTCTTTGATTTTTAAAAGTACGTATCAAAGTTCACAGTCTGCCACTTACTATTTGCCAAATTAAAACACATCGTAACAGCTGACATAGAATATTTAATAGCAAACCCCATGTGTTTTGTTCAAGATTCATGGGTTTAATTGAAAATTCTATGGCGGAGTGTTTTCAACCCACGATTGCAAATGAAGGGGTATGATTTTGACATTTTGTGTGTATGTGTTTTTGTATTCATGACACTTTTGTTAACATATGGCATTTTTGGGTTAATGTTTATGATATGTGGTTAAGAATTCAGTGGTTTAGGAGAGGATTAAATGGTGTGTATTGTGGAATTAAAATTTTAATACGTGCGTAAAACGTTTACGAGATGGAATAACGAGCAGACTAAAATTGGTGTATTGTCGGCACGGGACGTCGATTATGATGATGACTTGTTTAATAGAAAGCCCAACACACAAGATATTGTACTAGTAACGAGACAATCTGCGCAAGTACCAAAGTGACTGACAGCTCGCACACACAGGACAGGACAGTCTGATGTGGTGAATACCACCAGTTACACAAGTTAAAGTGGAGATACTTCATTTTTTGTTCTCGAGACGAAGTAGGTGCATTATAAATTTTGCGTTTTAACGAAGAAGACGTACAAATACGTATAATAATAATAAATATATATACACATATAAAATTGAGAAGATAACAACAGTAATGAGATGAATCTGCTAAAAGATAATTCAAGAGCTTAAATATAGATGTTGAACTTTTATTTTAAACGCTTTACGGTTAGAGGACGTCTTGATTTTAAGAGGAAGAGCGTTCTAGAGACCAGACTAGATTGTAAAGGAAAAGAAGAGTGAACAAAATCAGATAAGCAGAAAGGACATGCAAGGAGTCGATTATTGGCAGGGCCAAGCCTTCTTTCAAGGGTGGAGCTGAGGTACAGAAAGTGGGGAGTCAGATAAGAAGGAGAAGCGAGGGAAGTAAGGATAGAAAAGAGAGCAGTGAGTGGACGTAGACTACAGCGTTAAACAATAGGTTACCATTTTAATTGGGAACGATACGTAGAGATATGGTTATATTTGCCAAGATTGAAAACAAATCGAATGCAGTTATTAAGAAGACGGTCATTATTTTCATTGTAGGGATTTCCTTCGACATCAACAAATTGAATAATGCTGGTCTGGTCCCCTGTATCTGATACCCTGGAGAATCGTTGAATTTTTATATATTCTATTTTGGACTGATCCCCCGTGTAGGGGATCAACTATAATATAAATATTCACGTTAGTTTTGAACTCAAAACTTTTTATATTATGTATAACCATTTCCATGAGTAGTAGAACATTAAACACATTAATACGAACATAATCACACTTATCAAAGTAATACCATAATTATTATACATGCATGTCTAAACTACTCGGTAATGACAAACGAGGTGCTATCGATTAGACGTGTTGGCGCCTGAGATACATTAACTTACCTATGTCTCATGTAATTATTACACTCATTTGATGTTATTTTATTCGATTTTGTTTATTTTGATTAAATTTGTATAATTTTAATTTAGATTAATGTTATTTAATTTAATTCGTATTATTGAATGATTTGTATATTTATAGTTGTTATATGTACAATTAATAGATGTAGCTTTTGTTATGCGATGATATTTGTATATATTATATTGTTAATGTACCTAAAAAATTAATAAATTATTGGTATTATTTGGTTGACCTAAGTTTATGCGGTTCAGCTGCTCTCGAGATTTACGCTTAGCAACACATTCAGCGATTCATTATATATTATAGATAAGGCTAAAGACTAATTATTGTACTCGGTGTACATTGTGCGAGACTGAAGTCTAAAAGTAAAACTAATCCTATATTATTGCAACCAAACTTCATGTTATCAATACAAAATATATACAAAACTAACAATTCCCACAAAATATATACAAACCCTTCAGCTACCTCGAAAACTCACAAACTGAACAATAATACTATAGCAATTCGTGAAAAATCAAAATCACAGTATTAAAAGTATGAATGGCACCCCCATTCTACCCCAAGAGGCTCGAGTGGAGGGCGAGGAGTGCTGGGGAGTGAAATGAGCCCATTTTTAAACCACCCACTTAAAATGATGGGTTTTGTCGAATAATTTTTTAATTATCATGTTTTCAAATTTCGTAGCTCATTTAATGAATACGTTATTACACCAATTTGCTAAAATTGCCATGCTTCAGTTAATATTGAAACAAAGTCACAGAGAAACTCATTATTTTATTCATTTAGATCACAATTACAATTTTTAGTATGAGTTACATTTAATTATTAATAAGCAACGCAATCAAAATACCATTTATGAAACAATTTATTAAGTATGTAGATGATTCAGATAATAATATACGTATTGGTATTTATATGAGAATCAAATAAGTTAAAACATCATAAAATCAGGGTAATTTTCATTAACGGACAGACGCGTATATGCACCATCGCGAGCCTACTACCATTTACCGCACATCTACTATTATATAAAGTAGAAGAATTTGTTTGTTTGTAAGCGCTAATATCTTAAACTACCAGTCGGATTTCAATATTTTATGTTTTATGTTTTTATGTTTGCCAAGAAGAAACTTAGTCACGGGCGGCTAATTGCCAATTTAACTTCATTCCGACCGAGCGTAATTAAAATATTTAACTAATTTCAACAAAACTTACTCAAAAGAATTGTTAATTTTTTGTACATACATTACTATTTGCTATTTTAATAATATAATATAATATGCAGACACTATCACACACCGTCATCTAGTCCCAAGCTAAGCAGAGCTTGTGTTATGGGAACTAGATAACTGAAATATAATACTTATACATACCTTTTTTTTGTAAATGCATACTTAGAATACATAGGAAACACCCAGACTAAAGACAAATACAAATGATCATCACACAAATATTTGCCTTCTGCGGGAATCGAACCTACGACACCCGGCGTCGTAGTCAGTTATACTAACCACTAGACCAACAGTGCAGTCAAAAGAAAAATATAATAAACAGAGACTACAGAGCGTTATTTCCGAGATTAAGGATGCTTCTAATTTATCCCTTTTCAACACATCATCTACCAGATCGACCTATGACCGGTCTACTCAGGTATCCAATAAATATCCATCCATCCTTTCTACATATCCGAACTGTTAACTTAAATCAAAATACAGTCTGTATCTTTTAAATCTTTATATTTTTATTCAAAATGAAGTCTAAACTAATATTATAAATTAATGAAAGATTTGATTTTTGTATTTTTATTTTTGTTTGTTCCGATTTCACTCAAGATTTACGTAAGCGATTTAAATAATATTTTCACTATTAGAAAGCTACAAATAGAACGGGCAACATAGGCTATATTATTATGTTTAATGTATTTAGTCATTTTCAAAATTTTAATAATTAAACGCCTTTGTAAATCTGAAAGATGCAATACGTCACTATTGCTATGATGTTTTCCGTAGATGTTTGTTATGAGACCGAATGAAACTTTTGATACCGAAGCAAAGCCTAAAATGACTGGCCTGTTGGTCTAGTGGTTAGTGACCCTGACTGCTAAGCTGGAGGTCGTGGGTTCGATTCCCACCCAGGACAAACCTTTTGTGATGAGCATGATTGTTTGTTCTGTGTCTGGGTGTAATTTATCTATAATATGTATGTATTTACAAAAAAAAATGTATAAGTAGTATATCAGTTGTTTAGTACCCATAACACAAGCAAATATAATTGCTTAATTTGAGCTAAATGGCACTGTGTGCATGTGGTAGAATATTATTATTATTATTATTATTAAAGCGACGGCGGACGCCTAGTAATAATTATATAAATATACTTGACTATCTTTATGATTCGTTGGTACCTACTGTGTAAGGACTACTACGCGGAGGTCACGAGCTTGATTCCCGCTTAGCGCAACCCAAATATTTTTGTGCATGAACATGACTATTTGTATTGGTCTGGGTGTTTCTATGTATAAAGTAGTTATGTATTTACAAATTTATTATTGATATTTTTATATTATTTAACAAAAAATAAACAGTAAGTTATCCGCATTCTAGGACCTTTATCACAAGGCATTATTATCCAAATATTATTTTTTATCCAAAGCAAACTAATCGTAGAAATCTATTGACTCTTGTTGTAGTATAATAATAATAAGCCAATTTGTTCAAAACTAATATTATTAGAAGAAAAATGCTATTAGACAGTAATCACATTTCTTACAAATAATACTTGTGTTTACACGTATAAACCTCAATGGCAAAAAGACACAAAATACAGAAAGTTTCTTAGCAATCACAAACCTTAAATAAATAGGCACAAGGTTGAAATTTCGAAAAAGGTTTTCTCCTCTTAAGACTTTGTTATATAGAAGGTTTGAATGTGATCAATAAGACCTATAGCTATCTAAATACAATTTGTCGACACTCGATTTTGTTATAACCAATTGTCTAACTTAATAATATCTTAATTTATCGTTCGTAGATACTTATAATAGATAATTCTATGAAAGCAAGATACTGTTCAATGCAACAATGGCCCAAAGTTCGTCTAAATGGTTAAGTTTTGCCCGAAACTTTAAAAAGGTTACCTATATCTGCTGTACAGTAAGCACTACCAACGCGAGCTAACTTAATTTTTTTTTTTTTAGGTTAAGTATTTAATTTCTGATTATTTACATAATAATATTTATTTACAACAAATTAAAACAAATCAAAAAAATAATTATTCAAATCCATCTGGTAGTTCCAGAGATTAGCGCGTGAAAACAAACAAACAAACTCTTCCACATTTTATATTATAGTTGGTATAGAAAAGTTTATAGAATTCTTTCATCATCATCACCATGCGAATGCTATCCAATATTAGCTCTATGGAGGTTCTGTCAATACGTTTGAAAGGTTTATATCCGTTGAATTAATCCCACTGGTAAATTGAACTTTAATTACTACAACAAACTACGAACACTCGTCCAGTTGTTAATTAACAAGCCTACAGGTAAAATCAACGTTCAAAATGCGCCTGCATTTTCCTATTTTTCTTAAGGCTTCAAATTGTAAAAGCCTCTTGCTAAATAATAGGGGGTAAGCACAAGTGGTGCTTATGTCGAGACCGCTACTGAATGGAAAGTACCCTTATATACCTACCAGACCTTCGCAGGCGTTTTTTTTTATTTAATTGGTAGGTGACGGTACTTTAGGATATAAATGAAACGTGAAAATTGAAGAGCGATGTATTGTTTATAAATATTAATTAAAAATATGCAGCTATTTTACTCATTAAAAAACAACTTTGGTACTAATGAGTGCACCCTGTAGATTACAAACATACTTACAATCAACGGATAAAAGTGCACTCAATAAATGTTTGTGGTTTACACAAAGTTTGAGGTCAACATGGTCCAGTGGATAAGGCACCCGCTTCGTAAACACGGGGTAGAAATCCGGGTTCCAAGTACTCCAAGTACCAATGTGATTTTTCAAATCATATGTACTTTCTAAGTTTAGACATTTCTGACTGACGGTGAAGGAAAACATCGTGAGAAAATCTGGACTTAAAAGTCTGAGATTGCCTATCCGCCTTGAGCAAGCGTGCTCATGCATTCTCTGGAGAAGAGGCCTTTGCCCTGCAGTGGAACAGTAAACAGGCTGGTATCATACACAAAGGTTTGTCTCGTGTGAGAATCGAACCATCGACCTTTTGCACAGCACCCTTCTTATTGCATCATAGAGGCAGCCAGAGGTGGATATTAATTTTGTTTATATATTTTTATAGTAGATACAAATTAAAATTTAACAAAGTTGCAAGATAAAAATATCAACAAAGAAAGCTAAATAAAAACTACGAAAATTAACTTCTTAAACAATGCATACAATATTAAAAATATTCAACTTTGTTTCGGTCGTTCTCGCCAGTTCAACAGTGTCCCACAGGGAGCTACACTGGGACCAAGTTTGTTCAAAATTCACACTGCCTTCACACCCAATACTCATATATGAACTCAAACCCCATGGGCACAAAACTCCAGTAAAATAATGAATTATTTATTAAAAGATT
Organism: Parascotia fuliginaria; assembly: GCA_963082885.1. NCBI lineage: Eukaryota > Metazoa > Arthropoda > Insecta > Lepidoptera > Erebidae > Parascotia > Parascotia fuliginaria. Next base: position 10,422,008 of record OY720197.1, read on the forward strand.
CCTTTACATTTCTTGGGGAAACGCTTAAATTAGATTCAAGTACTTTGTACAAGTTGTTTTCAATTTCGTAAAATAAAAGTTGTGAAGGTACTTGGTACTTTGTTTTGCGATCTAAAGTTGACCGTCTTTTAGCTGTGTAACAGGATGTTTACATTGCCGCGGACTACTTTATTGGTTCAATTGCTTTGTCTTCTAAGCTTTTGTGGAAGTATTTGTGTCTGAAATCTTATGATTCGCCTTTTAATTAGGGATTTGAAATGGTTTTCGTGAAAGGAAATGCGTTAAATTTAAGACTATGTAATTGATTTAGTAGATAGGTATTATTAATAAAAGTTTACATAATTTTATATTGACTATAACTAGTTTTTTGATATAAAAGCATTTCAATTTTTCGTAAATTTTGTTTATTACCTAAAGAATTATGAAAATATTATCTAGTGTGTGACAAGAGAAATCAAAGAAAGTAATAAAGAAGAAAAAGTATGCTTCTAAACGTATGTAACATTTACATTGTGGTTCCTTAAATAATACTAATTCATATAAGCGATTAATAGACAAAAACAAAGCGCGTGCTATGCACACTAACTAAATAGCCATAGCCTAATGGCATTAACAATGTTATAATGACTGATGATAGAGTACCAACAAGTACACAGAATCAAAGTAAATTTGAAAAACAAAATCTAAAATCAAATAAATCGAACTTTATCAAAAGTGAAACAGCGAACTCAATAGCATCAACGACTCAAATGTTACATCAAACACTTTCCAGTTTGGCACAAACTTAAACACGTGTCTTTAGGGATGTTGAAACAATATTGAATACGGTGAATTAATTTTGGATTTAGTGCTAGTATATTAGGATTCTGATTCTGATTCAGAATGAATTTAAAAATAGGTTACTAAGTTATTCTACCTGTAGACAGTTAAATATATTGTCAATAAATACAGGGTGGCAGGCAACCGATTAGGGTGGCTCACAACTGGCCAAGGTGGGGAATATTAGCGGAGGCCTATGTCCAGCATTGGACGCCTTTCGATTTAGTGGTTTAGGCGTGAAAGCGTAACAGACAGATATATAGTGTTACTTTCACATTTATAATATTAGTATGGATAACATCATTGCTATATATAGGAAAAAACAAAATAAGTAACAAACAGAAACTTTGAAAATAACACTCGGATACAAACAGAGTGTCACAAAAGATGCCAAATTCAAAAGATCTGTAGCTATTAAAAAGTAAATGAGAGAGGATTGAAGTTTCAAACAACTCGTTGTGAAGTTCATCATTGATTCATTCACTCATTCACTCATCGCTCGCACTTAAACTCCGACAATTAATTCCAATGAATGATGGAAAGATTTTTGATGTCGACTAATCAAATGTTTAAAAGTTTGACGGCGTCGTTTGTACTTTCCGAGTATTGTTATTTGTTAGAAATTTTCCTGAATGCTCTTTTTTGTATACCTTGGATATTAATTTGTTTCTATATAAAAAGAAACTCTTGTTTCTTTTATATTTTTTATAATTCTCAATATTAATTCATAGTCTTATAACGTCAACGGTAAATTATAACAGTCTCGCCTCCTGTTATATTTATAGTTAGTGACAGAACATAAATAATTTTCTATGTAACCGAACATATCAGATAAAACGTAAGAATTATAACACCTCTGCCTGCAACTTATGGCAGAAAAAGCATTACAAAATATTAAAAGATATGATAATTTTTTCTACAAGTACAAGTTTTTTTTAGATAATTAGGTTCGTTCGCGTACTTCTGAAGTATATAGCCATTTAAAGCTTTTCTAAGATCGGCAAGAGATTGCTACTTATTTATTGTACACTTTATAATAATATATAATACATACTGTTAAAAACTAATCTTACAGTAGACAGTACTATGAGCGGTCTTATCACTAAAAGCGATTTCGTCCAGGTAACCTTTGGATAGACATAATATTTAGGAACGTACATTCAGTCCTCTTTCGTTAACCTTTTACTTCCTCATCCCCTTCTTCGTGGTCGGCAACGGCTTGGTTGTTTTCTAAGCATTATTACTTCTGCGATGCTTAGAAAACACAGCCATCTGTATAAGTTACGGTTACCACTTACCATCAGGAGGACCGTATGCTTGTTCGCCACCAAAGTTGTATAAAAAAAGTATTAAGATGACTTGCTATTTGTCTGTTAATAAAATAATATGATAAGCTCTATAGAGTAAACTTAATAAGCTTAATATGATAATTATACCTTATGTTTATTCGGTGTCAAATTATGTGAATAACATAGGCACATACATTTTACTTTGCTGGGTCCTCTGAAAAACGGTTAACAAATGATAATATTATTCTTGGGCCCCACGTGTTCACAAATCTGTAATATAATTTTCTCTACACGACATAAGTATGATGTACAGTGTCTTGAGCGTCCTTGACTTTGACCTCTCCCGTGAGGTTTCACAAAAAGGTCGAATAAAACGGTACATTTACATATCATTTTTGTGTAATGTGAAAGCAGGAGGTTTTTATATTGAAATTTTATGCATACAATGATGGATTCGTTTCAGTACAGGTACAAAATTGGTTACCAATATATTGGAGAAATATGGTGCTTGTACAAAGTTGGTATAATATCAGTTTATTTCTAGAATCAAATAACGATTTAATTGCAGAAACTCTGACATATTAGAGAGACATAGACTCTAGGTACTGGAGCTTAAAACACATTCAAAACAATACGACCCGAATTTAAAACCGCCTCCTTTTTGAAGTCTGTTAACAACTCAAAGCTATTCATGTATTATTGAGGACAAATCATTTTATTATAGCTTTCTTACAATAAAAGTCGCTTGCAAGCGATAAAAGATCTCTGTCTTTCAAAATACTAAACTTATGACTACGGTTGACCACAATAGTGTTATTTTCCATTATCGAGTCTTTAAAACTGTAATTGAACCGCGTTTATTGACACACCTGGTAATATTGGCAGACGTGATACCAACTAATGCTCTTTAAACTTTAAACCACAGTCGAATGGCACGGTAAGTAATATTTTCAACTATTTTTATAGATGTATAACCCTACTAAAAGGGGTACGACCCCATAGACCCCTCTAGGACAGTTAAAAAACCTTATAAAGTCAGAGCAAAATTACAACCACAATATTACATTAATTGTCGACGCGTTTAACCGCTTAATTTGTACAGTTAATGAATCAACGGCTGTATGTACAAAGTGGTGTCATAATTATAATGTTTATATAAATGATTACTAAATAAATTGCCTCGTTAATATGAAATGATCTATTTGAATTCTTGAATTACTATGAAGGAAGTTTCGTATTCGGTAGCAATGATTACGAGTAAGTAAGCCTGTTCCTACAGAACTCACCATTTAAATCTAAATTAAATCTATTTTGATATGTCTCCAGCGCAATTACTACTTTCTTCTTGGCCTAAGCGGCCATCGTCTACAGTCAAGGATCCATTGTGTTTGTTTAACGAATCCTTTTGCAAAATGCGTGTGACCTGTCAGTTCCTCTTTCGTAAAATAGTAGCTGCGCCCTACGACTTCGCCCGCACCCAAAATGTGTTTTGTCTCCCTCGGGAACCAGATCGATTCGAATTAAAAAGTAGCCTATGTCCATCTCCGGCACCGAATGAAAATAATATAAAAATTTATATGTAGATAGATATATGTTTTTATTGAAATAGGTTCAGCCATTTAGGCGCTGAGTGGTAACAAACACACAAACGTTTGCATTTTTAATATTTATAGGATGGGTCAACCAAAATAATCTTTGAATCTGTATCGTCTGAAAATTTTAATCACAGCTTACTAAACTATCAGCTATGTTTTAAACTGTATCGTCACATGAAATTAAATCGTGTGTGTAGTGAATTAACTGTTAGTTTAAATTATACTATAATACGGATGAGGTTGTTTGTGTAGGTAATAATAAAAAAATACGAGCGTCCACTCGCCCGTGGCTCCCGTGGTTACCCACGGCGTTTTACGTTGTACTTGAGAAATTTTAGACCACACGGCATTTGTTTATATTGTTTGTGTTATATATATTTTTAGCGCCTTGTTTAAGCGCAACATGTAGCGAATAATTTAGTTTTTACTTTTAATCTATTGCATGCCTTATGAAGTAAATCGTGATGTACCTACTACTGTATTACTTTTAAGACCACTATTATTTGTATATACCACAATTTCTGCAATAAAGATATTTTGATTGTAATTTGAATAGCCAACTACGATACTAATAAAAAAGAAATGGAATATTACAATCGTATAAACATTATTTACGAAACATTTATGGATCACACAAAGTTTTGTCCCGTATGTAGGTAAATAGAACTTACAATTTTGTGAACCGAACACATTTTTATACGAACATGGCAAACTAATCCTAATCCTAATATTATATAGCTTTTTTTAACATATTTATTTCAACCAAAAGACATCTAGTTCTGTTCATAGACCTTCCTAAGCGTCTTTCTAAACCGTATCCAAATTGCTTTCATCTACTGTAGATTGAGTGCCACTTCTATCAAGACATCGTTATAAATTTATCTTAAATTGATAGGTACCATGTTACATTTTACGTATATCTTGTTACTGTATACAAATAACTTTTTAAAATGATTGTTACACTTTATATGACAGTAATTGTAAAATAAACCTATAAATCGTCAACTAGTAATCTGTTATTTAATAATAATAGCACAACAACTACTTAACGCCATCTAGACTTAAAGTAAGCATAGCTTTTGATATGCGTTCTAGAATGCGAATAGACATACTTATATACCTTCTTTTTGTAAATAGATACATAGGAACACCCATACCAATGCAAATAGTCATGTTTATGTACACACATAATTGCATTGAGCAAATTAAGTAATAATTTATGCAAAAGATATATAGATGGTATAAGAGAAATACCTGTAATATTAACTGTATGTGTTTATTTTAACACTAAATTGATATACACATAAAATAAAAAATATTCTATGAAAAGTCGTGGCGTACCCATGTCGTGTTGTATAAACAAAGTATCAAGGAGTGCGCATCGAAGCGTAAATCCGTTGTGTGCGAAGTAATCGTACGTCGTTTTTAAAGAAGTTTTGTTGGCAGGTACGAGTATATTAAAGAAAGAAACTTGATACATTTGTATTGGATTTCTTACACAATTAAGGAATATGATTTTCTGGAGAAATTTGGAATGTGTGTGGATTGATAAACAGAATATTTTTTTCATAACAAGGATGTGTTTATGTTATATTTTTTAAACGGCTTTGCCGCAGTGTAATTCAAAAGATGTGAAAATGACAGATGGAAGCAAAAGCTAAGTAACAATAAATACATAAGACATAATTTTAAACATTAATAATTTTATTGTTGTATACGCCTCGAAAGCAAATTACCGGCTGATGCAGTTGTGAAGTTTTCATTTAATGACTAATTGGTGTTATGTCAATGGTGTATCTTGTTAAATAAATAATAATTAAAGTATAACATGTCCGGAGTGAAGTACTTAGTAGTATAATGAACGACGATTGTTTTTAGCTCTCTTTTTAATAGCATTTATGTTATGATAAAAAAATATTGTACACGCTTATACATATATTGATATTAATAATTTAAATTTGTTTTCCATAATCAATTCATAAAATCCTATTATAACTACAACCTAACAAATGGGCCTGCCTGTGGTTGACAAAGTTTTTATAAGTACATAAAATACATAAATACATAGCTTCAAACTTATTATCCTCGAAGAGATAGGCATAGGTGTTTAACCACCCACATTTCGTATTTTTTTATTTTTGGTTCCATGTAACAGGGGGCGAGCCTGTTGCCATATATCAGGCACTATTCTAGACTCTGGGCTAATACTGAGAATTTTTCAGCAGAAAAACCTTATATCACTTTACTCGAACCGGGGATCGAACTCGAGACCTCTGCGTGGTAATTTGTACAGTACCACCAAACCACAGAGGCAGTCAGTCAAGCGCATAAAATATTTAACTTTAAAATGATAAAAACAAATATGATTATGTTTCTTTAGTTTCTATTTTGCCCTATAACAATTACACTTTCAAAACATCGTGTCGTCCCCGTGTTGTATAAACATTAAGGAATGTTCAGTGGTCCGTGAATCCGTAGTAAGCCAAGGTCAAACCACCCTTTATACAGTGCGGGTATTTTTGTGCCGTGTAATAACGACCCTACCCATCGTTCTGTATAAATTTATTAAAGCTCTGAGGTAATGTCGAGTCTCCATGCAACTGTCTGCGAGTTTACGGAGCAAAAACTATACATTACAAGCTGCGCCCCACGGCTTCGCCACGCGTAAAATATGTTTTGGTGTATCCCTCGGGACTGATTTTCGGGATAAAAAGTAGCCTATGTCCGTCTCCGGCACCGAATCTATCTACATATCAATTTTCATCGAAATCGGTTTAGCCGTTTAAGCGCTAAGTGGTAACAAACAAACTCACACACACATACATTAACTAACTTTTGCATTGATAATATTAATTGGATTATGGGATATACATTATGTTGATTTGAGTTTTCATATGTTATATGTGCATTTAAATGTTTTTGTAGGTCCGTGGTGCTGCATATAGACTGCTAAGCTAGTCCCAGGATCGATTTCTGGTCAAGTTAAATGCTAATTGTGTCGATAAGTCGATAAAGAACGTCGTGAAACGCATCATCTTACCAAACACTAAGCCAGGATCGTTCTCTGTTATATAACACCCCAATATATTAGGCAAAACGTGAGCTTCTACCTACCCTTTCGGGGAGAAAAGCGTAATGCTATGGTACGTTTTATCCGAGAACGTGTACTGAACTGTAAACCTTTTATTCGTTTACACGTTAATGTATCACGTGCTCCAAAAAAAATACCAATCAAAAGTATGTGTTGAATAGTAAAAATAAATGCAAAGCCACATGGAATGTAATAAAGAGCAAAACGAATGATACATCATAAATAGTAACTGCATAACGTAAATAAGTACACAAAATATGACTATTGCCGATCCATTCGAAATTGCGACAGCTTTCAACAATCACTTTATAGCTAGTACTAATTTATTAAATCATGAAGTTAGTTTAACAAAGTGCAAAATTCGAGAATTAAACTCTATATTTTTAACGCCAGTCAATGAAACATATATTAAAAAAATATAACTTCCTTATTCAACACTACATCGGAAGGATACGACTCCATTAGAATAAATATAATCAAATCTTGTAAAGATCAATTAAGTGCTGTTTTAACATTTCTCATTAATTTATCATTAAATTATTAAATATTAAAAATTATGCTAATAGTCATGTTCATGCAAACAAATATTTGCACTGAGCGGGCATTTAACCTCTGCGTGGCAGTCTGTACACAGTACCACCGAACCACAGAGGCAGTCACTCAAATTCCTTCTTCTAGAATATAAAACAAGTCAGTTGAACTTAACCCTACTAACGTAACACTTGTGTTATCACAAAGGGTCTAATGTACCGGTCCGTGGTTCCTTAGGGTCACAGTATCGCAGGAAACAACGGGCAAACTCGTCCAAGCGTGAACGGTAAAAAAAAAAAAATGAAAGCTTCGAGATGTTTGTTTTTATTTTTTGTAAGTTAGAAGACATATACGGCTGAGTGAATTAAGTGATTCACAGACATCCTTACTACATGTTTTATGAGAAAATAATTCTGTTACGCTTTCACACCTAAACCACTAAACCGATTTTGATGAAATTTGGTACGGAAATAGAATAGACTTTGAGGAACAACATAGGCTATATATATCGTTTATCGCAAAAAATTGCTTGAAGGGATTAACATAGGGGATGAAAATTTGTATAAAAAAACGTCAATGTATAAACATGTTTTATTAGCGTACATAGGAACTTTTACTGTACGAAATAGTCTTAAGTATATAAACATAAAAATGTTCATGATTAGTAAAAATATATAATGCAATAACCGACATTTACGCGGGCGGAGCTGCCGGCAACAGCCAGTAATTTATATGCCTGTTTGAAATTAGAGTGTGCTTTGTGATAATAAATGAACAATGAATTACTGGATATATTTGATCATAAGTAGACATCCTCCATAGCAGGTTGGTTTTTAAAGATTCTTAGTAACCTAAGTGTCCAAATCTAATTCTATACTTGTAACATTATAGTTAGAGGTGCAACCCTTTCAAAGTGGAATCTGAAGAGTTTTGAACCAAATGGTTCAGCACTTCATACTTTTGTCGCTCAATTAAAGCCTTAACTCTTTACCAGCGCATGTGTTGCCATCTAATTATGATCCTGGGTCTTTTAAGCGGAGCGTGTAAAAGTATCTTACTAAGCCGCTATAGTGAAGGCCACCATACCAGTAGTTTGGCTGTTGGAATGGTGTCTAACACTTGTGGATTCCACTGACTGCTTACCATCAGGCAGAGTGGAGTCACTTTGGGAGGCTATGTATAAGAAGAGAACTGTTGTTTGTCTAGCTATTATGCTTTGTTGTATATTTGATGCGTTACGATCTAATTCAATACATTGTACTTGTAACTATGGTATTTTTACTGTAATGTCTTTTGTGCATTTAAATAAATAAAACAATAAGTTACTTAGCAATGTTCTTCATGCAAGGTTTATTTATTGGTTCAGGTGTTTATTTGTGCGAGGGTTCGATTTTCACGAGAGGCAAGTTTACACGTAGCCTACAAAATTTAAGTTGTTAATGTAGTTAAGTTTACCGTGAAGTTAGAGTATTCCCTAACAGTGTTTAATGTTGCCCTAGGACCAGGTAATTTTATATTCATAATTTCTTCTTCTTCACTCAAAGATCTGCTGATGTTATTATTGTCATACTAGCATTAAACTATTTTGTTATTTCATAGTAAAAACGTATTCATCCAAATATTCAGCTACGTACCACCAGGCATAAGTTATGATACATAAAAATAAATATTTACTACTTTAATAAAAAATAAATTGCAAAGCTTAATGTATCTTATAACAGTTGACGGACAACATCTGTGTAACCATGTAATTTGACCGCCAATTCTATCACTATAGACTTTATAGTAAAATAATAAAGATGATAATGCACTTTCTGAGTGATCTTAATAAATTGGTACTGAAATTTGATAAGTGAAGCCATATAAGTAGGGTCTTCTTGGGTGGGATGTGATTTGCGCCATAGTTTTTTTGTTAGCATAAAATGTATGGTGAACTTAAGAAGTAAGGTTTATACAGTTGAGTAGATGAGAATCTCGACATCTGACAAATTGGATGTAAAAACTAGCAGATTGCTCAGAGTGCATGGAAAGTGGTTATGTTGTTAGTAACAGTCATACCAGGGGCCCAACCACAACCTCATATAGCAATCATATATAACCTTACTTTGTCTCTATCCTTGTTTTTAATGGTACAAAAGAAAAAGACAAAACACAAAGTAACATTAAAATAATACTGATATACGAAGTGGTGGTAAGCAGGTATTTGTCGTGTGGTCTTCTGATTTAAACATGAAATCACCCCTTATCTTTTCTTGGGTGTCGTAAGAAGCAACTAAGAGAATCCTAGGTAATTAGAAGCAACGTTACATCCATCCATACTTCCATACTAATATTATAAATGCGAAAGTAACTGTCTGCCAGTCTGTTACGCTTTAACGCCTAAACCACTGAAACGAATTTGATAAAACTTGGTATAGAGATAGAATTGACCTTGGGGCACAACACAGGCTATATTTTTATCGCGAAAATGAATTGAAGCGGTAGAAATAGGGGTTGAAAGTTTGTATGAAAATGTGATAACCGACATACACGTAGGAAACAGCTAGTATTATATAATAAACTAGTTTCCGCAGCGCGGTTTTACCCGCGTCTCTGATTACTGCTCTACTCCCGTCGCCGGTAGCGTGATGTTAGATAGCCTATAATCTTCCTCAAAAACGAAATAATTTTTAAATCCGACTCTTAGTTTCAGTAATTAGTTTAAACAAACATATAAACAGACTTTTGCTTTATATAATAGTATGGATATAGATATTATCTTACTGCAGTATCTCTGCCAACGCGTCTGTCTGCATGGTCGTTTGTTCCCACTTGTTCTACTAAACAGTTCTGCAGTAGTGGAAACCTTCTCCTGTTGAGGAAGACTATGACCTTGAAGTTTATTACCGCAATGATTTAATAGTATAGTGTACAGACTTCCAAGCAGTAAACTCATGTTCAATCACCAGGTCGGTTAAAGTAACTTATTGAATTGTTTTGAAGATAAATTCTCGATTAAATACGGTAGTAGATCCACGCTGGTTTCAGCATGAAACCGCCGGATCGTCCGGTGAAGTACTACCCTCTCATAGAAGATCGACGTAAGAGTAGTAATACCCGTACTACTGCATTTTGTTCGGTAAGTGAGAGCGCCGGAGGCCCAATTTCCCCCATTTCTTCTTTCCTCACGTCCCTCATTCCCTTCCCCTAACTCCATTCCCAGCCGCCATAGTGAGGGCACCATACCAGCATTTTAAAACGATGGCTTTTGTATAGTGGCTACCATTTCTCGATTTCACTGACTGCTTACCATCAGGCGGGGTGGAGTTCTTTTGGTACGCTAATATAAAAAAAAAATGTTACACTAGAACTGACATAATGTGTCTCCCTGTCACGTGGGAACTAACATAGGAACTTAACATAAACATTAACAACTCTGCCTACCTCTTTTAGAAAAAAGGCGTAATACTGCTATGATATTTCCGTAATAATTTAATTCTCATCATTATTGCTATAAAAAGTGTTCCCAGGAGGTAAGTCAGGTTCACGTCGGAGGTCGCAAGCGGACCGTATCTCTTGCATTAATATTAACACTACCCGTGGGAAGCTACAATCTATTGCACTAACAAAGGCGTAAGTAAAATACAAGACATGGAATAATCGCCTTTAAAGCACTACACTTTAGACTTATTTATCAGCAGCATATAACAAAGTTGTGTTTTCTTGCTTTGCTGTATACGACCGCTTCTTGTTCTATGACAATATCATACTAGTGTGTTGTGTTGTTTTTATTGTGATATGTTAGTGCAGTGCGTGTGATTTCTGTATAGGTTTTGAAGAAGTGAGTTTTATTCCCACATAGAACAAGACTTTGTGTGATCATATTCCCTTTAAGCCTATTGTAGTATTCGTACACCTCATTTATTGAAGTAGGTAATCAAATATTGATTACTTTCTAGTATCATCTTTTATGACTCAAGTCCTGTTGTTAAAGTATGCAAGTATTGTTTATAATGTGCAATTCAGTGGAGTATATAATAATACTACTATCTTTCCGCAGTGCGGTTTCACCCGCGTCTTTGCTTACTGCTTTGCTCCCGTCACCACAAGCGTGATGTTACATAACCTGTATCCTTTCTCGAGAACTGGGCTGTGCTTTTATCTTTAACGAGCTTTTACCTGCGTTTTAGCTTACTGCTTTACTCCCGTCGCCAGTAGCGTGATGTTACATAGCCTATAACCTTCCTTGAGAACAGGACTATCACACGCAAAAAAAAAAATATCTGACTGGTAGTTCCAGAGATTAGCGCGTACAAACAAACAAACTCTCCTGCTTTATATAATAGTATAGATAACAAAATATGCAACAAACAAATTGTTACAGTCTTAAACCAGAATGGCCAAAACAGTAATATATATAGAGCTACCTATTTAACACCTATTTTACATAAGTCTAATAATTTGAAATACATCTGTACCAAGTAATGCCATACAGAATTTTCTAAAGGAAAATAACACCAAAATATTTTGGAAGAAACAAACATTTTAATTCAAACAAACAATTTTGCATTATAATGCGAAAACAATAGAACTCACAATCGAAAAATCATTAGCTTTCATAACAGAAATGGAATAGTTTGCATTGAAAATTGAATTTTAACTATTTAAGTTTAAAGTCTGATTTTCCATTTTCTGTTTTCTGTATAACTTGCTAAATTATTTTAATATTTGTTTTGAAGAGGATAAGGTTGAAGTTTGTTTATTTCGTATTATGATCCGTAATTCGCTCGCTGCAGCAGTGGGTAATATCGTTATGTTGTGTTTCCTTTCAGATTTCGTTCGTTGCTAGTTTTGCAGGAGCTTTAAGGTGTTTTCTTATAAAAAACTTGAGATTTTCTAAAGAAAATTTAAAATGTTTTGGGAAATTTCACGATGGGTTGAACTTGCCTTGGGTGCAAAAAACATTGTATGAATGAAATTTACAACTCATGCATTTCGAGTGTAACAGAGTCTGTCGAAGTGTAGTTAAACTTTGTATAGGTTAATTATTTGTTTGTAGTCTTCTATGCCACGCAACAAAATCATAAAGATTTGTTTCGGAATTTTACCCTCTGGCTGTTGTTACTGCTTCAATATGTGTGTCACAAATATACAAAACGCAAAAAAAAATAAAAGGCTCAAAGTTATTTATACCACAAGAACAATTTTATTTTCAAATAAGTCCAAAAATTAGACTAATATACTTGTTCCTCAAATCATTACACAAAATAACATAGAAATATAGTAAAACTAGCTTACCGCAGCGCGTTTTCACTACCTTAACCCACGACTTAGCTTACTTGTCTGCTCCTGTCACGAGTAGCGTGATGGTACATAGCCTTCAACCTTCCTCAAGAATTAGGCTATCATACGAAAGAATTATTCAAATTCGACTGATATTTTTAAAGCCATTTGGCGACGCCCATCTTGGATCGATTTTCATCAAACATAGCTAAGTATACTCCCGACTAATCAACAAAAAAACAAAATCAAAATCGGTTTATCATCACAGACACACACACACTCACAGACACTTCAAACTTATAACACCCGTCGTTTATGCGTCGGGATTTAAAAATATTACCTAAATGTAATCACTAACACTCTGCATGCCGTATAAACTACATAAATTAATCTGAATTTCCAGCAGCCCGTGATCGCTAGCGTGAACATCACTGTCCATCCTTAGAATTTAGCATTGGTAATTAGTGAATACATTAATCGTCACTGTTCCTGAAATGGCCGGAAAAGGCTTTGTTTATCATTCACTGTAAATTCTAGCGCAAATTACGTCAGACCACATCGCATAACAAAAATCCCTACATCACTATAGTACATTTTATATGAAGTATCGTACACTAGAGGCAGGCTGCATCGGACCGCATCGCAACGTGTCACTACGACTATTATGTGCTTTGACGCAATTGCAATGCGGCGCGCTGCGGCTGTAATATGCGCTAGCTTTTATGTACTGTTCTTGCATTGGTCGAAACCTTTGTTTATATTCCACTGTTATGGTGATTCCGCAAAGTTTTGATGTTGAAGTTTAACAGAGATCTGGAGGTTCTTACAGTAGTATTATTTTAATGTTAGTTTGAGTTTTGTCTTTTTCTTTTGTACCATTAAAAACAAGGATAGGGACAAAGTAAGGTTATATAAGAGGTTGTGGAACTTTGAAATCGGTTATTGTAATTATTTTGTGACACAAAATAATTTATTGGTTAAATTAGAATACTAGGTCATTGGTTTATAATTAAGTTAAAAGGTCTACTTATTCTTGTGCAAAGTAGCGAAGATTTTAAACTCTTTACGACGTTAACAAGTTTACTATACTGCAAATGTGGTCTATAAATAAACTTTTCATCTATCATACTATTTTAAAAAGCGATAGAATTTGTTTGTTTGTTTAAACGCGCTCATCTTTGGAACTACTTGTCCGATTTTAAAAATTCTTTTTACGTATAGTAGCTCTGTTCTCGAGGAAGATTTTAGGCTATGTAACATCACACTACTGGCGACGGGAGCAGAACAGTAAGCAAAGACGCTGGTAAAACCGCGCCACGGCAATCTAGGAAATTATAAATTGGGTTCGAGCCAAAGCTATTTTACTCTATCACTAATAAAAAACAAACAAAAATAAACATGAACCAAAAAAGCTCATAGCCTTGTTAAAAACTTTCCGGTGCAAATGTTTCTGTCGGCCAATTAACTGGAAAGAGTGAGCCGCTGACCCAGAAGTGATGTGTTACTAATTTCGTATGGTGTTATTTTTTAGCGAAACTATTTAAAGATCTAATTTTAAGTAGAATTGGCAAAGTAAAATCGGACACTAAGGGTATACAAAACATAATACACAATTTGCCTGTTTGCTTGGTATATATTTTTAACCAACTTCAAAAATAGGAGGAGGTTTCGTTTTAATACTACGAGTATAAGAACCTTACTACAATAGCAAATTAGGATTGATCATACCTATAGGTACCTAGTTATTGTTTTACTTGGCACCAACTTCAAAATTATAAAATACTTATTTAATCATTTCTGATTAACTAAATCAAAATACGAATTATTTTCTACTAAGTAAACTTATTTTTAACTTTTTAGTTTCATTCTCGTTTGAAGTCAGTTTTTTTGTTTAAAATTATTTTATTAAAAATATTTTGTTGTTATAGCAACAGGAATACGCCCTAAAAATTCAACTTCTTACGTACGGTTCGTGAGATAAAGCTTTCTGACATACAAACAATCAAAAGATAGTAGCACAGTTATTTAGGCATAGGTTACCGTTATAGGCATAAGTTATAGAGTTCCGTTATTAATAAAAGTTTTGATGATTTCTCTGAACTTGTTGCTGTATTTTAAGGCTGGCCCTTAAGTACAATAAAAGTAAATAAAGGCTTGTGCCATAAGGATAATCCTAATAATCCGTAAATCCCCAGTAATATTGTAAAATTTTGGTTTATACTTTCACGGTAAGACACTACATTGTTAAATCTATACTATTATATAAAGTGGAAGAGTTTGTTTGTTTGTTTGCACGCGCTAATCTCTGGAAGTACCAGTCGGACTTCTAAATTCTTTTTGCGTATGACAGTCCTTTTCTCAAGGAAGGTGATAGTCTATGTAACATCACGCTACTAGCGACAGGAGCAGAGCAGTAAGCAAAAACGTAGGTGAAACCGCGCCGCGAAAAGCTCGTTAAAGATAAAAACTTTAAACGTTCCGTAATTTTTTTTTTTTTCAGTTACAGACATACATGCCTTTTATCCGCGACTTTTTTTTTCTTTATATTATTATGTGTCATGTAACAGAGGGCGAGTCTGTTGCCATATATAGTGCACAATTCCAGACTCCGGGCTAATACTGTGAATTTTTCGACAGAAAAACCCATTATCACTTTACGTGACCCAGGGATCGAACCCGAGACCGTGATAATCCATACACAGTTCCACCGAACCACAGAGGCAGTCAGTTTTTGAAAGTTAAATAACAAAATCATGCTTTTGCAAAATAAGGCTTTCAGAAGACTTTAGACACATTATGTACAGTAAAAAAATATTAGTATTTACAAAAATGTGATGTTATAGCTAACTTAGTTTAAGCTGATAGTTTTAATGCCATTTTGTGGACCGATTTTCATCAAACATAGCTAAGTATACTCCCGACTAATCAATCTTTGAAACAAAAAAACTAAATCAAAATCGGTTTATCCGTTCTGAAGCTACGGCACACTCAGACACTTCAAACTTATAACACCCGTCTAAATGTAATCAGATACACTACACTTTACATGCCGTATAAACTACATAAATTAATCTGAATTTCCAACAGCAGCAAAAAAAAAAAAAAAAAAAAAAAAAAAAAAAAAAAAAAAAAAAAACCCGTGATAAAAAAATATTAGTATTTACAAAAATGTGATGTTATAGCTAACTTAGTTTAAGCCTAAGTAAGATCGGTGGAGATCCTACTTTTAAGATATACCAACAATTTATGTGTCGAGAGACAATACAAAAATAGTAACAGATACAAAATAAACAGAATTATTTGGATGCCTCTGTAATTCGGTGGTACTGTGTACAGACTGCAACGCAGAGGTCGCGGGTTCATTTCCAGCTCAGTGCTAATATTTGCGTGCATAAAAATGTCTATTTGGATTGGTCTGGATGTTTCTTACAATATGTATGTATTTACAAAAATATATTAGTATGTATATCCGCATTCTAGAACCCATAACAGAAGCTAAAATATATTCTTACTTTGGGTCTAGATTTAGTTCAGCGTTATGTTTAGTTGTTGTGATATATATTGTAATATGAAAAGGAGTCCAAAAATAACGCCACCAACAATTTAGTCTATTAAAAATTAATTCAAAAATGTTAGCTTGAAAGTTTGGAGTGTGAAATCTAAAGTATAATTAAATCCCAAGTGACAACCTTAGTGCGGTTGGAACCAGTTTTAACTAGTTTGTCGGCTTTAGCGAAAATATTCTACACTAGCTCTTGCCCGCAGAACCGCCCGCGTGAATGTCGGTTATAGCGCTTTTTTTATACAAACTCTTTATCCCCTATTTCATCCTATTCCAGCCATTTTTTCGCGATAAAAAATGCCTATGTCTCTCTCCAAGGTCTATTCTATCCCTATATAAAATTTTATCAAAATTGGTTCAGTGGTTACCGTGCTAAAGCGTTATAGACAGACAGAATTACTTTCGCATTTATAATATTAGTATATATAATTATATACCTATTATATTATGGATTAACAAATATAAAAAACCTCACGCCTTTTCTCTCTGAAGGAGTAAAGTCTCTTTAAGGAAAGCAGAAGATCGACCAGTTTGGAGAGCACTGCAACTTATGTTGGTCACGACCCTCAGTCATGAGGTTTCGACGAAGAAAAAGAAGAAGAAGAAGAAGATATTACTTTACCCAGAGATTGAACCCAAAACCTTTGCATGGCAGTCCTTATACAATCAATACTATTTAGCCACCGAAGCAATCGACACACATAGATTTTTCTCAGGCGATGTACTCAATATCTTTTTTTTTATTATTATTATTACAGTAGCAGCCAACAGCCCACCTGATGGTAAGTGGCAACTGTCATTCATGGACTTCACTTCAAAGCTAGGGGCTCTGCGAAGCCGCTGCTACCGTGATATTAATGCTCTCTTTAAACCTCGTTTGAAGAAGGACATGTAATAGCGCTCGGGAAACACCGCAGCTGGTTTTTCGTTCCAGAGAATGTGATTCGGTCAAAAAAGTAGTACAAATGAAAATGAAAATATATTTATTCATAAAGTTAATTAAATTAACACTTATGAACGTAAAAATTTACAAAATGACAGTCAATTAACCTACAGCTAGTTCGCTGACGTAGGGTAGGGCATGAAAAGAATTGGCAAGAAACTCAGGCCACTCTTTTTAATCGCCAGGTTATTACAATTTTTGTAAGTTACAATTTCAAGAAGCATGCAAAGTGACGCAGGCAATACACTTAACTCTATAAAATTTTGCAATCGCAATTATTTACTTCATGTCAATCACATTTGTTACATAGTAACAGTTTATTGGTTTTTAGTTGTACTTTTGTGTATGTATTGGCCCATCATACTGTTTGTAATTATTTGTTTGAGTGACAATCAATGTGTAAGGTTTGATTTAGTCGAAGTATAATTTATATATTTTAGCATAAAGGTATGTACTGGCTTCAGAAAATGGTTTGGGAAATTAAATTTATGGCTAATGCTTACTATCCCAGTAGTTTTTCCTTAATATATATCTATTTGATTTGTTATTAATTTAGCAGCAAATTATATATATTTGACCCATTTTCTTAGAGCTGTAATTAATTTTTACGCTTGACATCTGATGTATAAATTGATATGTCTGCCTCGATGGTTCGCTTTTTTTTACAAAATCTCTCTCGTAGTCCTAGAAATAGTAGTGCTATGTTCGCAAACAAATCTCGAAGTTCAGAACTTTTAAGATGTCTGCAGCGGAACGGCGGGATTTAGTTATTTAGTGTTTCCAAACACATTTTCTTCCCCTTTTTAAATATAAACTTTTTAAAGTATTCGGTCGCCTGAACGAGAATAAGTTTAGTGAATATTATATCTTGGAACTAAGTTTAAGCTGTCTACGAAAATGTTCTAGAATAGAAATAGAATATATTTAATTACGAAATACTAGATGTTGTTACGGCTTCACTCGCGTGGATGTACATTTTCGTTTATTATCCTGCTAATATTATAAATAAATACAATATCTATATAAAGCTAGTCTATGTGTTATTTATATGTACGATTTTTATATAATCGCGCTTATACGATCTTATAAGCGCTATAAATTACGTGCGAGTTGTGAGAAAAAGCGCGCTCGGTCATTAGGCAAAGGTTTTAAGCGTTGGTATGTTTTATATATTTTGCTATTAAATGACAATATTTTCTCTTTTCAAATTAGTGACAACAAAATAGTAATATTTAAATAAATATATCCTTGAGAAACTACAGTCATTAACGAGATATAATTGGATTTTACCTGTATTACACCTGTGCTTAACTCATTAATTAAGTTAATAATCTAAATTAGATGTAATTAACTAAGTTAGATTAAGTTTGATGTTGTTGTTTGTCAATTTCAAATGAGGCTAAGTGTTGTATGATGTAGTTTGCGATCACTTTAATTGTGTTAGTTGATTTCTAAGTATCAGTTAATTCATCATCATAACTCATTGCTTGTTGCTAAAGCTTATGTTAACAAAGGTGGATCCATGATAAGTATAAGCACATTAGTTTTTATATGGGCGCCGGCAGCACTTGCACCCTCCTGGTGAAAAGAAAAAGATTCGATAAGATTAACAATTTTATAAAGTCAATTTTTTAATTCAAGCGCCATAGTTTGCTTTAGAAAATTGTTCGGATTCACCTCCCTGAAAGTCACCGCTGTGAAAATAATCCATGAGTTTATTACGTCTCTCTGGATAATAAAGGAAATCCTTTAACCTGTAGAGACACGATAATGGATAACAACGATAATACACGATGACAGCAGCAGACGAAGACAATAAAAGCATAGTTAACTTGTGCTTCTGGCACTTAGGAAGTCTATTAGTGGCGGATACTACTTAAATATCAGGTGGATCGCTTCCTCGGCTTGTCACTAATGGCATTAAATATTGTAGCCTCGTGTGGCCTTTATCTAAAACATTTTAACTTATAGCTTTGCACCACAGAAATGTAGGTAGGCACTTAATACAAACATAGGCATAAAGTTACAACGTTATGACCCTGTCGCTTACACAACCTGAAGACTTTTATACTGTATAATAACTCAATTTCAAAAACATCACTAAAGAACAAGTTCAACCCTAAACTTCGTACCTGTCAACCAGCTATCCCGAACGTTCCATCCATCAGCCTCAAAAAAAGTTGTTAAAAAATAGTAGGTATAAAATTGCGGGCCCGTAGTTCCAGGTCCCGGGGGTATCACAAATGCAGGTGTTCCGGAACTTTGATATACAACGCTGTGGTGCTACAAATCACGCCACCCTTTATAGGCAGGCTGTGAGGTGACCATAGTTAAAGTTGAAATGAGGACACAATACATTGATATTTGAAAACAAGAATGAAATGAAATTTTTAACGTTTCATGTCAGTCACTAATATGTCATACCACGTCACAGTGATATTTAAAAAAACAAACTTTATAGTCATCTTATTCACAATATCTACTACTTTTCACTGCTGGGTGAATCTCTCTTCTAGTCATGTCATCATGGCAAGTCATGACCTAATAATTCTCATGAATTTTAGTCTAAAAGCGCCTTGGTTTACATAAGTTGTTGTTAAATTAATTCACCGTAATGTCTTAAAGTATACATAAGTGTAAAATTACTACCTACATAATAGTACTGTTACTCGACGACCTTGGAAAGATAACTGACGTAGAGGTAGACAACGCAAACTGAGTTTTATGTCATAAATTAGACGAGGTCAATCAGTTCAATGTCAAGCAATAAATTGCAGAATTAACAGAAAATATCAAGCATCTGCTTGATATTTTCTGTTAACAATTATTAGTATCTACATACTTTAAAAGCAGCTGAAATTACAAAATCGGGACTATCCCATTTTATACCGTCAACACATCCCTCCTACCAATGAATAACGCGTACACGCACGACTGCGCGACATGACGTCGAGGTTTAATTCAAATGATTCCACCTACAATCATTTAAAAGAGCCGGTCAGGTCCACCTGACCGACCGCCAGCACCGAAGGGTTATTTACTTGTACTGGTTGTTCTAATTAAAAACAACGATTGTTTATTCGCTGGTTTATTGTCAAACCATTTAGTACATCCAATTAGTGTTATGCTTGTCCCTGAGTACAGTACGGGGTTTTAAGGACAGTCACAGGTGGATCAATGACCTGACAAAAACGGACGATAAAATGAAAACAATTCAGTGGGCCTACTACCATCTTTAAAGCAGTATAATTTAAATCCTTTGTGTTTTGTCTTTTTCTTATGTACCATTAAAAACAAGAATAGAGACAAAGGAAGGTTATAATAAGAGTGTTATAAGAGGTTGTGGTGGGGCCCCAGAACCAGACAAAGTGGAAATGATTGGAAAAGTCTGTAAGTAATGGATGGATAAATAATATTGAGGTTGACGATGATGATAGTGGTAAATAAAACACTACCCTGGAAGAATTTTCAACTACTGAATAGTGGTTTTCAATACTCATTAGTGTTTATTTAATTAATTGTATTTTGGAATATGTAGAATGCCGTAAGATTTCTCTTGAAGCTTTTCGCTAAATCCTAGGTAGTGGCTTATGCGTATTAGAGTGTAGGTAATGGTTTACAGCTTCTAAGATAATAGCTATGTGTCCAGCCATTTTAATTACCCTAACATAGGCAGAGTTCATAGATTTAAGCAGCTAAGAGTCTTCTAAAGAACCTATTAGACCAGCCTTTAGAATATAAAATTATTTACGATTTAATTACACCTCCAATTTACCTTAAAATTAAACCTATTAAAATTTACCTTACCATTACCACATAACAACAAAATTAAATGATCTCATTTCAAACCAATGACCTCGATACATATTCCTCTCGCCACTATGCGCACAATCAGTCAAGTACGGTTAGCATAAAAACGGATCCCTGGTGAGTAATGACAGTAGTTTGGGTGAGCGGCCGACACCAAATAAATCAAGTAGCGATAGCAAATTAGTTTTAGTAGGGTATATTGTGGGAAACTAGGTAATAGGTGTTTTAGTAAAATGTTCTAAGTTTATATCAGGTACGTTTTCGATTTTGAAAAGGGAATGAAAGTTAGGTATAAAAGCGAATTGAGATTAAAGTTCTAGTTCGTTTTCTTAAACAAAAATGTTAAAATAATTATCTATCTAAATAAGTGTGATAGAATGTGTACATGGTGTATGTTTTTCAAGCATTATTTTTGTCATATTCGACAATTTTCATTATTATTTTTTTTATTGTCGATAGTGGCAGACGAGCAAAAACCGACGTGATGGTAAGTGGTAACTGTCGCTCATGGTTGACTCAGAGTCTCTAGCATTGCTCCTACAATGTCAGGGACTCTGCGAAGTCGCTGCCCACCGTAAAGGTAGTGGGGTAGGTGAAGGGTTTGAGGGAGGTGAGAAAAAGGAAAGGAAGGAAATTAGGTCTCCGGCACTCTCTTTTTAAGAAACATTTTACAATTTAGATAGTAAAGTAAACATAGTTGTATTCACTTGGATTGAAAAGCAACAGATGGATGAGAGCGGCTTACGGCCAAAATAAAGGTGATTAGAAAAAGGCTATGCCCAGCAGTGGTTATTTGTCTACCATCCCATTTATTATCGCACTGCAGGGAAATGCCTCTTCTCATATAGAGAAGGTATGAGCATTGATTGCCAAGTTTTCTCAATGCGGATTGGGAATTTCGGAATTTTTAGGGTTTTCGTACTCAAAAGGTAAAACGGTACTGCTATTACTAAGAAAGACTCCGCTGTCCGTCAGTCTGTCTGTTACCAGGCTGTATCTCATAAGCCGCAATAGTTACACAGTTAAGTTTTTTTACAAAATAGATATTTAAAGAGGCTCCCATACAACAAGCATGATTTTTTTGCTGTTTTTATAAATAATGATACGAAACCCTCCGCGCGCGAGTACGACTCGTACTTAGTCGGATTTTTTATTAATCCGGCTTTCCTCACGATGTTTTCGTTGAAGGAAATAGTAAATATTTAATGCAGTTTAATTCAACTGTCAAAGAAAACCGACAACTTAAACTGGCAATAGTTTTTCCAAGTGTAACTAACTTCCATAATAGTCGAAGTTTGGCTATAACCCCGCACAATTTAGTGGCACCCCATCAATTTGGGGACGGTGCTTAACTCTTGTCATTCGACG
Source organism: Parascotia fuliginaria (assembly GCA_963082885.1). Classification (NCBI taxonomy): domain Eukaryota; kingdom Metazoa; phylum Arthropoda; class Insecta; order Lepidoptera; family Erebidae; genus Parascotia; species Parascotia fuliginaria. The sequence continues at coordinate 10,444,278 of OY720197.1, forward strand.
CGGTCGGGTTATATATAGATGTTTGGTACTAGTTCTGGTTCTTGCTTTACCTGTTTTTGTACAACAAGTATATGTCTCCATGTTCTTCTGATGTTAACATTATGACTCCGTAGTATATATACAAGTATATATAATTCTAGCTTATCGCAGCGCGGTTTCACCCGCGTTTTTGGTTACTGCTCTGCTCTCGTCGCCAGTAGCGTGATGTTACAAAGCCTATAACCTTCCTCAAGAACTGTGCTATCATACGCAAAAAGAATTATTCAGGTCTGACTGATAGTAACGGCGATTGTTGCTTGCTGATCCTGATATGTTCATAGCACGGTCATGGTACGGTGCAGTGGGCAGGCTTCTTTATGCGTATTCTATAAATATCACAAAATAATGACCTGCTAAGTAATACATTGAACTGGCCTGTTGGTCTAGTGGTTAGTGACCCTGACTGCTAAGCTGGAGGTCGTGGGTTCGATTCCTACCCAGGACAAACCTTTGTGTGATGAGCATGGTTGTTTGTACTATGTCTGGGTGTAAAATTTATCTATAATATGTATTTACAAAAAAATATGTATATAAGTAGTAATTATATCAGTTGTTTAGTACCCATAACACAAGCAAATATAATTGCTTAATTTGAGGCTAAATGGCGCTGTGTGCATGTGGTAGAAATAAATATTATACCTACTTAATATCGAACGAATCAGGAATCATAAAATACGAACTTAAAGCACCTGTGTTTTATGTATTCCTAAAGTAGATGGGTATTTCGTTGCGACCTTGAGATCTGTGTTTACACAAACCGTGTGATTTGCGAAACTTTAGCATTTCGTAAAGTGTTTTATTATTTAGGTCGTATTTTGACTATCAGGCAGATTGTAGACCCTGTCTAGTAAAGCAAATGTATAATATAATAATACAATATAGTATGTGGACACTATCACACACCGTCATCTAGTTCCAAGCTAAGCAGAGCTTGTGTTATGGGTACTAGATAACTGAAATATAATACATATACATACTTTTTTTTGTAAATACGTACTTAGAATACATAGGAAACACCCAGATTGAAGACAAATACAAATGTTCATCACACAAATATTTGCCTCTCGCGGCATCACACGACACCCGGCGTCAGTTACACTGACCACTAGACCAACGGTGCAGTCAATGTATGGAAAAAGAAATAATATGAAAAGAAAACGAAATAATACGAAAGATGTACTTTATTAAAAGGTTTTCTAAAAAACTACAGCACAAAACATTAGCTGTGCTCTCTCTTCATAAAATTAATAATCTCAGAACTTGTGATAAAAGATTCTTATTGTATAAAATCAAACTAACTTTTATATACCGCTACTGTCGGTACCGCGCGCGCGCACTAACCTGCTGCAGCACGCGCCCCTGACGCGCGCGTTGCGTGCGCTGAACACACTGTCTCAGCATGTTGATTTGTTTAACTGTACTCTGAGTGAATTTACAAGGGCCGCTTACTGTGTTGGATTATTTCGTTAGTATATGTATTTATGTAATATAAAAATTATAGTTCAGTGTTTTTTAAATTTTTTTTTTTTTTTTTTTTTTAATTAATTTTTTTTTTTTTTTTTTTTTTGTATTAATTATAAATGCCATGATGCCCGAGCCATATTTGAACAGTTAAGTACACATTTTGTATTGTTTTGTTAAAATTGTATACTTAGTATTGTTAAATTTTTTTACATTGTGATTTGTGAAATAGAGGTACATTGTGAACTCCTGTGGTAAATTAAGTTCATCTTACTTTATACTTATACCAAAAATTAACAGTTTATATAATATCTACATAGAAACATTTATCACAGTTCACATGTTGCCTTTACCTTTTGTAGCAATATGCAAATTGAGGCAGCCTGTAACGCACACATTTTACTTTTTAATTTTCTTTACAACATAGAAAGCTGTAAGTAATTAAGTATCTATAGAGTTAAGTGTATTGCCTGCGTCACTTTGCATGCTACTTGAAACTGTAACTTACAAAAATTGTAATAACCTGGCGATTAAAAAGAGTGGCCTGAGTTTCTTGCCAGTTCTTCTCATGGCTCTACTTCGTCAGCGAACTGGCTGTAGGTTAATTTGCTGACATTTTGTAAACTTTGACGTTCATAAGTGTTAATTTAATTAACTTAAATGAATAAACATATATTTCATTTCATTTCATTTCATTTCATTTCATTTCATTTCAATTTATATTTAAGTAGATTTAGATAAGTTTATACACTATTGTATTAGGTACGAACCTGTAAAAATAGTTGTATATTGTGTGTAATAAAATATTAAGTCGCCAATCTTGCTAATACTAAAACAATCTATCATTAATCCAATTTAAAATCGCAAACCTTTTCATTTCCTTATTTGATCCGTATTACATTTCACCCCACCTCCCCTTCGAGGCAAGGGTCCGTTATTGCCCATTACACCTGTCACCGACCATTGGTCGCAAGGTAAAATCCTCAGTTAGCTTACGAAATACGAATAAAAGGAGCCTTGTTCTTTCTAATTGCATTATTTGACGACTAATTTTAGTAGCTTTTTCCTCAATGCATGGCGCAACTAATGTTTCTCGAACTTGCAAACTTATCACATAACTTATTTAATATTTGTGTACACACTTTGAAAACTATTTTGAAATTGCTGTGTTTTTAAACGACTTCAAAAAAAGGAGTTTCTCAATTCGACCGTATATATTTTTTTTTTATGTGTGTTCGCGGATAACTCCGTCGTTTATGAATCGATTTTGATGATTTTTTTTTTGTTGGATAGGTACCCCAAGGGTGGTACCATGATAAGGAAACCAGGATCTGATGATGGCATCCTAGAAAAATCGAGAGAAACTTTCGAAAATCGTACTGACGACTAGTGCATTTGTTATGTTTTTCATTAAGTGTTTTAAGGCACTACTATTTAGTGAAGGTTTGGAGTCTATCTGATGATGGAGCACAAAGAGAGTCGAGGGAACTCATCAACGATTTACAGCAATTATTTGGTGTTTGGACTTAATTCATTTCTAATGATGAGAACTTAGCTCCCGTATGGGTTATAAGTGCCATTACAGGTGACCATAGACAGTCGAGGGAATTCCTCAACAGCAGTCATGTCGGGCTTACTTCAGACGATTCAATATGCCAAAATCTTTAGTGTGTACAAAAATAATACCTAAAGTAAGATTTAGGTCTACCTATCACTAAAAATTGTAAAATAAAATATTTTTTAACAAAAAGAAAACCGACTTCAAACAGGAAGAAAACTAAAAAGTAAAAAATAAATTTACATAGCACAAAGTAATTCATATTTTGATTTAGTTAATCAGAAATAATTAAATAAGTATTTTATAATTTTGAAGTTAATACTCATTAACGAAATACTATAAGAGGCTTACTACAATAGCAAATTAAGATTAATAATACCTATAGGTACCTAGTTATTGTTTTAAATACTATATGAACCTTACTACAATATAAAATTAAGATTGATAATACCTATAAGTACCTAGTTATTGTTTTACTTGGCACCAACTTTAAAATTATAAAATACTTATTTAATTATTTCTGATTAACTAAATCAAAATATGAATTACTTTGTGCTATGTAAATTTATTTTTTACTTTTTAGTTTTCTTCCTGTTTGAAGTCGGTTTTCTTTTTGTTAAAAAATATTTTATATTGTAACCTAATTGTGTTAAAATTTTGATTCCAGCCAGTCTCAACCCAAACAACAAACAACAGGTAGTAATTTCTTAGATGTATACCTAACATTTTCATCGTTACCGGTACCTTACAAGCTACCTGGAGGTCAAACTTGTTAAAGTGCATAATTAACTGCAAGGTCTGCTGTAGCCAGCTCACGCAAATTACGGCGGGCCGCATCGCATCTCATGGCATAACCAAAATTTTTCTATCGAACAATCGCACACTATAGGCGGGCCGCACCGGACTGCATCGTAACGCACTGCTACATTACGACTACGTGCTTTGACGCAATTTTGCGATGCGACGTGCTACGGCTGTTGTATGCGCTATCCTTTAGAGTTCAACAAATAAGTAAAGAAACCTAATTAAAACAGTTTTTTAATTCTGTAATAGCGCTCATAGCTCGTTGCACTCACTGATCGGTAATCGATCTGCGGGTTAAGCAACTAAGAGTGTGGCTGGCCCATGGATGGGTGACCGCATAGTGCAATTTGAACTGAGAGTCTCCGTGCTTCGGTGGGCACGTTAAAAGTCAGTCCCGGCTGTTACCAAGTTGATAACAGTCGTTGGGTCAAGTCGGATGCCTGTATAGTAAATTACGGGCGACCTAAACAAATCCTGACACTAGGTTGACCACTAACGACTCGATAAGAAGAAGAAGAATTCTGTAATTATTCTATGTATTTTTTTAAGTCTAACTGAATAATACCACCAGTAGAACTAGCCTCAATCTAGCACACTTAAATAGCCAAAAAAAACCCTTAAAGTTTAAAGGCTTTTCTTTGATAATATTATTCTTAACTAGCTGTTGCCCGCAGCTCTGCCCACGTCAATGTCGATTATATCTCTGTTTCCATTGACGATTTTTCATACAAATTTTCATCCCCTATTTCCATCCCTTTGAGACATTTTTTCGCAATAAAAAATCCTATTTGTTTTCCCGAGATCTATTCTATTCCTATACCAAATTTCATTAAAATCGTTTCAGTGGTTTAGGCGTGAAAGCGTGGCAGACAAACAGACAGAGTTACTTTCGCATTTATAATATTAGTATGGATGTAACCGTGTGACCTATATACATCGAGGCGAGGCAGAAGGCTTTCCGTAGTAAGAGCAAACCGCCAACGTGGGGAATGAAATATTTTAATATTAAAATTTAATTAAGTTAATGCGATGTGATCGCAAAAATGTGCTGTAACACTAACAATATTTTTAATAATGGCGCTGTACAAGAATTAAATTTTATGAAAATGTATTGAATATATATTGTAGGTAAGTACGGTATTAAAATTGAACAGATAAAGTACTCTTATTTGTTCAGCTTACGTAAATACGTAAAAGGCATAATTAGTGTAAGGGAATAATTTTATTTATTTAACTAGCTGTTGCCCGCGGCTCCGCTGAATGTAGGTTATATCTCTGTTTATACATTGACGGTTTTTAAGACAAAATTTTATCCCCTATAATAATAATACCAGCCGGTTTACTGTCCCACTGCAGGGCAAAGGCCTCTTCTCATATAGAGAAGGCATGAGCATTAATCACCACGCTTGCTCAAGGCGGATTGGCAATTTCAGACTTTTAAGTCCAGGTTTCCTCACGATGTTTTCCTTCACCGTTGGTCAGAAATGTCCAAGATAAACTTAGAAAGTACATATGATTTGAAATATCACATTGGTACTTGCCCGGATTCGAACCCACTACCTCGTGTTTACGAAGCGAGTGCCTCATCCACTGGACCATTTCGACTCTTCAAATTTTATCCCCTATTTTAACCCATTTAAGCCATTTTTTGCGAAAAAGACAGCCTTTGTTGTTTCTCGAGGTCTAATCTCTGTACCAAATTTCAAGAAAATCGGTTTAGTGGTTTAGGCGTGTAAGCGTAACAGACAGACAGAGTTACTTTAGCATTTATATTAATATTAGTATGTATTATTTATTTATTTATTGAGAAAGCATTTACAATATCATTACAGATATAAAACCATGTACGATATTATAAAAACCTATAATTAAAAACAATATAACTAATTTAATTAATAATATAATATAATATCACAACAACTACACACAACGCCATCTAGACCCAAAGTAAGCATTTATTATATCGCTTGTGTTATGGGTTCTAGATACGGATACACATTTGTTAAGATTGACCTATGTATTTATTTTACCACATGTAAATTGAATAAATGATTTTATTTGATTTGACATACTTAAATACTTTTCTAATTACACCTACTTATCCAGTACTACGACAACAAAATGGTATATTTGTGCAAAATCCCTAAATTTCGCCAGGGTTCATTGATAAATATCGACTTCTGTACAAATCTACACTATTATATAAAGTAGAAGAGTTTGTTTGTTTGTATGCGCTAATCTCTGAAACTACCAGTCGGATTCGATTAATTCTTTTTGCGTATGATAGCCCAGATTTTAAGGAAGGTTATAGGCTATGTAACATCACGCTATTGGCGACGGAAGCAGAGCAGTAAGCAAAGACGTGCGTGAAACTGCGCCGCGGAAAGCAAATATAAATTAGTAATATATAAGCAAATAGTAATATATAAATTGCGTGGCTTACCCTGTCGTTATGCATTATACCTGTCACTGTATGTATAAAGACATCATCTTATACGAAACTACAGCACTGTTTTTAGAATTGTTGGAAGCCGCTATAACAGAGACGCTATAATAGTATTATTACTATTACATGTTGCTACGGGGTAAGTACGTGTCAAATTAAATAATAATATATCATGACATTTCTGGTTTATGGTGAAGGAAAACATCGTGGACCAACAAAAAATAAATGCCTGAAATAAAGCAAGCGTGGTGATGCTTTCTCTGTACTGGAAGAGGCTTTGCATTGGAACAATGACAGGCTGGTTTTATTTTTTTTTATTGCTGACAGTGGCAGACGAGCAAACCCACGTGATGGTAAGTGGTAACTGCCACTCATGAACTACTTAGGATCTCTGGCATTACTCCTGTGATACCAGGGACTCCGTAAAGCCGCTGCCCACCGTGTAGGAAGTGGGGTAGGTAAAAGAATTGAGAAGGTGAGGAAAAATGAAAGGAAGGACATTTCCTACCAAAGTGACTCCACTCTGCCTGATGGTAAGCAGTCAGTGGAACTCAAAAGTGGTGGCCACTATACCAAAAACCATCGTCTTAAACTGCTGCTTGCAAAATTAATCCTATTTCAATATTACTGACATTGAAGAAATGGACTAAGCACCCGCTTCGTCAACACGAGGTAGTAGGTTCGAATCCGGGCAAGTATTCAATATAATTTTTAAAATATTAGGTACTTCAGATTATCTTGGACTTTTCTGACTGACGGTGAAAGAAAACATCGTGAGGAAATCTGGACTCAAAAGTCTGAAATTGCCAATCCGCCTTGAGCTAGCGTGGTGATTAATGATCATACCTTCTCTATATGAGAAGAAGCCTTTGCCCGGCAGTGGGACAGTAAACAGGCTGGTATTATTACTTACATTACTATTGACCTTTATATAGATACATGTCATCATACCTACCCAAGGCGGCGCATCACTGTCCTGTATAGCATTTGGTTTATCTTTCACAGAATTTATCTCCGTCATTATCTTAAAATGTGGATCTCGTCTCGCCGTATTTACTAAATTGCTCTGATTAATTAGAAAGTGATTAGGGACCTACAAATTAGTCTGGACCGTTTTTCTCATGCATTATAAGGTTAATACTTTATCAGTTTATTTACCAAGCTTTTGCGCAAATAGATTGCGATTATCTTTCAGTTTGTCCGGTGGTGACTTAATATCTTAGACTGAACAACTGCGATCTGATCAATACAGGTGCTTAATCTCTGTAACTATCAGCTTTATTTGAAAATACTTTTTGCGTATGAAAGCACAGTTCTCGAGGAAGGTTACAGGTTATGTAACATCACGCTACTGGCGTCGGGAGCAGAGCAGAAAGCGAAGACGTGGGTGAAACCGCGCCGCAGAAAGCTAGTATTTTGATAATTATCAAACTCGCTCAATACATAGATACGCTCGGAAAACATTAACTTCGGCAGTCGAGCAATAAAATATATCATTATCATCATCATATCAGCCAAAAAACGTCCACTGCTGGACATAGGCCTCCCCCAATTTTCGCCATCGTAGCCGGTCGTTCGCCGCCCTCATCCATCGGTTGCCCGCCACCCTTATAAGGTCGTCGGTCCACCTTGTGAGGGGTCTGCCCACGCTGCGTCTTCCGGTTCGTGGTCGCCACTCTAGAACCTTTCTGCCCCAGCGGCCGTCAGTTCTGCGAGCTATGTGTCCTGCCCATTGCCACTTCAGAGAAGCAACTCTGCGAGCCACGTCAGTCATTTTGGTTCGCCTGCGGATTTCTTCGTTTCTCAAACGATCGCGCAGGGAAACGCCTAACATAGCCCGCTCCATCTCCCTCTGAGCGACTTTGAGCCTTCGGATAAGACCCATAGTTAGCGACCACGTCTCTGCTCCGTATGTCATCACTGGCAACACACACTGGTCAAAGACCTTGGTCTTAATAAAATATATACAGATATAAAACCTAAATCCTTAGGTATAGTAACGATAATGTAGAAGAATCTAAAATATATTAAATATATCAAGATAATCACGTAATCTGTCTAGAGGCAAACAGGCTGACCATCAATCTTGTGCGAGTCAGGCCTTCAGCGCAATAATTATGCTTGTGGCAGGTTTGGTGCAATATCTATATCAACGATATCATTAACCGACTCCAAAAAAATAGGAGGTTATTTTGTAGATTATGAACCGATTTTGATGATTCTTGTTTTGTTAAAAGGAAATATCCTAAGGGTGATACCATGATAAGAAAACCAGGATCGTATGATGACATCCTAAAAAATTTAATTTTTACTTTTTAGTTTCCTGATTGAAGTCGTTATTTTGTCAAAAAATACTCTATATTATACAATTTCTAATTTTTTTCACTTTCCAAAATGACTGCCTGAAGGTAAGCAGGACTATTTTAATTGTTATTGTTGCATAGTACTTGTATGGAGGGTATCGCCTGCAAGATCACCCGATCTGACCAGTCCAGACTTCTTTCTTTGGGGTTTTTTGAAATCTCGGGTGTATGTGAACAAGCCACAGACTCTCGCAGCTCTAAAAGAAAACATTCGTCAAGAAATAACGAACATATCGCAGGAAGTGTTACGGCAAGTTATGCAAAATGTCATAAATAGGGCTCAAATGTGTATCAACTCTGGAGGTCACCATTTAAAAGACATCATCTTTAAATCCTAATGGTACGAAATTTAATGGCACAAATATACATTTAAAAAAATCTAAATCTAGTTTTCTAATTTAGAAAAAATTTTATAGCTGAACCAAATAGGGTCTTTACTTTTGCGCCACCCAGTACATATCATTAGTTCAGATTTTAGTTAATAGAATGAGAACATAATAATATTATGTATATAAGTGATAGCAAATAATTTTTCAAATCATATGTACTTCCTAGGTTTATCTAGGACATTTCTGACTGACGGTGAAGTAAAACATCGTGAGGAACTGGACCTAAAAGTCTGAAATTTCCAATCCGCGTTGAGCAAGCGTGGTGATTAAGGCTCATTCCTTCTCTATATGAGAAGAGGCCTTTGCCCTGCAATGGGACAATAAACAGGCTGGTATTAATATTTTATTATTAAGTGATAGCAATAAGGCTAATCATATTAATATAACATAATCAATTTGATTAAATTTACCCGTCTCATGATTTGAAGCATCAATATGTAGGCACTTAGCTGCCTCGCTTATAAGCTTACGAGACGTAAATACAAGAGTGAATGCTAATAAAGTACCTAATAACATAGCTATTTAATATCATAATTGAAGAGATTTTCTTACATAAATACATACATATTATTATCTTCACGCCTTTTGTCCCTTACATTTAATTTTTTTTTCTTTTTTTAATATTATAGCCCACTAAAGTGACTCCACCCCGCCTGATGGTAAGCAGTCAGTGGAATCCAGATGTGGCGGCCACTATACCAAAACCCATCGTCTTAAACTGCTGGTATAGTGGCCTCCACTATGGCGGCTGGGAATGGGATTAGGGGAAGAGAATGAGGGAGGTGAGGAAAGAGGAAAGGGGGGAAACTGGGCCTCCAGTGCTCTCACTCACCGAACGAAACGCAGTAGTACGGATACTACTACTCTTATGTCGATCTTCTATGAGAAAATTAAATTTAATTTAATTTTACTACAATCAACTGACGTACATTCGTACACATTCTGTCAAAATAATAGCGCACTCTTCAATTATTTACGAATTACACATACATGGTGCCGTACGCATTAAATACAATGGAAACCAATTAAGCATTTCTGCAATGTTTCCCAGTTTTTAATTAACAATTGAATTATATAAAACGTTGAATTTGGAATACTTTTGGTGCACTTTTGAGGTGTAATTTGTTACTTGTAAATATAGTCAGCGGGAATGACAAATTTTAATACCCTACATAATGATAAGCTGAATAATTGAGAAACTATTTAAATAACAGCTGATAATTATTATATAGGTTTAATAAAAGCCTATTCAAACCTGAGCGGTATTCGCTACCGCCTGCGGTAAAGAAATCTGAGTGGGTATGTGGTAATACTACTATTCACACCAAAACGAATTTCATTATCCTTGTGGGTAGAATATAGCATGAGTTTTGCTCACGAAGGTATGAACTTTTCGTCAGTTCGAGTGGATATGAGATATTCCGCTCTAGCCGCGGCACTTCACAGTAAATACCTGAGCGAAATCCGCGCGGTATTTACCACTACCCATAGCGGCAGCGAATACTGCTTATGTTTGAATAGGCCTTTAATCAGGATTCTGAGTTCAATATTTGTAATTAAAGCGGTTATAGTTGTTTCATCTGAAGGTCCAGTGGACTTACATCATCGCGTAACAAAATGACAGCGCATGTGTTTCCACCTTATTTTGATCCTTGGTTTTTTAAGCGGGATGTGAAAAAGTATCTCACTAAGCCGCCATAGTGGAGGCCACCCCAGCAGTTTGGCTTTTGGCATTGTGTCCACAACTTCTGGATTTTACTGATTGCTTACCATCGGGCATAGTCACTTTGGTAGGCTTATATAAAAAGAAAACTGGTAGCAAACGGGCAAGCAGCTTACCTGTTCTGCCTTACTGTTTAAGAATGACAAAAATGCACGACACATATTTTGGGAAAACGTACCAAATTTTAGGCTCTTCAGAAATATTTTTCTATAGCATGTATAAAGCAAATCTGACTTGCTTCATTTCTACGGTGATATTGGAAAACTTTGTATTTCAAGTCACAGGCTAAATCAGTTTTAATGAAATAAATAGCTTTCTTTTGCAGAACTTAAAAAATACTCTCTAACGAAAGTACTCTTTGTAAAATATATTGAGTAAGAGATTTTTTATTACCGGCAGTGGCAGACGAGGCAACGGGCCACCTGATGGTAAGTGGTAACTGTCGCTTACTGATGCTGCAATGCTAAGAACTCTGTGAAGCCGCTGCCTACCTTGAAGGGAGTGGGGTAGGTGAAGCGGGGTGTAGAAAAGGAAAAAATTGGGCCTCTGTTGCTCTAAACCGGTAGATATGACTTAAGAGTATTATTTTTAGATATTTACATAACATATTCGCGTAAGTTTTACGAAAGTCTGCTTCAATAAATGTTTTTAAAACAAAAAAAAATAATAGTTAGTTCAGCATTGAACTAATTTGATGAAATATTTAGCAACTACAAGTTTATTTTTCTTTTTTTAACTAATAATAATGCAATAATTACTTAATTTAAAATGGTTTCCCCCTTCTTTTCTTTATGCACGATTAATAAATCTACGAACCTTTAAAATCCAAGTTTACGTAACATTTCCTTGTCCCTATAAACTATAAACTCACACATTTATCTCGAAGTAATTACACTCAGTACAAACAACTGCAAGGCAATATGTTAGGAAGTTTCAGTCAAATATCAAACCTTCTGACAAGAATGACAAGGATCCGCCCAAGTTTGACAGGCTCGTACATACACTCCTCAATGGTTTATAGATATTGTATTTGCATAGTATAAAAACGCAAATAAAGTCAAAAATTAAATAAATACTTCGAGAACATGCTCATATGCAGATGAACAGCGTCCCCATTCGCCAAATTTCTCATTCGGGCGAATCTGTTGCCATTTACAGGGCACAATTTCAGGCTTTTGATTCTGCAGAGAAAGTTAACGGTCTTGCCTGCGTCACTTTGCATGCTACTTGAAATTGTAACTTACAAAAAATTTTAATAACTTGGCGATTTAAAGAGTGGCCTGAGTTTCTTGCCTGTTCTTCTCATACAACCCTACGTCAGCGAACTGGCTGTGGGTTAATTGGTTGACATTTTGCAATTTTACCGTTCATAAGTGTTAATTAAATTACACAAATGTATAAATGTTTTGGACATTGACTTTGCAATTCAATCTGACGATGTTTGATTTTAACTAAATAAAATGATAGTTCTGATAGTGTGGTGTGATCTCCGATTTAAAATACCAACTACCACATATTTTACCGTTTGTAAGAGGTAGTTAAAGAAATATCAATCAGGTAACGGACAGCATTACCCGCGCACTAAATTTCACTTTACTACGGTAACAAAACTTATTCACCCTTTTCTAATCTTCCTTTTTTCATTGCTCTCCTCATGCGCTACATCCCATGGTCGATAACCACTTAATTGAGATTTCTGAGCAATATTTCTGCAATGCTTAGAAAACCCAGTCATGTTCATAAGTTATGATTACCATTTACCAATAAATGATGACGTATGCTTATTCACACGTGTCTTATGGGTAAAAGATCGATAGAAATATTTCTGACTACATCAAACTATATAATGTCAAAGTCAAAGTCAAAGTCAAAGCATTTATTTCATTTAGATCATAAAGTATGATGCTTATGAAAAGTCAACATTACATTTTGTCAGCCAATTGACCTACAGCCAGTTCGCTGACGAGGTAGAGCTGTGAGAAGAACTGGCAAGAAACTCACGCCACTCTTTTCAATCGCCAGATAATTACAGTTATTTGAATGAGTTACAATTTAAACACTCAACGCAACCAAAGAACCATACAAAGTAATTATTACAAATTAACTAATTAATATAATACTAAGATTAAAGAAAGAAAACGAGGATTTAAATTATTTAGTTTCAACTAGTATGGTAATTTGACTACGTATTTTAATAAACTGGTAAATGCACCCCCTGGTCACATTGAACGATAAATATAAATAAATGCAAAAAAACAGGTCTGAAACATATCGAAGGTCATGGAACTCAGTATCAGTGGAGCAACTAATATCAATACAAACTGACGAAGCCTTTTGAGATACATTGTCGATTTTCATATGATTTACGTGTCCCCAATGACCACCCTTCGTGAACACAATGAATGCTAAGCAAAGAATTATTCGCCAACTTATACAAATGTCAAAAGTTTTTCTTTCATCTGTTGTATAGAGAAAATAATGATTTAGAGGGTTTTTTGAGGTGGTGTTATGCATAATGTTAAGGCATAAAACCTTAATAAATAACAGTTTTATGAAGGTTTTGATTTTTTGAAATTAATATCGTCTTGCAAAATAAAATTACCTTTTGTAGCAATATGCAAATTGAGGCAGCCTGTAAAGCACACATTTTACTTTTTATTTTTTCTTTACAACATAGAAAGCTGTAGGTAATTTATTACCTATAGAGTTAAGTGTATTGCCTGTGTCACTATGCATGCTACTTGTAATTGTAACTTACAAAAATTTTAATAACCTGGCGATTAAAAAGAGAGGCCTGAGTTTCTTGCCAGTTCTTCTCATGGCTCTACTTCGTAGGCGAACTGGCTGTAGGTTAATTTGTTGACATTTTGTAAACTTTGACGTTCATAAGTGTTAATTTAATTAACCTATATGAATAAACATATTTTCATTTCATTTCATTCCAAAGCTTTTTAAAATTTCTTAGGCTGTTAATTTAACTTTTCTTTCTGATCATATTACATATTATTTGTTTTTTAATAATATTCTAGTGTATTAAAATGACACCAGATAAACAGACAGTTGTATCTGATAGTGGTTATCACGCCAGTTGTTATTATGACAAATTATAGCATAATTATGACATCAGCTCTATTTTGAAATAATGTTAAACTATATGAAAAGTTGTAATCTGACATTATTTTCTCACTACTACTTTGATACCTTCCTCGGCCAGAATAAAATAATATACTTCAATATTTTCTTCTAAAAACTTTCAACGGAACTTACCTCACCAATATCAAAACATGATGGCAGTTCAGTTCAATAAAATATTAAATTACCTGAAACAAAAGAAGAATCATTAATATTAAACTTTAGCACTTTCAAAATAAGAACTAGAATAGATTGAAGTACACAGAAAGGCTAACTTCAAAATGAAATCCAAGTAAAGACAAACAAAGAATAGCTTAATTTTATTCTTTTGCAAAAATAAAATTTATGACAAAACAAATATAGTTCATAATTCAATGACGTATACATTTTGTAGTAAATCACTATCAGGGACGGCCAATTAACTATTACTAATGGTTCTTGACACGCTAATATTCAATTAAAGCCTTTTATACTGATTCGTGATATACTTGATATTAAAAATTTAACTTTAACTATAACACCTAAGGTTTATATTTGTATGAAGTTGCTAATAAGTTTTGTAAAGCTACTATTAATCCTAATAAACGTGATTGTTGGAAACAACGCGGTTTTCGTATAAATTTATGTATAAAAATGTATGATTGACAGGTTAGGGAAGCTTTAGTTGTTATGAAAATAAATTGTTAGTAGTAATTATAGTATTACTTTCTGAGAACTGGTTACCTATTAGTATCGAAGCGTATTCATAACAATATGTTAAAACACTTAAGGCCCTGTTTCACCACTTGCTGATAAAGTGCGTGGTAACCTATAGTACTCAAAAATGAGTTCCACAAGTGCCTGATAACCTTAACTGGCAAATAAACTCTATAAAAATATAAGACAGATTTAACTAGAAGATGTTTTATCTGTTAGTTAAATATCAGACTCTTTGGCAGCTAGTTGTTAAACAGGCTCTAAATATGTTGGCTTGCAAGTATGGAAAAACAAATACGCGAAAATTTAACTCACATTATAGCAATGGTTTAAATAAGTTTTATAGTAAGCATATCTTGATCATAAAATAATGCGGAATTATAAAATAGACTAGTTGCGTCCTACGGCTTTGCCCGCGCGAAAATTGCTATGTGTTTTATTAATATAACTCGGGAATCTGAGCGATTTTCGGAATAAAAAGTAGCCTATTTCCCGAAACCAAATCTATCTACATACCAATTTTCATCGAAATCGGTTTAGCGGTTTAAATTTAATATGGTGGTTAAGTATTCTTAAACTTTCTAAATCACCGCGCAATTTTCTTAGTTTTTCTTTCATAAAAGCTCTCCTGACAATAACAAACACAACAAAAAAATAATTAACGAAATTGATCTAGCCGTTCACGCGTGATGCCATGACCAAGGGAAATAGGGATTCATTTTTATATAGTATAGATTTAATCAAGAAGACATTAATGTCCGTAGAGAAGTACAAAATGAGAAAAAAGAACGCACGAAGCAAGGAGAATCTTCCTGCCGAGATAAGTGCTTGGAAGGCTTAATTCTGCCTGATATTGCAGCTAATACAAATTTCGTCATAAAGCCAGCAAATAAAATAAATAGTTACAAAAATATGTATTTACGCACTTAAGAAAGCCTACAAAGACATAAATAAACTTGAATTTGCTGTAACACTGTCCTATAATATCAAAAAAGTACAAAAATAAATCTTCTTATAACCATAAACTGTTTCCGCAGACTTCATCTCGCAGTAAATATCCTTATATAGCTATTTATGTTAATTTATTATATAATAACGAATCATGTAAAAACATCACTTTTTATACAACGCCATATCAGCCACTGACATCTTCTATCTGACTTGATAAATGACTCCTTACAATATTCATTCAATACAAAATCAGCCTTTTGTCTTGCAAATAGGGTTGTAAATCGTTTGAAACGGTATTAAATCTTTATACTACTCTAAAATCGCATCTATCTCGTTGCACGTAAATTTCAATTTTAAACGAAGGATGCTACACCAGCTGTTATAAACGAATAAGAAGCTTCTTTAAAACCTGATAAGGTTTATTTTAGTTTGACAAGAAAATTAGTAGGATAAAATAGAACGCAGTTGACACCAGATAATTTATATTAGAGGGTACATCGACTTTTTTTTCTCTTCGTTAGATATAAGAATCGAGTAAAATTCAGATGGGGATACCTACCTTTCGACCATTTTCCATTAAAGCTTTAAAGCTGAAGGTTTTATAGGATAATTGGATTAAGTTTATTAAGATATCTCAAGAACTTCAGTTCTTTGGCACGAAATTATTAATAAATGAAGATGTACCTACCTGTTATTATTAATGGTGCATTATTTTGACGACATTTTTTGATAATGGAAAACCTCGAAGGAAATTTTTGTATTAAATTTAATTTCAATTTTATCACACTACCAAATATTCTATGAACACGTATCTAGGCTGGCGTTTCGAATTCATCAGTCATTGCAAATCTTAACATAGGTATTCCAACTCTGATAGAACATATATAACAGAGACCCTACCACAACCTCTTAAAGCAGTATTATTTTAAGTTTACTTTGTGTTTTGTCTTTTTCTTTTGTACCAATAAAAACAAGGAAAGAGACAAAGTACGGTTATAACAAGATTGCTTTAAGAGATTGTGTGTAGGGCCTCAGAAGCAATTACTGCAACAGATACGGTATTTGCTTCAGCAGTGCACTTCCAATAAAATTTTGAACGGTATCCTCTACGTTATTGAGGCAGTCTATTCCAGCCAATTGTAGGCTCGTATAAACCACTTCTTTATTTTGTTTTGCCTTTACATCTACTGCGGTCCGAATCGACCAATTAAACAGTTTATTGGGCGATTCCTATCCGTAATCTAACATCATAATAAGTACATAAATAAATCTTCTAATATGCTAAAATTCTTTGCCAACCAAAATAATAAACTGATTTATTATTATATAATCCAATAATATGTAACAAAGCATTAATTACAAGCAGAAATGATAGTGGAATAACACCAATAAATTAAATTAAAACCGAGAGAACCGCACTCGTCATTAATAGATGATTGCGTTAGGTTCATGTCACATTGATTATCAAAATGTATTTAATTAAATTCAGACACGGACAAAGTGTAGACTTTGTCCGTGTCTGAATTTGAAGTACAAATCTATAAAGTCGTTATACTCTGATGCTTAATAGAGTTCTTAACTGATATTTTGTTATTGATATTTTGACATAAATGTCACCCATGTGATCTAAATGAAATAAACGTTATTCTATTATATTTATTAGATAAATGTTGTTTTTGTACTCGTATAACACTGCTGTCAATCACTTAACACTTCACAAGTTGCCTCTTAAAATATCCACGGCAGAATCTATTTAAGGGGGCTTCTTGTCATTTACTAGACACAATTTCGAATTATAGCATAATACTAAGAAATTATCCAATATAACTTTTCCTAGCAATCGAAACCCATGTTTATTTATTCCGTACGGAAATAGTAAATTATTATTAATCAAGTTTATATTGCACTAGTCACCCGCAGCGCGGTTTACCGGCGTCTTTGGTTACTGATCTGCTCCAGTCGCCAGTAGCGTGATGTTACATGGCCTATAACCTACCTCGAGAACTGGGCTATCATACACAAAAAGATTTTTTTGAATCCAACCGTTAGTTTCAGAGATTAGCTCGTTCAAACAAACAAACACTTCAAACACTTCCGCTTTATATAATAGTATAGATTAATATTATATCCTTAATCCTGCAAATATATGTGAACCAAGATTTCAAATAAATTTATTACGTAGTGAATTCTATCTAACGCCAACCAGCAGTCCAATAGGTTCATAAATCAGGCTTTGTCTATCACTAGTGACGAAGAGGATTGACTTTTTTACGACCGCTACGACATAGTGCCGGAATAGTTTTTATATTCAACTTCAAGCGAAAACTTAAAATTGTTATATGTATAATAAACACATTTACTACAATTCACATGTTTCCTTTACCATTTTGTAGCAATATGCAAATTGAGGCAGCCTGTAAAGCACATATTTTACTTTGTTTTTTCTTCATAACATAGAACGCTGTAACTACTTACCTATAAAGTGTGTGCTTACTTACCTGTGTCACTTTGCATGCTACTTGAAATTGTAACTTACAAAAATTGTAATAACCAGGCGATTAAAAAGAGTGGCCTGAGTTTCTTCCCAGTTCTTCTCATGCCTATGTCAGTGAACTGGCTGTAGGTTAATTGGCTGACATTTTGTAATTTTTAACGTTCATAAGTGTTAATTTAATTAACCTAAATAAATAAATATATTTTCATTTTTCATTTATTTTATTGCAGATGTCCAGCCGTGGACGTATTATGGATAAAATGATGAAAATTATTGTTATGTTAGGTACATGATGTTGATGTGACAATACCTTTACTTACTGTAGTGATTGTACAGAGTCGAATACATCACAATTTGATGTACGTTTGCGGTCACTTTTATCCGTTGCAGCGATTAATAACAACATTCGACTATATGGATGGCTGCATTTCCCAAAGGACGTCATGTTTAGTATCTGATAGCCATTAAGCTTTTATTAAAATTTTGTTATATTAGTAATTGGTGTTAAGTTCTTGTTTGATTTTATATAGAAATCATAAGTTTACTATCATTTTACAGTCCTAACTAATTCAGAAGTTACAAAACTATTTGTTAATATAAATATTGAAGGAATAACTAATAATTTACGTTTATGAAACTGCCTTAAATAAATGATTAATAAGGTTCACATTATAAAATTAATTAGTTACATTTAATATAAACAAACTCATGAATATCGTGCAATAATATAACAAATATAAACAACCAATATCGAACGTTCTAGAATAACTTGATATTCAAGTAGAATTCTACAAACAGTTCAAACGAGCAATTGCATCAAATTAGAGCAAGATTGTAGTCAGAATTGTCTGAGGTTAGTTTCAATATTAACATTGATTTTAATGTCTACTAATTATTCATGCGAATATTTCAATGTCTTTTGATTGGTCTCAGTTATAACATGTTGGTGTTTATTTGTTTCACTGGGGTAGATATTTCTCGAAGCGCACTTACTTTGAAACGCACCAAAAGTATTTCTCGAACCGCACCAGTAGAAGTAATATTTTTTATGTTGGTGCACTAAGCTAGTTAAAACTCAAACTCAACTTCATTTTGATTATAAAGTATGATGCTAATGAAAAGTCAAAATCACATGAAGTCAGCCAATGAACCTACAGCCAGTTCGCTGACGAGGTAGAGCTGTAAGAAGAACTAGAAAGAAACTCACGCCACTTTTTTGAGAAACACTTTCGGTGCTCTCCAAAGTTGAATACAGAGGGCTATCACACTACATTTAAATCATTCATTAAATTTAGTTGTTTAATACTGTTTCTTCTTCTTTTACGTTAAAAACAAAACTTTAATTAACTTCGCAAACCTTTATTACATCGAGACTAAGTATACTTTTAGTGAAATGCCTATTGTAAGCCTGAAATGATCACATTATATTTGTAGAAAAGTAAGTAAAGAAAGCCATAGATTTTGTCACTGAAAACATAAATTAAAAGCAGAAACGAGCTTATATAAAATAAACCTGAAAATTTGATACAAATTGTTCAAAGATTTCACCTAAATATTTCATTTTACTAGAGACAGTTGAAAAATGTAAGAACGTTGTCTAAAATTAATCTTTGCAACAACAGAAAACAGTAACTACAAAGTCAGGATAACAAGAAATTAACCAAATTGCTTCAGGCAAAGAAACGATACCAAAACAATTATAAATTTGCATACACTATAACTTTTAAGACAACTACATAAGGTGTATTATTAATGTGAATATTTTAAATAGTGTTAACCTATTTCGTAACAATCCATTAAAAGCTTAATTGTTCAAAAATGTTTGCCAAATGTGAAAAGTTGTAGTTAAGTCACCTAGATAGTGTAAAGTATGGGGATCTCTGTTTAATTCAGCCCAAGTACGGTCACGCAATTTAGCATGGTTTACAATAAGGTTAACGTAACCCGGTGCTTTAGTTATACTATGTTGGACCAGGTATTTCGTAATCTCTGTGAAATTGTGTAATTTGTCTCAAGTTTACTGCGTAGAGAGACATGTAAAGCGTTGACTAAATTAGTATTTAGTTTGAAGACTGTATTATATAAAACTTCATTCGTTAGACATTTTATAAATAACTAGCCTCCTGCAGCGCGGTTTCACCTGCGTCTTTGGATACTGCTGTTACGCGCCATAGAAGCGTGATGCTACATAGCCAATAACCTTCCTCAAGAACTAGGCTCTCATACACAACATGAATTATTTAAATGCAACTGGTAGTTCCAGCGATTAGCGCGTTCAAACAAACAAACAAACTTTGCTGCTCTGTTATAATTAATAGTTGTTTTACAGTATTTTTTTAACTCATTGTTAATTGTGTTTATGAGTATCAAGCTTTGATTTTTGGTTCAGGTTTTTATCTGCACCTTAAACTTATTTAATTGACTAGATAATTCGTCAACATGATGTTTTGGAGTTGAACTGTAAAACAGAAAAGAAGAAACGCATTTTACTTATTTGTTTTAATTGCAAAGCTAACAAAGCAGTTCGTTAGTTACAATGTCTGTAATACCTAATATAAAACTACCAACATCTACTGTAAACTAACCCAGTTTACAAGCAAAAGTATAACTTTTACTTCTATTGCCACCTGTAAAACTTATAGCCAAGTTGTAATTTAAGTTTAACTTTAGCCAACTAATTACCTTCGTTCTTTCTTGTCTCATATTTCCATCAGTAATGAAAAACTAGCGTAGTATTATTGTTGAGAGTTGTAAAATGTAAATTACGGAAAGTTACATTTTGTTTATTAAGTGTTGTGTGTTTTTTCTACACAGACGAGCAAAAATATTTCTTCTACTTCACAATAATTTTATATAATGAATATTAAATTTTCAGCAACTTTAGCAATTTTATATTGTTTTAATATTATAAGGGCTTTTTGAAGTTAATGTATAAATAGCCCAATTTAGACCGTAACAAAACTGTTATAAATTTTACAAATAGCTATTTCTAAATCAAAATCTAAAATATAATTCAGTAATTCAATTCCGACAAGTCATCAAATCAATCAAAAGCTAATTATTAGGGGTGCATATAAAATAAAGACATGATTACACCCTCTGTGTTGTGTTGTTGTGTGCCATTCTTGGGTTGATTGTGTTGTTTAATGTTATTGAACTACCTGGATTATTTTAATATCATGATTTAAAAAAAAATGTCTATATTGTAATTAACTGGTTGCCTTCTTTTATAATTGTAGTAAAGAAAGAAACGAGAAAAAAATATTTTATATTTTTTGTCTTAAATCCATAATAAAACAATGTCATAATTATTTATTTAGTAACTGTATAATTTAAGCTGTTAGAGCTACAAAAATATACACAATGCTGAATATCAGTATACTCATTATCTTTACTATTATATAAAGCGAAAAAGTTTGTTTGTTTGTTTGAACGCGTTAATCTCTGAAACTACCAGTAGGATAAATATTTTTGCGTATGGTAGCCCAGTTCTCGAGGAAGGTTATAGGCTATGTAACAACACGCTTCTGGCGACGGGAGCAGAGTAGTGAGCACACGGGTCAAACTGCTCGCGGAAAGCTAACAAAATTATACAAGTCAAAACATTATTGTCAAAATTCACATATGCACCTAGGGCAATGTAATTTGACTAAAATTGTCCCATGTTCACTAATAATGTTATAAAGTAACATATTTTACATTATAACCACACATCCAGGTTAAGTAGTCTTAAGCCTAATGTGCTCTCCTCTCGTGATGTTACACTTCATATAATATTTGTAACCGTATTATCTTTGATGGTTGGTTTAGCAACTATGACAGTAGATACTGCAGTTTTGACCCTCTTTGTGACAAGCACAACTAGCGAAATGGCGGCCATAACACTTTTGCATACTGCCTGGGATTTTTTTTATAAACCTTTCGTGATTTTTGTTATTTTTATTGTAGGTAGTAGATCCACGCTCGTTTCAGCATGAATGGGCCGGATCAACCGGGGAAGTACTACCCTCTCATAAAAGATCGTCGTAAGAGTAGTAGTGGCTACTACTACTTTTACGTCGATCTTTTACGGAATAAAAGATCGTCGTAAGAGTAGTACGGATGTACTACTGCGTTTCGTTCGGTGAGTGAGAGCGGCGAAGACCCAATTTCACCCTTTCCTCTTTCTTCACCTTCCCCATTTCCTTCCCCTACCCTATTCCTAGCCACCATAGTGGCGTCCATCATACGAGCAGTTTAAGACGATGGCTACTGGTATGGTGGCCACCACTTCTGGATTCCACTGACTGCTTACCATCAGGCAGGCAGAATATAAGCAATTCCCAAAATATAACAACTAAATTTGCACAAACCACAGGTTTATTCAAATGACACATTTGTATAAAAATAACAATAATGTACCAGAAAAGGATTCAGCAATAATTCATGAACATAAAAATGATTTAAATCGTTACAAAAAATGAAATGAAATTAGACATCCCTCGGCGAATGAATGACAGACCGGTCACCAAAGTGAATGATTAAATTAAATAGCCGGCGATTCGTCATTGCGGGACCTATTTTTTGTTTGATTCAGTAAAACGGTACTTTTTGTCGCTAGCAATAAATCTCAGCTTTGAAATTCTACGGTCTAATTGTTTTATTGTTTGAATTTGGTTGACTATGTCCCTGGTATTACTCATTTGACGAACATCGTTTAAGAAGCATACTAAATTCAGATTTCTAGACATTTCAAACGTTTGAAAATGTTAGGAATATGAAATATTATGTCATGAAACATCCTTGTAACATGATGTAGCATGATGTTACATAGCCTAAAACCTACCTCAAAAACCGGGCTATCATACTCAGAGATTAGCGCGTTTAAACAAACTCTACCGTTTTACAACAACATTTAGTTTAAACCATCGCAATGACAGAACGATCAACCACAAACCGTATCTCTACTCAAAGACAAAGTAAATTACACGAGGAAGGAAAACTCAACACATTTACATATGAGAGGAACTCCGTCTCTTTGTGATACCTAGTTACGTTTGTTGAGACGCTAAAATGTTACTGGCTTATGAGATTTATTTGTTATTATTAGTTATATTAGTCATGAGTAGTTTTTGCTTTATTTAGACGTAAAATATATGTAGCAATCAATCGGTCCGCCAAGATTATGTTAGTAAACATTATTGACACAAAAACTGTCAATAATGTCTCAATATTGGCCTAGAATTTGGAATTCTCTGATAAATAGCAAATAGCTCGTTCTCTGTTGTAGAAGAGTCGATATAGAAAGACAAAAGAAAGAAACATTTTATTGTTTAAAATAATATAATAATAATATCACAACAACAACACACAACGCCATCTAGACCCAAAGTAAGCATATTTATATAGCTTGTGTTATGGGTGAATGCGGATATACATACTTAAATTCTTTATTTTTTGTTAATACGTAGGTACATATTATACATAGAAACACCCAGACTAATGCAAATAGACATGTTCATGCACACAAATATTTGCACTGAGCGGGAATCGAAAACCTCTGCGTGGCAGTGCATACACAGTACCACGTCGTCAATATATAGCTGGCAAAACTTCTGACTTCCATCAAAAATGTGTCTCTGTCATTTTAAAAATAGTAGATCATTTATTCGCTATGACTTTTAATACACTTCTTAATTGTAGACTACTGTATAGTAAAAATATTCTGCTTCGAAGTGTTGACCTAATAATTAAAACTTAGTCATTTTAATTTCCGACAGTAATCTATATATTTTGTAAAAAGTAAAATGAATCTGGTCTCATACCACATGTACTTTCTTAAAAGATGGGGAGGGTGTTATTAATGGCATTGCAAACTATGCACAGTACAAAATTCATCCCCAAGTATTCCCACTTTGATGTGATAATCCACCTACATACATTGGTTGCCAGTGTTTTTATTAAGTCTGAACTTAACCATTTTTTTATAAATATACTAGCTTCCCGCAGCGTGATTCCAGTCGCATCTTTGGTTACTGCGTTGCTCTCGTTGCCAGTAGCGTGATGTTACATAGCCTATTACCTTCCTCAAGAACTGGGTTATCATACGCAAAAAGAATTATTCAAATCAGATTAGCGCGTTCAAACAAACAAACATTATGTAATAGTATAGATTACAAAATAGAAGATTCATAAACTGAAATATAATAGAAAAGTTTGTTGCACCAACAAGTTTGTACAGAAATAGCTGCGAGTACGAATATATCTGAAACGTCTTTGCAAAGTTCGAGGCGCCATTTTACATTCAACTCTTTATTTACGTACATAATAAATAGCTAGGTCGACGGAAGTACGGCGATAATATTGCGTACTTTTGTTTTAAATGCGTGGGAAATTGTCAGGCGACGTCAGGTGAAGAGTGTTACTTGATAATGGCTTTCTTCTTTTATTATTAATGCTGTTCTAAGAGCAAGAGTGAAAAATATACGTCTTATGAGATTAGAAGGTTACATTATCACCTTTGATGTTACTAAATGTATGTTTTGGCGTCTGTGATGTTCTAATGTATGGTGTCCTTATATTATGTAGGTTGAGGTATGAGGTAGGGCGTAGTAAATAAGAGCGTTCTTGTTTTTAGTATGTGTTAGTTTATGCGCACTCGTGATTTGAACAGCGCATTAAATAGTTGATTACGATTGTCACAGGAAAATCTTTGAAAGTTGCAAGTTTTGCATTTTGTTGATGCGTACTAACTATTATTAAGAGTTATTGACTACCTCCGTACAGTAGGAGCGCAAGCAACTGCTGTGCACGAGGTTATGGGTTCGATCCCCACACGGGACAAGACTTTGTGTGATCCATAAATATTTGTTTCTTGTCTGGGTGTACTTTGTGGACGTTAAATTTATGTGTGTAAAGTCCCCCGCGACACAGGGCTTTTTCTGTAGAGCGGGAGTTGTCGTTAAAAAAAAAAATTTGGTCGGATTGCCCAGATCTGATCCTTTTACCTCCTATTCCGTTCTGAAGACTACGAGTACCTACGTTCTTTATCTACTGACTAGCTTTCGTAGGCGCGGTTTCATCCGCGTCTTTACTTACTGCTCTACTCCCGTCGTCAGTACCGTGATGTTACATAGCCTAAAACCTTCATTGAAAACTGGGCTATTATACGCAAAAAGACGTTTTCAAATCCGACTGGTAGTTGCAGAGATTAGCGCGTTTTAACTAGCAAACAAACAAACTCTTCTGCTTCATAATAGTATAGTTATGGTTTTTATTATGTAAAGTGCTTGGATAGTACGTCATATTATCTTCTATATCCTCAAGAGTCTGGCAAACTTAGTGGTGTTAAAAAATATACGCATAGTAAATATACGCAATTTTCTGATTTATTATTGCTATCGTAAAATTTATGAATTTGTTAAACCTTTATTAGGCATTTACAAAGTATTAGTAAACAAAATAACGTTACTGTTTGTTGATCCCAAATAAACAATAAAATAAAATACAAAGCCGGGGTGTGGTAAGCTATAGATGTATAAATAATTGGGTTTTCTCGTGGGAGCGAGATTTTTCATGCACAAACTCTGTTGCTTTTCAACCTGCCGATCTTCGTTCCGTTTCAGTTTGAGGTCTTAATGATAACGATTATTTAGAACATAGGCAAAGGTTCGTTCTCATGTAAGCAACTGTCCTTGTCTCTGGGAAGCTCTAAGTGCCAGCTAAATCTACTTCATCAACATAATCAGCTAAAAGACGTCCACTGTTGGTTATAGGCCTTCCCCAATTTTCGCCATCTTGGCCAGTCGTGATTCGTGGTTGATCTACTTGACTCCTCCGAAAGCTGCTTCTTGAAGAAGTTCAGTCTGCACTGTAGGTGATACGAATCTAATGGATATAATATGTATGTGTAATCTATTAATACTATATTATATCATCAACAGAAAGACTCCCACTGAATTACATGAGCCTTGGATTGCGTTTGCATTTGTTTGATTGGCCAATTCACGGTCCGCTCTTGTCCACTCCGCCCAGCTCCGCGTCAATGGAAACGCACCCTTATCCAAAGCAAGAGTTCAGTCATAGTCACCACATTGGACACGATAAAGACCCTCGGTATTAAATTTTTTTACTTGATGTACAAAATATTATTTCTGCTCACCTCAGCAAAACTTTTAATTATTGTAATGTAAATACTTCATCTTTTGAAATAAATAAAGAGCCTTCATATAAAAACTGCAATGCTTCGTACTGAACGATGCTCGTAAGCCTCACGTATGCAATGTCGCAAATGAAGGTATTATTTTAAGTGGGGGATGTGAGTCGCATCTCTCACCGTACATTTAATTAAATTAAACAGAAATATTTTCAAAGAAATTACAGTGGAGAATATTTTCTAGTCGGTGTAAAAGTTTTAATATTTTTGCACAGAATTACTTTACTGTTTTGCAGCATTTACGTTTTTTTTATTGCTGACAGTGGCAAACGAGCAAACAGCCCACGTGATGGTAAGTGGTAACTGTCGCTCATGAACGACTCAGAGTCTCTAGCATTGCTCCTGCAAAACCAAGGACTCTGCGAAGCCGTTGCCTACCATGAAGGGAGTGGGGTAGGTAAAAGGATTGAGGGAGGTTAGAAAAAAGGAAATAGGGAAATTGGGCCTTCGGCATTCTCAAGAAAAATGTTTCGATGCGCAAATTTAATTTCATTTAGAACTTTTGTCATAATGGTTTTAATGCCTTCTTCAAGAGAGGGCTTCTACCTGCAGTGGGATACTAAGAGGCTGGTATGATAATGATAATAATTACCCTAGTTCTAGAAAGTTCTAGAAAGTATAAATGTGGAGTGAAATAGCGTTATAAAAGGAGAATGTTATTGAAATGACGATATATTTAGTAATTGAAATTAAGGGAATAGAATGGTCGGTCATGTAAAAAAATGGATGAAAGCACACTAATGAAAAAGATTAAAAACCGATAGAGGTTTCTAGACTGATAGACAGATGTGCTTTGGTGATGTGTTAGCAAAGGCCCAAATAAGAAGCATTTGTAATCAACGAGCGTGTATGAAGAGTAAAAGTGGTATGTTTGATTCGTAGCAAATTGCCTACAGCCCATAGTTTCTGCTTACCCCGCTAATGAGAAATAGGCACGAGGATACGTGCAATAAAAGATTAAAACTGTTATAGACACTTGATCAAATCTAAGATAATTGCTCTGTGATTTCCGACTGCCTCTGTGGTTCGGTGGTACTGTGTATGGACTGCCACGCAAAGGATGCGGGTTCGATTATCGCTCAGTGCAAATATTTGTGTGGTTCTATGTATAATCGATATATATATTTACAAAAAAGTATTTAAGTATGTACATCCGCATTCTAGCTAGCTAGCAAGCTATAAATATATGCTTACTCTGGGTATATTTTCTAAAACACAGTATATGCATATAGAGTTCTCACCTTATAAGTTCATAATAATATATTTTTGTGACATTTAATACCTTAACTCTAGCTGTAAGATTCATTAGACCACTGAGCTGATCTAATCAAATTCAATTAGCGCAACCGAACCACGCTGCAACTCACCGCTAATTCGTAACTGTGAAAACTTTAGAACATCTTTCGAAGAATTCCTTGCTGTGTCCTAGATAAAGTTCTAATAGAACTTGCATAGAGCTTGTAAACTTGTAGTGCTGATAAAGTAATACAACTTAGCAATCGTAAATTCCGTTGCAATCAATCGTCCGCATATTCATGGCCAGAATATCATCAAACATCACGAGAGGCGCGTCTTGACCTAATCCAGTGTACATACTACTGCTATGGTCGTCGGTGAAGAAGAACCGCGATAATGACAAAAACTCTTCATTTATAAACATACGGGAAACACACGTGGTCACAAGCAGAGTCTGCTTGTGACCACGGCCGGTGTAACCTGGTCGAAACGTCAAGTAAAATAAGGTATGTAAATACCTAATCCATATCGCGTTAATTCCTGTATGTTTATAAATTTATATCGTGCAACGCGAAAGTTTAAAAGTAAATAAAAACTCTTCAAATGGCTTCGCAGAATCCCTGGCATTGAAGAACTTCATGAGCGACATTTATCACTAACTATCAGTTCGGCTGTTGGCTCCACTGCCAATGTCGGCAATATAAAAAAAAAATTAGAGGATCGCTTTTGCTCAGAAATGGATCTTTCAGATAAAGCAACGATAATGATGATCCAGGCCCTAAAAAAAGATCCATAAATCAAGAAAACGCCCGCACTGAAAACAAGCCCTGTGTCGTGGGGAACAAAGTACACCCAGACTTGGAACAAAAATTTGTGTCGCAAAAGCAGTCGCTTGCACACACTGCACCATGGCGGCAATCTAAGTACACACGCTTCTCTTTACCATTGACCTGTCATTGTCACTGTCAGCCCAAACCATTCCACTGCTGGTCAAAGGCCTCTCCTCATGACTTCCATTCACCTCGATCCATAGCAATTGTGGACCACGATTTATTTATTTTGTCCAATTCATCTCGCCATCTTTTTCTTGGTCTGAATGGTGTTAATTTTGGCCCACAACTACTCAAAATAAATCAAAACCTTAAGCCGCAATTTCGGTGTAACCTACAGCCCGTCTGTCTAAGTTTTTCCTTTCAGAACGCGCGAAATGCAAAGGATATGACGTGTTAAGTCTAAGAGAGGCTCATATGGATTTACCAGATCCCGATGCTTCTCACAATTCAGTTCACAATGCTTCTGAATTTAGATGAACATATTGAAAAGCTACGGTTTTCGATTAAATCAGAATGTCGTCTAGTAAAACCGTATTTAGTGGGACGTTAAACCATTTTGTTTATTATTATGTAAATACTGACTTGCTGATTTCTAAGATAAGCTAGTACGTATGAGTTGGTTGATGTGATATAATATATGTATACCTAATAAGCAAATCTTCATAGTCTAAACTAATATTATAATGAGAAATGAATAGATTTTTTGTATGTTTGTTTGTTAGTTTGCAACGATTTAACTAAAAATGTAAGTTACCGATTTGATAAATATTTACCCTTAGAAAGCTACAAATGAGATGGGTAGCATAGTCTGTATTTTATTATGTTTAACATATCTTTTCAGTCATAATTTTCAAAATTTCAATATTTGAAGCGCCTTTGAAAATCGGAATCATACAATACGACTCTATTGCTATGATATTTTCTGTAGGCGTTTGTTATGAGACCGAATAAAACTTTTGATACCGAAGCAAAGCGAAGTCATTCAACCAGAGGTTCAGTTCATAAAGTCCATAAAGTCAGTATGTGAACCACTAAAGTTGATCTTGTAATGTTCTTGTTTATTTTATTTTTTTATATTAGCCTACCAAAGTGACTCCCTCCTGCCTGATGGTAAGCAGTCAGTGGATTCCAGAAGTGGCGGACACCATTCCAAAAGCCAAACTACTGGTGGTGGCCTCCACTATGGCGGCTTAGTGAGATGCTTTTTCACGCCCCGCTTAAAAGACCCAGGATCAAAATTAGATGGGAACACATGCGCTGGCAAAGAGTTCCAGGCTTTAATTGAGCGACAAAAGTATGAAGTGCTGAACCGTTTGGTTCGAGAACCTTTAGATTCCACTGTGAAAGGGCGGCACTTTAGTCCCGCACGTATCGTTCTGGATAAAAAGGGAGAGGGTGGGATTAATTTAATGATTATAAATATCTACAAGAAACTATAAACTGTCTCGGTGACCGAGTACAGTTGCTTGCGATTGTTGTTCAAAAGGTTGTGGGTTTAATTGTCACATGATAGCGAATTTTATGTAATTCATAAATAACTAGCTGTTGCTGCTCCGCCCGCTTGAATGTCGGTTATATCTCTGTTTATACATTGACAATTTTTTATACAAACTTTCAACCTGTTTAAACCATTGTTGTTCCTCGGGGTCTAATCTATCTCTATACCAAATTTCATCAAAATCGGTTCAGTGGATTAGGCGTGAAAGCGTCACAGACAGACGGAGTTACTTTCACATTTATAATATTATTATGGATTTCAGAGTTAAGGTGTTTATTATGTCTATTACAAAATACTATGCTACAAGGTACCTACTCGTTCTATAATACAATAACTTGCTTAGATTGTAAATAAACTAATTGTAACAAATTGCAATCTGTTTATAAGCTAGAGTAAACGTTATTACACGCATTATAAAGACTTAGTTACTGTACTAAGTTTCAACGAGCACGTCTACAAGTTTGCCGTCAATTTTATTACACGAATTGATCAAATTGTAACATTCTACTTCTTCTTTGCCACGTTTTGAACACTCAACAAATATATCTAACAAAGTATACCACTTGCGTTCTATTTATTGCATTCACAAGTTTTATTTTATTCTCAACTAGCTTTCTGCGGTGCGGTTTCACTCGCGATTATGCTTACTGCTCTGCTCCCGTCACCAGTAGCGTGATGTTACATAGCTATAACCTTCCTCCAAAACTGGGCTATCATACGCAAAAATAATTTTTCATACCCGACTGGTAGTTCCTGAGATTAGCGCGTTCAAACAAACAAACAAACAAACAAACTCTGCCGCTTTATCTAGGTATACTATTATATAAAGCGGAGTTTGTATGTTTGTTTGTTTCAACGCGCTAATCTCTGGAACTAATTATTTATAAAAAAATTATACCAACCATACCAACCATTATTCTTAATTATAGATAGTATGGTTTTAACATGATATGATTAAATTCAATAAGGTTGTTTCCAGTCCTATGTATATTCTGATATTTACTTTTAAACTTTCGCGTTGCATGATATAAATTTATAATCATACGGGAATTATCAGTGTGTACGTGGAAAGACAAAAATGTGAGGTTAGATCTAGAATCTACTTCACATACGGAGCCGTGACATCGCCTCACCAGTCTGCTTGTGACCACGGCCGGTGTAACCTGGTCGAAACGTCAAGCAAAATAAGGTATGTAAATACCTAATGCATGATCGCGTTAATTCCCGTATGATTGTAAATTTATATTCTGATGATTAAAATGTCTATAAAACCTGCTATAACACTACCATAATATTCTTACACAATCTAAATTTCTTTAATACAAAGATCTCTTTTAAATATTCACTAATTTTGCGAGCGATATTATGACTAGACAAGAGGTGAAAAGCTGAACATCAAAGGCAGTATCAGGTACTAATGCGAGAGGCCTAGAAAACTGAGATAACTAAAACTTTCCTTAGTTTATTTGACGCCTTATACATTAATTAGATAGGTTAAAAGAGATGGCGAAACCTAGCCATCTTTAAATGAAGACCAAAATTTAATTAGAATCCTGAGAATATCATTTAGACTTCGTATTACAAGTACCAATTAGATGGGTTCTACCACAGTGTTTTTTTTTTTTTATATTATAGCCTACCAAAGTGACTCCACCCCGCCTGATGGTAAGCAGTCAGTGGAATCCAGAAGTGGTGGCTACCATACCAAAATCTATCGTCTTAAACTGCTGGTATGGTGGCCTCCACTATTAATGGCGGCTGGGAATGGGGTTATGTGAAAGGAATGAGGGAGGTGAGGAAAGAGGATAGGGGGGAAATTGGGCCTCCGGCGCTCTCACTCACCGAACGAAACGCAGTAGTACGGATACTACTACTCTTAAGTCGATCTTCTATGAGAGGGTAGTACTTCCCCGGACGATCCGGCCCATTCATGCTGAAATCAGCGTGGATCTACTACCGTACAAGTTAGATAGTAGTAAGAATATTATTAACAACAATATTTTGAGTAATATTTCTGAGCTTTTAAAGGAAATATATCGCAGTAGTACATACATGAAGCACTTAGAATGCTGCACTCAAGCCAACGTTTCGTATCCCGCTATTCGCAAGATATTTGTGTCAATTTCTTTGAAGCCACGCAGATCAGCCCGTTGCTGGTATATTATACTAGATGCGACCCACGACTTCGCCCGCGCTTAAAATATTTTTTTACTCCCTCGGGAACCAGACTGAGTTTCGGGATAAAAAGTATCCTACGTCCGTTTAAGCTATCAAATCTATATAAACAGGTAGGTAATAATTGACAACCTCTGTAGTTCGGTGGTACTGTGTATGGACTGCCACGCAGAGGTCGCGGGTTCGATTTCCGCTCAGTGCAAATATTTATGTGCATGAACATGACTATTCGCATTGGTCTGGGTGTTTCTATGTATATTATGTATGTATTTACAAAAAAAAGTATTTAAGTATACATATGGCCGCATTCTAGAACTCATAACACAAGCTATTAATATTATTTGCTTACTTTGGCTCTAGATGACGATGTGTGTAGTTGCTGTGTATTATTATTATCGAAATTAGTTTAGCTGTTTAGCCGCTGAGTGGTAACAAACACACACATACAAACAAACTTTCGCATTTATAATATTATTAAGATTCGTATGCAAAATTAATTTGTTAATATCAACCTATACTAATTTACAGAACTAATAAAATAGTTGACAGCAAATATTGTTCTAAATTGAATCTGTAAATGAATTTGTGCAATTATTTTGTGGTGTCCATGAACACTGATCTTTGTTGTTCATAAACATGCAAACAACTGTGCATTGAATTCTATTTTTCTAAAACATTTATAATATTGATCCGTAGCGGTATGAACTAAGCCAAATATAAAAGTAGTCAAGAAATATAACGAATACAATTATCTTAATTAACAACATCAAAAACATAATTATCCAGATGTCTACTATTTACGTTATTATCTTATCAAAAATGTTTTTTTCGTTTAAATAACTCTCTATCTTTATTAATTCAAAGGTTTGAATTGTGCCTAGCTGTGTTGTCAACGTAATGGTAATGTAATGAAAGATTTTGTTTATACGCTGATATTCCTTTGTACAATATTATAATAATATGTATAATCTCAAAGACTCAGTTTAAATCATAGTGTTTATAAATACTTTATATATATAAATATGAAGCAGAAGAGTTTGTTTGTTTGAACACGCTAATGTTTGAAACTACCAGTCAGATTTGAATAGTTCTTGATGAAGGTTATAGGCTATACAACATCACGCTACTGGTGACGGGAGCAGAGCAGTAATCTAAGATGCGGGTGAATGTTTGATACCAGGTGAGTATTATCGAACCAACTGAATCATGACCCATTTTACCGATAATTCGTTTAAAACTGTCAAATTTGTAAGATCTATCGTGTATAATAATGCCAGCCTGTTTACTGTCCCACTGCAGGGCAAAGGCCTCTTCCCATATAGGGAAGGTATGAGCATTAATCACCACGCTTGCTCAAGGCGGATTGGCTATTTCAGACTTTTAAGTCCAGGTTTCCTCACGATGTTTTCCTTCACCGTCAGTCAGAAATGTTTAAGATAAACTTAGAAAGTACATATGATTTGAAAATCACATTAGTACTTGCCCGGATTCGAACCCACTACTTCGTGTTTACGAAGCGGGTGTCTTAGCCACTAGACCATTTCGATTGTAAGATCTATCGTGTATACGTACTTGCAAATTCGCTTAAGACGTTTTTAAAACTATCATAACAACAGTTTAACCAGTAAAAATTCAGTGTCTAATAAAATGATAAAAAGCTTGTTGTCAAGGAAATCTGTCTTCTGGCGAATTTCGACCTAGTTGCATTTAAATGGATTGGCAAAATAAGCTTATAGTGGCTCATGATTCGATAGTACCAATGTTGTCTAAATCATATTTACTTTCTAAGTTTATCTTGGACATTTCTGACTGACGGTGAAGAAAAACATCGTGAGGAAACCTGGACTTAAAAGTCTGAAATTGCCTATCCGCCTTGAGTAATCGTGGTGATTAATACTCATGCGTTTTCTATATGAGAAGAGGTAGAACAGGCTGGTTTTATTATTGTATTATATGTATAGTTTATACTTGAACTACCTTTATAATTTGCTTTACAGTTTGTGCAAGATCGCTTTCACGTTAGTTGCAAGTATATCTTGTAACTAAAGTCAGGTATCAAAGTTGCTATATTGTTAGCAGTTTCGCTGTAATTGCGCTATTGATCCTATTGACTACGTCGGAAACTAAGCTATTTTCTTCGTTATTTTCTTAGTAAATTAAATTAAATAAGCTGGGTTTTTGTTCACGATGAGTTGAAATAACAGAATTAGCTATTTAAGGTTTTTAATGGTATATTTCTGAACTTTTATATGGACTACATTAGATATTCCGAGCATTACAAAAGAGGCTTCTTCGGTGTCAAAGTGATCTCGAGAGTGCTTGTGATTACTGTGCTCAGAGAGTTTGCTTTACGCCTAACATCTGTGCTGGTGGTGTGATAAACACACTAGACAAAACTTTGAGCCGAATACTTGTTCCAAATCTGTTCGTCTGATAATTGTATGTTTATAAACAACCCTTTAACTTAGGACTTATACAATAGTGCGGGAGTCGTCTAAAAAAAGTTGCAGTGCATCGATTTTAAAATCAATCATCAATTTGACTTTGATTTGTCTTGAACAGGTGCTACAGACAGTTTTAGGGAGATATGTTTTAATTGCGTGAAAAGTGTTTTTTTTTTAATACAACCTGCACTAGGGAACAAGCCCTGTGTTCCGGGGGACTGTATAAACATACATGTAACGGACACAAAGTACACCCAGACTCGGAACAAATATTTATGGATTACACAAAGTTTTGTCTCGTGTGGCGATTGAACCCACAACCTCGTGCACAGCTGTTCTTTGCGCTCCCACTGCACCACGGAGGCAGTTTTCATGAACTGAACAGGTGACACAGGAAGTTTTAGGGAAATATGTTTACGGTAGTAGATCCACTCTGATTTCAGCATGAATGGGCCGGAGGAAGTACTACCCTCTCAAAGAAGATCGACTTAAGAGTAGTAGTATCCGTCCTACTGCGTTTCGTTCGGTGAGTCAGAGCGCCGAAGGCCTAATTTCCCCCTTTTCCTCATTCCTCACCTCCCTCATTCCCTCCCCCTAACCCCATTCCCAGCCGCCATAGTGAAGGCCACCATACCAGCAGTTTAAGACGATGGCTTTTGGTATAGTGGCCGCCACTTCTGGATTCCACTGAATGCTTACCATCAGGCGGGATGGAGTCACTTTGGTAGGCTATAATATAAAAAAAAATTAAATTCAAAAGTGTTTGCAACCACAGTATTCTCTTTCTGAACTAACTTCATAATAATGACTCTCGAAAATTCACGATTTGTCTACAATTGGTGAGTTGTGAGGCAATTTGTTTACCCACGGACTGAGCGCTGAAAACAAAATAATTCCAAAGAAACATAACTTAAAATTTACAAAGAGAATGTCTTAATTTAAAGATAAATAGCACACGAAGTTGTAACAACAAAGTAAAATAATGTTGCTAGTAACAAATGTATACAGGTTTAGACAGTATTTTTTGGTTTGGAAATATTTTTTGAGTTTTGTACAGGAATAAAAAATCTAGTCGTACGATGAAATTTCAATTCTATTAAGCAGCATGTTTGTAAGTTTTGTTGTTGTTCTAGTATTCTCTTGCTCCTTATTAAAACAAACTAATTTTAGCTTCTAAAATTTGTATGGTAAGTGAAAGTCAGTTCTATAAGTCGATTCTTCATTCGCTAGGATTTATTTAGGCTTAAATTCATTCAAAAAGTCTACTACTGGAGTATAGGCCTTAAACGTTTTCTCTTTAATTGCGAATGAGCTACTTTCATTACATAAAATAGCTATAAATATTTGTAATTACGTACTAAATACAAACTTAAGTAATAAAATATCCTGCATTTTGCAACGAAAGTACTCTGTTTTTATGTAGCAGCTTGGCATTTTATTTCTCAACTGAAATATTATACTTGCCATAATCTGAAGAATATACACATAACATAAAAAATGCAGTAAATGTTGAAGTTCTGTACTTATGCTTGTACTCAAAAGTTTTCAGACGGCGACGTTAAGTTTGAAAAAAAGTTGTACAAATGTCGTTTACGTCGCTGAATGGTTCTTAAAATTTTATGGTGAAATTCAACATGAATGTTTTGATTTAGTACTCTTATTTCTAATGTTACTTGATTTGTTTATTGCATGTGCTGCTGTTAATATTTACGTAATGCTCGGTTAGTTGTCGAAAGAGCAGAAAACGAAAACTAAGAGACTTCGTTCGAGTTTCATGTTATGAAAAAAAAATATATAGGCACGAATTTAAAACTCCTTATCAGCATGTATTTGCTTTCCATATTAATTTCATGTCTTTTAAAAAAAGCTTCTCATAAAATCACTACAGTGAGGGCCACCATGTTAATACTTCAACAAAATGCTTTTTGGGGTGGTATACACCGTTGCCGAACGCACTAGACTGGTATACAGAATGGCGTAAGCTTTGTAAACTAACAAAAAAAAATGATATACATAACACAAAATTATAATTATCAGTTCAAAAATACCACAAAAACCATCGATGGTTTACCAGTGGTATATATCAGCCACAACGTCTCGATAAATACATAAATTTTAACATCTACCTTATTAACAATTTAATTAATATATTATTAACAATAATCTAATATCGTGTAAACATAGAGAGACTGTAATAACATTTTTAATCAGATAAGAAATCTGACTTTACAATCTGATTACTACAAAGACTTTTGTGTAAAAAAGTTAAAATTATAATTTAACCTTTAAACATGTAAAATTTGAGGTCAACAAAAATTATCTAATTTAAAGTAAAAACTTATCGTTAATAAAATAAAGAATACTTTATGATTTTTTCCTCATAAAAACAGCTATATTATTATATAAGTTCTCTTTAAGCTTTCTTCCAGGAGAATATCCTCTAGCATAGCTTGATTTATTTTCTACACAACTCAATTTCTTCACAAAATTCTCAAACATTAATTTCGCGGAGGCATTCCTTCACCTATTTTTAGCAAATTCAAGGGACATTTTAACTGCCGAACTCAGCAACCCCATTCTTAGCTGTACGTCGTAACTTCTGAGGTCGTAAAATGGCAAAAATAAAACAGTAGTACTTGACGGTTATGGTTACAGGTTCAATAGAAGCTTGTTTCTTATGTAATTTCATATCTGACGTTGTTTTTCTTATTGCTTTTGTCTCTTGTTATGAGGAAGGTATTTTAGTATTTGTCAAACTGATTGCGGATATATTTTGCTGTGCCTGAAGAATAATTTATATTTTCCTGTTACGTGATGCAACAGTATAAAATTCGTTAGACCTACCTAGGTCGAAGACTAAACATAAGCCCACTCAGTTTTGTGGGTACGGAAAATGAGTCCCTTTGTAATGCTACTGCTTTATAGGCCTCTGTATCCTGTAGTTTCTTATAATGAAGTTTTGGTTTACAATGATCTGCTTACGCAACGTCTAGCAAACCATTAGTTAAAAACAATATGCTAAACCCGAATTAAGCAAGTAGCAAAAGTATGGTTTTATTTAAATTTAGGGTATAAAATTTTGTTGACTGCCAGCAACAGTTTAAGCCTCAAGTTTAACGTATATTTTTTTTTTTTTTTTTTTATTAGCCTACCAAAGTGACTACACCCCGCCTGATGGTAAGCAGTGAGTGGAATCCAGAAGTGGTGGCCACCATACCAAAAGCCATAGTCTTAAACTGCTGGTATGGTGGCCTCCACTATGGCGGCTGGGAAAGGGGGTTAGGGGAAGGGAATGAGGGAGGTAAGGAAAGGGGAAAGGGGGGAAGCTGGGCCTCCGGCGCTCTCACTCACCGAGCGAAACGCAGTAGTACGGATAGTACTACTCTTACGTCGATCTTCTATGAGAGGGTAGTACTTCCCCGGACGATCCGGCCCATTCATGCTGAAACCAGCGTGGATCTACTACCGTATAAATACCGTATATCTAGAAATTATTTCATATTTCGAAGATTTAACGTTAGTACTCCTAGTTGTAGTAGTACGAGTACTTACTGGGTTTGTTTTACCATGTTTTAGACCTTAATTATTGCTGTTAGGTAGGTAGATCTGCGGTTTAGACATTGAGGTATTTAGTTGCCTTCTAACTTCTTATGTGTTGTAAGTTTCTCTTCTTATAAGTCTTTATTAATCATGTTTGTTAGATTAACTTAGTAATCTTAATTGTGCAAGTTAAATTTAAAAATAGGTATAATTAGAAAAGCAGTTTTGACATTGGAGGACAAAACATCATCACAAACATCACCAAAAAAAAAAATTTATACCTCTCAATTTACTGATTACACAGCTAAGTAACTTGGTTCTATAACACGCATTGCAGACAAATTCACTAAAAATGAAATGGAAGCGTGGCTTTGGTAACATTTTCAAGTATTGCCTGTCTTACCATCTACTTGAATATTTACTTTGCGATATTGGTTCTAGCGATATGTAACATTTAAATATTTAATCTTGACGCTTAGACATACGTTTTCTTGAATACTAAATGTTCTCATGAATTCATATTTTGAAGTGAAATGAGGTCAAGATAAAAAAGTAGAACAATTGTAAAACATTTGTGTATTAATTAGCGATTAATATTCAGAAGGTTTCTACTGGTTAGGATCGTAAAGATAAATTGGCGGGAGCATACCTGAATGGTTATGAAACATCTGTTTACCGGTCTAAGTAACCATTTTAAATAGAATTATATATACGTGTTTATAAATACGTGATATAATTTAATTTTACTGTAATAGTTGATTAGTTACTAATAGACTGTAAATATGTACGTATATAAGGCGTTAAATGGGCAGACCACAGACACCAGACACAGGAACACGGCAATGTACGTAGAAGATTTTTGTTCTGATGGCCTGAGACTGAAACTGTACAATTTAAAAAAAGAAAAGCTTAAAATAAGGCCACTTTTATTCAAGTTAATATTTTTGTGCTATAAAATCTCTTAGCTTACTTGACTGCCTTGGTGGTGCAGTGGGAGTGCAAGCGACTGCTGTGCACGAGGTCGCGAGTTCAATTCCCGCTCAGTGCAAATGTTTGTGTGCATAATCATGACTATTTGCATTGGTCTGGGTGTTTTTATATGTATAATTTGTAAGTATTTTCAAAAAAAGTATTTAAGTATGTATATCTGCATTCTAGAACCCATTACACAAGCAATAATATATGCTTAATTTGGGTCTAGATGGCGTTGTGTAGTTGTGGTGTTATTATTATTATTATTACTTATTAACCTTGCATAAATAATTTACAAAGAGAGTTTAAAAAAAAAGATGAAATGATTGACAGAGTTACTAAGGGTGAAGAACTAAAATTTGTTATTAAGGTCAGCGGGTCTAATCGACGTGTTACAATAAATTTTGTAAAAGATTCATGAAAAATTAGTTGAAAAGGTCAGCGTTGTCCCACGCCAAAAGGAATTCATTAAAACTCCAAGAAAATTAGGCAACTTTTACAAATCATTAATCTTGTAGACGAAAAATATTCTTGCACAGCTCTGTAATGTACTAATAGGATACTTTGAAGGTTTGCCCTCTGTGGATTCACTTTCATAGCGTTTGGGTATTAAATAATCACACGGAAAATTATTTTCAGTGTTAAATTGATTTCATTAGTATGATGTTGATTTTGCATAAGTTGAAATTATTACTTATTGACTATTGCTAACACTTTCACTATTGATCAAAGCATAAAATCGGTCAATACAGAGGTCCTATATCCAGCAATAGACTTCTTTCATTAAAATAAGATGAGAATTTAACACATTTCATCATGTAACATATATAAATGTACATGTACAAACATATCAACGTATAAGTGTCCTTAAAACCTCTGAGTCGGAGGCGACCAGATAATATTTTATACCTTCACGCTAACATAAAATCTTCATAAACCTCTTCACAAATGTTTTATGTGTTCCTGTAATAAAACTATTTTATCAGGCGTATTATGCTACCCTGAAGGACACCGAATCATTTCTTTCTTTTGTGTCCATTGCAGATTATTTACGACAAGACTCCTTGACTAACTATTGATAGAGCGCAATGGACTTAAAAGCGGACATAAGAAACCGTAACTTTTATCTTTCCTGAAGGTCCATTTTAGTAGCAGAAAGGTCTTCACGGTAATAAAATGCATTAAATTCAATTTTTTTTTTCGCTGACCCATCCTGAATAATGTTTTTGCACGTTTTTGCTCGGATAAAGCAGATCGCGCAGGATATAATAACTGTTTCTGATCATAAAATTGAAAATATAGCGTCAGTTGGTGTTATCGTTATTGCTAAGTTTATTGCTTGTACATTATTATAGTGTAGTAGTAATACCTTTCACTTTATTGAGAATTATAAAATTTTAACGTTTTATAGACTGTGTTTGTTCTTCAGTATCTAATAGCATTTTCAAAAATATAAACAATATTGATTTTGTTATTAACAAAAAATGACAGTTACTCGAGCCCTTACGTACATAATAATTCAAGACCATTGACTGATATTTTTCTTCTAGATTTTATCGAACACTAACCAACTGTTTGGGAGCTCCTATTCTGCTCTTTTATTTTAATAGTCTGATACAAAGGCACACGTGAGATAAATCAGTCATAAAACAATATTGAGTTTGTGTGTTTTCTGAAAT
The DNA here is from genome assembly GCA_963082885.1 of Parascotia fuliginaria. Lineage (NCBI taxonomy): Eukaryota > Metazoa > Arthropoda > Insecta > Lepidoptera > Erebidae > Parascotia > Parascotia fuliginaria. The sequence continues at coordinate 10,484,905 of OY720197.1, forward strand.
TATACTAGTTAATACAAAATGTTTTTAAAGTTTTAAACTAAAGAAGTTGTTCCATTTAAATTTCACCTGAATCAGAAAATGAACTTCAAGACAAAGAAATGTATTATTCAAAAGTATACCAATTATGTCCCAAGTCTCAGTTAAGCATCAGAAATTTAAGTTTCTTCGAATTGTACCAACTTTTGTTATCTTACAATATTAATGTTAGCAGCTCTCGCAATATTGTCCAGTCTGACAGACTTATGAACCCTGAATTACTAAAAAGATTAACGTTTGAACCATAAAGGAAGGAAAACAGAAAAATCTTCGCAAACAGCGCATTCTCTAAGAAATATAACTGCAATATTAAACTATAAAACCAAATCTTTTGTGAACCGTACACACAAGTTGCTCGACTTTTCCAGTCTGTTATAACTCGACCTTTTGTTTCAAATACTTTAGCCTTCACACAAGTTCTTTATAAAATGGAACATTACTAACGTCCAATGTTACATGGTCCAAGAATAATGTTTTGAGTTCCCTTTTTCAAAGCTCGTCTATATTGACGAGGGGGTTGAGGTAGATCTAAGTTAAATGGATGCTGTGAAAACATTGTTTCATGTCAAGAATTGCTCCCAAGAGAAGTAACGTTTCGAAAAATGTGTTTTATACTGATGCGAGGTTTACATTGTGGGAATGTATGGAATATTACATATTTTGAATTTGTATAGATGTTTTTGAAAGCTGCCGAGATGGCTTTGGAAGTGGGAACATGGTGTCTGAACCTCTTTATGATTGTAGGGTCAACAAGGGATCATGGGCACACAAATAAAGCTCCCAAAATGACTCTTAGTCTGGTTTATCGTACTTTTACTGCACAAGAGTGAAAAATAAAACCTGTTTTTGCAAACATTGTGACACATTGTCTACGAGTCACACAAAGGTCATGTACATTCACTGTGTGTCTTCCACTGTTTAGAATTTTTTATCAAAAGTCTTTTGTGATCAAGATGGTGATGGCTAAAATTATAATTTATAATAAACTAGAATACAACCATCACAGAATAGAGTGCGGATGACAGCTCGTATTGGTCTGCTTACATAAAAAAACCAAAAACTACCCTCAAAATCTATACTATTATATAAAGCGGCAGAGTTTGTTTGTTTGAACGCGCTAATCTCTGGAACTACCAAACAAATTTGAACATTTTTTTTTGCGTATCATAGCCCAGTTCATGAAGGCTTTGTAACATCACGCTACTGACGACGGAAGCAGAGCAGTAAGCAAATACGCGGATGAAACAGCGCCGCGGAAAGCTAGTATTATTATAAATGTCATCTAATAGATTACAATTAATAATAATAATAATAATATAATAATATGTGGACACTATCACACATCGTCATCTAGTCTCAAGCTAAGCAGAGCTTGTATTATGGGTACTAGATAATTGAAATATAATACATATACATACTTTTTTTTTTTGTAAATACATACTTAGAATACATAGAAAACACCCAAACTGAGGATAAATACAAATGTTCATCACACAAATATTTGCCTTCCGCGGGAATCGAACCCACGACACCCGGCGTCGCAGTCAGTTACACTAACCACTAGACCAACGGTGCAGTCAAAATTATTATTGTGTAATGTAATGTAACGTCAAAATTATATTATATCTTAAGAAGATAGCTCGTTCAGCATCAAAGATTTCCTCGAAATTCAAACATTATATTTTACATAGTCATTACAAAGATACCAACATTTTGTCCGGCTACTACACTTAATTGGACTAAAAATTTTCTGATCTAAACTTATTTAGGCAAATTTCTTCTCTATTCTGTTAACTATAAGAGCTAAGGATGACTGTTGTGTACGCAAATATAATTTTGTCAACTTTTCACAAGAATTCTTTCCAAACTTAAAGAGCTTACGTTTTATATCTTATTCGGTCGACATAAAGTTGCTTTTGCATAATTAAAGATGAAAATGTAAATTTGTAAATGTATTTTTTCACGAGTAAAGTTGGTAGCAGTTACAAGGGTTTCTGAATAATTAGCTGAAGACAAATGTATTGGAAATCTGTTGAGCACTTAAAGTCAATAGGATATAATGGAGAATGAAAGGACCCTCGCTTTTACGTTAGAAAAAATGTATCGGAGACATTTGTGTGAACGTTTAATTAGATTAAACGAATGAAAAGTGGAGGTGTTTATCAGCTGCCATATACTTATCCATTCGTAAATTGTATCGTATTTTCTTACATATTTTAAAACTTCATTTACGAATTCTATTAGTAACTTATTAAGGACATTTTGGATAATACTGTTGTCAAAAATTTTAGATTTTAGTTTTATAAATAGTTATTAGTAGTAATTTTTTTATTGATGAGCTTTATAAAATAATGCTATTTCTGACTTATTTAAAAAGACTAAAGTTTATACTAAAATACACATAATAATGAAATATAGTAATATCAGACAATCCTCATTCCCTTTTTTACGACAGTGTTAAAAAAAATATTTGTCTCAAATTAAAGTAGTGAGTTTTATTCTTAGGAACTATTATTAAAATAATATTCCAGAAATAGGCTTAAACTTGATTAAAACCATGTAAACCATAACTTAATAAGCAATCACGTAACCCACAAACATGTAATCTTAGATTGTTAACCCTCAATCTAATCAACCCTATACTGCTACAATAATAACATAACACTTGGGCACAAACGACCGGCGACAGCGTACGGGTTAAATTTAAACCTCGTAAAACTTTATTTCATTGTTATCGCCTAAGGCTTTAGGAATTTTCTAGCAGCGCTATGGGGTTAAAATGGGTTTTTGTACACAATTGGGTAAGCACTCTTGGGACGTTAGAGGGTTGATTTTCATATCTACAAGATTGTAATCAGTAAGGGGTTAACACTGACACTTGACAAGTACAATTATTGTGATGTCTTCTCACTCTTGTTTGAGAAAGCGCTATGTTCATTAATTGTACCTGTTTTAGTTATTAAAGAGGTATGCTTGGATGGTAGCAAATGTCGCTCTATAGTAACTGCTTACCCCATTAATGGGAGACAGGCGTGAGGTTATGTGTGTATGTATGAGAGAAGGCATGAGCATTGATTATCACGCTTGATTAAGGTAACTAAATTTCAATTTCATATTTAATTTTTTTTAAAGTCCACGTTTTTGCATTTAGAGCATTTAGGTTAATTGATAAATTAACACTTATGAACCTTAAAATAACAAAATGTCAGCCAATTAACCAAACACAGCCAGTTCGCTGACGTAGGGTAGAGCCATGAGAAGAACTGGCAAGAAACTCGGGCAACTCTTTTTAATTACCAGGCTATGACAATTTTTTGTAAGTTACAATTTTAAGTAGCATGCAAAGTGACGCAGGCAATACACTTAACATTATAGTTAGTTACAAGTTTCTGATTTGTACAAAAAAAAAGTTAAATGTGTGCTTTGCATTTTGCTACAAAATTGTAAAAGCAATATAGTAAACGTATAAGTCCAAGGTAAACTTAAAAAGTATTAAAATTACAATGATATTTTGTCCGCTTCCCAACAACCTTAACAGGGTGTGACTACTAAGTCATCACGACTTTTACTACATGAATGACATCTATGGTCTATCAAACAATCAGTTATGAACAAAAAGATCCTTAAAATTTTTTTTTTTTATTCGATTCCTTAATCGTTATCCTTCCCCTCGAATATATTATACATACACTTGTAAGTGACGAGGGAGGAAGGAACTCTTGAATTAAGCGACATTTTTCATTCAGAGCCTTCCTTTTATCTTTTGATGTCATTAATATACCTTTAAGGGAGAAGTTACATAAATTACAATAATGACATGCTGAGTTTAGATGTAGCTGTGGTGTGTTAGATGGATAAAGATAAAGTTATTGTTTTATTATTATACTATTATATAAAACGTAAGAGTTTGTTTGTTTAGACCATTCAACACCGAGTACTGTAGAGCACTATGGGAGAGACCTTTGCCCAGCAGCGGAATATGTTAAATAAAAAAAAAATGTTTGTTTGTTTAAACACGCTAATCTCTGGAACTACACATCGGATTTGAAAAATTATTTAGTTAATTTTTGAATATGATAGCCCAGTTCTCGAGAAAGGTTATAAGCTATGTAACATTACGCTACTGGCAACGGGAGCAGAGCAGGAAGCAAAGACGCGAACGGACAGAACTACAATCCGATGTGATAGGTACCAAATAAATATTTAGTTACCTTCTGGCTAATGTTATACCTAACAGTTACTTCAGTAAACTTCTGGCTAATGTTCGAGAAGCCTTTTTTTATATAAATCTACCAAAGTGATTGTACCCCGTCTAATGGTAAGCAGTCAGTGGAATCCGGAAGTGGTGGCCACCATACCAGAAGCCGTCGTCTTAAACTGCAGGTATGGAAGCCTCCATTATGGTTGCTGTGTGTGTCGAAAGCGTCAACGTAAAAACAACTCGCACTAGGCGGGTGCCTATCATTTCCTAAACAAACCTGACAAGTGACTAAAAAAAATTACATCTAGCAATTCCATTGTTAGACGTATTTTTTTGTTTTAGCTTATAAATTATATATATACAACAGTTTTATAGTGTAAATATTTTTCAATGTCAATATACCTGTTAAATTTTTTAACAAATTCTTTATAGTTTTTTGTTTTTGTAATCCTTCATAATGACTGTTTACTTAAAATATTAAAATTTATTTCCAGAAACGTTGAAAAACAATACCAGTATACAATTAAAATTCAAAACAAATAAATCAACAACTTATTTTATAACAACACTGAGCCCAAATTAAAAACAGATTGATTTTTAATATGTGTACCTACGCCATTTTTATTAAGGTACAGTTTAAAAACAAAACATTATTATCTTTTTTTACCTCGTAAGCACCACATATATGTACAAGACTATAACATGCATTATAGGATCGTAATTGCGCCTCCGGTTAAGCCACTCAACGACAATGCTTATAGAAAATCATTGTTTACGCCCGTTTTTGAATAAAAATTTAGTACTTTCCTTAGTATTCACACGTGCTGAAACCAGCAAATATCTACTACCGCAGCTTACCGTATACGTTGTTTAAATACCGTAAATGTTATCATCATAATGTTCCGTAAAAGTTCAAAGTTAAAAAAGTACCTGAAACAAGCAAAACAAAATTGTTACAAAAAAATTGAGTTATTCCGGTCTGATCCCCTGTATCTAACACCCTGGTGATCAGTTTAAATTTATTATATTTTTTATTTCGGTCTAATCTCCGCATAGGGGATCAGAAATAATATTAAATATGTTATTCCGGTCGGATCTCCGTTGTATTTAATTTATAAACATCACATTATCAGTTTTAAATCATAGTACGTATTGTACCGTAATGTATGTATTGTACAGGCTATAGTCACCGCAATTGGCAGGTGGATTAGCGACCACGGTAAGATGCCAAATGGTATTCCCTATACGTCTCTTAAAACATCCTTTAGGTTAAGAATGGCATGGAATGCTACCATATTCTAAACCAAAAAACCGACAAAATCGACAAATCATTTGCTGATAATGAAAATGAAATGAAATTTTATTGGGCATGATTTTGTGTATGTACAAATTAGACCTTAAATTTATACAAGTTCTCCAGAATCTGCCATTTGGCGTACAAAGTTTAAGAAATAGACATGTTACCTACAATTGTTACATACATTAATAAACCATAACAATCCATACTAATATTCTAAATGCGAAAGTAACTCTGCCAGTCTGTCCGTCTGTCTGTCTGTTACGCTTTCACACCTAAACCGCTAAACCCATTTTGATGAAATTTGGTACAGAGATTAGACCTCGGGAAATCTTTTAAAAAAATTATTAAAAGGGATTCTAAAAGGGGATGAAAGTTTGTATGAAAAAACGTCAAAGTAAACGGAGATATAACCAACATTACTTAATTTTTAAATACTTTATGTACAAAAACAAAGTTGATACACGCCATATTGTCTGATTACATAATAGTGACATCGTTATCTATAACCTAGTTAAACCCGTAGAGTTATAGCTACTGCAATAATCAGTGACAATGTTTGATCCAGATCTTCCAATTAATGCTGAATAATGATGCAGATAATTATCTGACGCGAAGTCTATGCATAAACTATATTGATTTTAGTTCAACCTATATTATAAATTTTGTTGCATGTTATCGACTAAAATAATGAATATGTTTCAACTACGTATTCAGCCAACTCATTATATCAGCCAAAAAACATCCACTGCCTGACATTCAGCTAACTAACCCTTAGCGAAAACCAAAATACAATGAAACTACTTTCTTGGAAATTTTTGGTAGGATAGGAAGGGTTATATGTTACCAAATCACTACATTAAATAGACAAGTTTTCTTAATTAATGAATTATTCTAACTATTCTAAAATAATACAATACACGTTTAGAGGTACGGGTGTAGAAGTATAGGATGTAAACGGAACAACCCGTATTCTACATCAGTGTAAAACAAATTGTTTATTGAAGGCATGTGACAATTTATTTCCCTTCGGAAATAACAACTGGATTAAGAAAATAATATTTCCGTAGGGAAATTTCTTACTGAGTTCATCTACAGGTGATCTCTGATATTCCGTGTTTATACTATTATCAATATGTACGACAGTAGAGTTACAAGGACCTATGTCAGCACTAATATATATGTATATATAAATGAATAGCACTTACTTTATCCGATGATTCACATAAAGGAAATACTCAAGTATCTTCATTTAATATTTTTTTAAGACATGTTGTCACACTGTACATGGTCTGCGATACTTCAGCTCCCAAATTTATAATTTACATACCGCCTTGGATGTATTGAGAGTGTATACAACTATTGTGCAAGTAGCTTGATTTTCTTAGTATAACTTTGAATGAACCATAAAAATTGATGCCAAGTCTGGGTAATCTTCACGCCGAGTGGTTAGGACAAGAGTTAACTGCATACCTATCATAATAAATATCTCTCATAACCATACTAATATTAAAAATGCGAAAGTAACGCTTTCACGCCTAAACCACGTATAACCTATTTTGATGAAATTTGGTATGGACATAGATTAGACCTCGAGGATCTGTTATCACGATAAATGACTATGGGGTTGAAATAGAGGATGAAAGTTTATATGAAAAATTGTGAATGTATAAACCGAGATATAACTGACATCCATGCGGGCGCAGCAGGGCGGAGCTGCGAGCAACAGCTAGTTCAAAATAAATTTATATCAGCCAGTATACGTCTTCAAGCAAATTTTGTGACATCCACAACAAGTAAAAAATTTAAGCGAAACCACTATTTAAACCACTATTTCTACACTTTTATTTAGCATCAAAACATTGTTGTACACTACCAAAAAGAAACTTTCTATTAAATTATCTTTTAAAATCTGCCAATAAGAGGTAGACCTAGGGTAAATCTAAAACTTTCCAGAAAATTCTCTTTTAAAATATGTCCAGCTTCTATTTTGCAAAATGTAGCCTACAAAATCCAATCTGTGCAGTCATATCCCACAAAATCTATTGAGACTTTCACGAGCCCGGTACTCCGAGCGATATGGACACTGGTATTATTACAAAAACTTGAACGAAGCCATAGGTAATAGCTAGTACGCTGCTACCCTTGTTACTATTTTTAAAGAGCTAGAAATATCACCTGTGGAATAATGTCTCTCGGAAAACTTAAGAAGAAAGAAAGAAAGAAAGAAAGAAATGATATACTTATTCTGTGCTCACGAAATAGTATAATATATATACAGGATAAAATAAAAACACAGGTAAAAGAAGAAATGTTAATACTAATAAATATACCTATGTAGCCGTTTGTTGTGAGACTTTTAATACCGAAGCGACGCGAGGGCAGGAGAGAGGAAATAATAAAATCTTCCTTTGTCAATAAACAGTTATCAAACACAGCATCTATATTATTCAGGTACTACTCTCGTAGACTCAATTGTAATCGCAAGGTACGCCTATTAAGGGAATTGATGTTACAAATACGATAAAGCGATTTATTTAAGAACCCAAAGGGCTTTTGAATGATGCTCATTTGGAAGTTGCTGTTTTTATTGTGGTACAAGTGGAAATCTTGAAGAGGGAGACGCTACCCCACTAGAAAAGAAAGAAAGAAAGAAAAAACATTTATTCAAGATACCTTTCAAGATCAAGATACCCTTAAATAATGTATTTATTCATATAGGTTAATTAAATTAACACTTTTGAACGTTAAAAATTATAAAATGTCAGCCAATTAACCTACAGCCAGTTCGCTGACGAGGAGAGAGAGAAGAACTTGCAAGAAACTCAGGCCACTCTTTTTAATCGCCAGGTTATAACAATTTGAAGTAGCATGCAAAGTGACACAGGCAATACACTATATGTAACAAACGTATAGATAAAACCTCCTTCAGCTAAATTATGGGTGACCTGAACAAATCCTAATACTAGGTTGATCACTAACCACTCTATAAGAAGAAGAACTTATACGCAAGCTTTGTGATACAGGCACAAAGAATATTTACACGGAAAATAACTACAAAGAATTTGAACATTAATTTTTTTATAAATATCGCTTAACGACACGAATATTTAGAACTCATATGAATATTTGTCAAAACTCTGAAGGCCACCATACTGGAAGTTTTGCTTTTGGAATGGTGTCCGCCACTTCTGGATTCCGCTGACTGCTTACCATCAGGCAGAGTGGAGTCACTTTGGTAGGCTAATATAAAAAAAAAAAGGCCTCAAATTATTTGAGGAACTCCGCAGGTTACAAAAATATTTGCCTAATGTCTGAAAGTCACACACAAATGGAGATATCAGAGAGCGCCGGAGTCCCAATTTCTCCCCTTTCCTTTTTCCTCACTTCCCTCGATCCTTTACCTATCCCACTGCCACAATAGGCAGCGGCTTCGCAGAGTCCCTGGCATTGCAGGAGCAATACTAGGGACTTTGAGTCGTTCATGAGCGGCGGTTACCACTTACCATCACGTAGGCTGTTTGCTCGTCTGTCACTGTTGGTAATAAAATACACGCCATATTTTCTGATTACATAATAGTGACATCGTTATCTATAACCCAGTTAAACCCGTAGAGTTATAGCTACTGCAATAATCAGTGACAATGTTTGATCCAGATCTTCCAATTAATGCTGAATAATGATGCAGATAATTATCTGACGCGAAGTCTATGCATAAACTATATTGATTTTAGTTCTACCTATATTATAAATTTTGTTGCATGTTATCGACTAAAATAATGAATATGTTTCAACTACGTATTCAGCCAACTCATTATATCATCCAAAAAACATATAATAATAGTAATAAAAAAAAATATATGGTACTGAATATCATAATGCAACATACAAAATGACCTCATTTTGAACTGTGTGGCTTTACGGAAATAACAGAAAACCATTAGCCAAATATCAACGTGTTAAACACCAACAAAATATTTCAATTCTAATAAAATTACAAGAATTGCTTATGTGTAATTGTCTTTTAATAAACTTTATTTAAAATTTCCAATAAGCTTAAGAACTTTATAAAATATATCCTCTTATCTCTTGAATCGTACCAAACGATGCTCTGGAAGTAAAATCGTCTCGGCTCCTGTAAAAACTCATTGATTTTGTATTGAGAATCGTTTGAAAGAAAATGGCTGTCCCATTTGCCGTTCCTGAAATCTCCGAGGAATAATTTATTGTATGCTTTATCTGAGACTTGCTTATATTTAACATTATTGGTGATCAAAGTTACCATCGACTTTGAAGGGAACAAATGTTGAAATATTTCTATATACCTATTCTTTTATTATTTGTAAGGATATATTTCAGATATGATTATTTTACTCTTGTCGTGTTGTGATCAACTAATTAGGTGTGGATTAAGTCCGCCAATACATTCATATTGTATGAAAATAAATAAATAAATAAATAATCAGTATTACTTTTCATTTGAATAGTTATGTTTATATTATTAATTACGAAGTCGAAATGTTCCAGTGGTTATGGTACCCGATTCGTAAACACGAGGCAGTGGGTTCGAATCCGGACAAGTACCAATGTGATTATTAAAATCATATTATGTTCTTACTTTCTAAGTTTATCTTGGATATTTTTGACTGACGGTGAAGGAATACATCGTGAGGTTAAGTCTGAATTGCCAATTCGCCTTGAGCAAGCGTGGTGATTAATGCTCATGCCTTCTCTATACGAGAAGAGGCCTTCGCCCTGCAGTAGGACAATAAACAAGCTGGTATTATTATCAATTATTATTCTGTTAAACGTAGATATTGGAAGAATGTTGGTAAGCTGCCGAATTCAATATAACATTAGCATTTGTTTGGCTATGAGTTAAAATTACCATAATGTGTGCGCACATGTGTAATGTTGGAAAATTTAATTTATACAATACTATCACGAAGAAGGACATAACAACCTCATATGTTAAGAGAAAATGTATATAAGTGCCATGAATTTAAGAGTGATTTTTACAAAACGTGTATTTTGCAGTTACTTTATTTTGTTACCAATCAAGATAATACTTGTTAAGTTAATGTTGATCGTACAATGATAGGAAATACAAAAAAAACATTTTATTTTAAAATAAAATATCTAACCATCAGAAAAATTATCTAAAAATGAAATCAAATTGGCACGCTGAATCTTACGTCTAATGTAGTAAGGAATTAAGAATAGTATTTACCATAAGATTTCAAAAGTATCTATAACTATTATGTAAAGCGGAAGAGTTTGTTTGTTTGTTTGAACGCGCTAATCTCTGTAACTACCAGTGGAATTTGAAAAATTCTTTTTGCGTATGATAGCCCAGTTGTCGAGGAAGGATAAAGGCTTTGTAACATCACGCTACTAACTAACAGTAAGCTAGTATCATTATGTTCCTAATGACTAGGAAATTGTATTCAATATTTAAAAGTGAATACATCAAAGATCTATTATAGAAAGGTTCCCTATACGTGAATATAAATCTTCCCTATACCATCTCCAAATTATTGTATAGTAAGCTTATTGATATGAATACCGCTAGTAAATCCATCATGATACAAAATATTTTACAACTAGCATTTTTTATATAAATTATTAAATCAAACTTCGGTAAGACAATCGTGTAAACTATTTTGCAACTAAAGCATTTTAAAAATTAACATTATATTCTATCAGATATACAGTATTTTTCCAAAACAAATTGGCAAGGGTCAGTAGTAATAAATAATTCGAGACGTCTCTATTGAAGTTGCTAGTCCCTAGTGGGACTCTAAGGTACCATACATCTTGTAGTTGAAGTTCTCTAGGGGTCCCCAGGAAATGTCTTCAAGTTTTGCCCTTAAGGTACGGACGAAGAAAGTTATTTGTTCGTAGATTTGTGAGTGCTAGCTAGCAGAGGTTAAATTAAACATATAGCCCTTAAATTGAGATAAAGAATTTATTATAAACAAATACCAATTTGACAGTAAGGAGCATGATAACTGCCTTTCTCTGTGGTTACTGTGTATGGGCTGCCACACTGAGGTCGCGGCTTCAATTCCCGCTCAGTGCAAATATTTATGTTCATTTACATGACTATTTGCATTGGTCTGGGTTTTCTTTATGTATAATATGTAGATATTTACAAAAAAAGAATTATTTAAGTATGTATATTCACATTCTAGAACTGAACACAAGCTATAAGATATGCTTAGTTTGGGTGTAGATAGCGTTGTGTGGTTGTTGTGTTATTATCAATACAATGTCTTTGAACTTTTAAAACTGTACTTGTGCATGGTGTGTTTGAATATACAAAAATGTAACGTTATAGCTGATTAGAACCAAACGATGTACTCATTCGAAAAATCCAGTTTTACAATTAAAGGTTAAATAAATTGTTTGTGTACGATGTTGGAATTACAATTTTTTTTGTTACTTGAGAATATCATACCTCATTTTAACTTATTTTGTCTCACCCTATTGTGATGACATTTACTGTTACGCCTTGTCTAAGTAAAAATCGTTTTCATACGTTTAGGAAGTAATCTCAGAAGTGCTTAAAGTGTAAAATCATTTAGTCTTTCAGATTTTCACTGATGCATATTGATATAATAAGTAGTTAAGAGACCTTTCATTTCTTAAATGTAAGTTAAGGTTAAATGGTATTAAGTAGGGTTAACCTGAAGGCTAAGTAAAAATACAGCTCTTTAAATAAATGAATAATAATATCATATGGCAATGACATAGATAAAGAAGAAGTATTATCTAAATAGTTACAAGAATACAGTTTATTTTTTAAATTTATTTATTTACGCATGGTTTACAGAACATCAACTTATAGATAATATAATATTAACAGAACATAATAACAAAAAGAAATTTATTATACACTGTAGAACTAAATATACGGGAATTCACGATGATCGCGTGAATTCCCGTATATTTAGTTCTACAGTGCACAAGCCACAAGGAGTCTGCTTGTGACCACGGCCGGTGTAACCTGGTCGAAACGTCAAGCAAAATAAGGTATGTAAATACCTAATGCATGATCGCGTTAATTCCCGTATATTTAGTTTTACTATATCATGCAACGCGAAAGTTTAAAAGTAAATATTATACACTGGTCTAATAACTACAACATATTTCAATAATAGATGAGAACTATAATGTAATAGACATAATATATATCATATTAATATGAAATGATACACAAAATATTTATTTTATTTATCAAGAAATACATAAAATAATATAAACACCAATAGAAATTATAAATAACTACTTAATTACATCAACATAAATGGGTAAGTACCTATAAGTATTGATACAAAATTTATAAAAAAATATAAAAATTAATTGAAATACATAAAATGAAGTTTATCTAAATAAAATAATCTGTCTCTTGTCTACAAATTAAAACAACACTAAATGTGGAAGATATCTACGAGGCGCCAATCTTAATTAGTGCAACAGTGTATAATGATAATATAATATCTGGCATAAAGAAATGGGTGATAAAAATAGATTTTTGAATTTTCTTTTCAACATTAATTTGGCCAGGTTTTGATTACGTCAGGTGAATATTGATATCTAATGTTAGAAATTTCAGTAACTTAGCTCACAAACACGTTAAAATATATTTGTTTCAACAGCACTCTGGTATTTACTCTAAAAACTACATTTTCTTGTTTACGTTGCCAATCCAAAGACAGAAAATGATTTTAATTTTATAGTTTATTTTGTTTAAACTGCAATGTTCCATTCTGACAAAATTAAATCCGCTCCGTGCTCAGCCAACATGTTGACAGCTGCAAAGATCCCTACACTTGTCAATAACGGCATAGAACTTGCGTCCATGACACGCAGCGCATCCACGCCTTTCACTCGCATGCTGCTGTCCAGAACTACACCCATAGCGCAAGTACGACCATAATGATAAATCGAGGCTGACATCTTCAATGCATTACATTCCAAAAATGTATCTTTCGAGCACACAGACGAACACAAGCCTAAATCCAGCATTGTCGCATTCACGCTTTTAAAATATTTTGTATCCCTTACTCTGTCATAATCTTTTAGGCTTTTTGCCAATAATTTCAAGTCACTTTTATTGCTAAATGTACCAGGGTAAATAAGAGGAGTATCATGAGGATCTGCACTCGCTAGCAGCACTTTTCCTAGAGATTTTGGAGACGACAAACAATTTATTACGAATAGTAACACTCTATCTTTATTAGCATCAATCATTTTCTGGCAAATTTTATCCGTATACTTAAAGATGTTGCCGCAAAACTGTGCTAAGGAAGGCGAATTTTGTGGCACAATTATATTATATGTTAAGACGTCTGGATATTTCTGTGTTGAGTTAAAAGCGACAGCACCAATGAACGTTGGTATTGAAAATTTGTGAGGATTTGTTGGGGGCGGAGGCTCAGAAGACTTTTCCATCTCATACAAGACTATAGCAGGAATTTGGTCTTGAAAATTCTGACCTACAGGAAGATCTGCCACCACCTTAATTCCTAACGATTCTAAATGAGCTCGTGGACCAATACCAGATAACATCAACAGCTTTGGGCTCCCTATAACTCCTGCACACAGTATTACCTCTTTATTTGCATATACTGTGTATTTATTGTTAGAGATAGTTACCTCTACACCTATTGCGATTCCGTCCTCGATCAAGATCTTGGTAGCGGTAGTGAACAGAGACATGCATAGGTTAGTGCGTGACTTTGTTGCGCTCAAATACTTAAGAGAAGTGCTCTGCCGCACACCGTCAGCAATAGTAAATAGTGTATCTGCATAGCTAAGCATCGTTGTGACGTTTTCAATTTTTTGACCGAGTTCTCGGAAAGCTTCTAAATATTGGTTGACAATAGAGTGTGATTCTCTTGTTATATCTATCATGCCATTTGTACCAAAATAGTTGTCATAATAAGGTGATGCTCTTAAATCTCTGATTTTGAGATTTTCGATTTTTTCGAAATACTTTAGCGAGTTCTCGTAATTCCAAGAGTCGTCTCCTAGTAATCTTGCCCATTCATTGTAGTCGTGAGGAAACCCTCTGGTGTACAAGAGATGATCTATAGAACCGCTGCCACCGATCATCTTGCCTGCAGTAAGTTTGTAAGCAGAACCCTGTAGATTTTGAGCGGAGTAGCCATCGTTTTGTGTGGCGTAGTTGTAATCATACATAGAGCCAGGAAGGAGCGGAAACAGCCCTGGAAACTGCAAAACAAAACTATTAGTGACGAATATCTAGATTTATATATAAGTAGCTATCCGCAGCGCAGTTTCACCCGTGTCTTTGGTTACTGTTATTCTCTAGTCGCCAGTACCGTGATGTTATATACCTTTTCTCAAGAACTGAGCTGTCATACACAAAAAGAATTTTATTATTCAAAGCTGACTGGCAGTTCCAAAGATTAGCACATTTAAACAAACAAACAAACACTCTTCTGCTTTATATGATAGTATAGATGATCATCATCATCATCCATAGCCTATTGGTATCCACTGCTGGGTGTATGCCTCCTTTTGTGAATTCCACTTACGCTGGTCTTGTGCTGTGCCAAGCCAGGAGTTACACGCGACCATTACTGAGATTTGATGTCAATTATTAAGTCGTTTTAAGTTTAGTTATTAAAGTTCGGTGAGGAGCCCAAATGATATTAACAGATAAACTCAAAAGGTGATGAATCATTTTGAAGTATTTGAGCACCTATGGTTTGAGCACCTTTGAATCACTATTCATTTAATAAAACAAAAAGTAGACATTTGTTAGCAATTCTAATTAATTTATAAATATTATGGAACTTAACATTCCACATAATTTAAACCAGTTACCGAAAACTAACGAAAACTGGTTATTTTACATTTTAAATATTTGAATATTCATTAATTGTATGGAAGAAGATATAATATAATATATATACGTTTTGCTTTTTATTACAATTCAATTAACTAGTAACTTATTGCACGAAATGCAATAGGGCTTATTTTGCATTTATTACTTTCAAACAATTGTAATAATTTGGGAATCGAAAAAGTGACCTCATCAAATTAGTTATAAGTAAAAAGCTATCTTGGCTTTCGTTATTGTTATTCTTATGATCTAAATCAATTTACGAGTATGAGTTTGAAAACCGATTTCAACTTGGCTCGGAAGAGTACGATTTTATGAGAGGAGAGTCTTACTCACATCTTCAGCTTCTACAGGTGGATATCCACCTTCTTCTACAAGTAACACGCTGACGTTACTATTCTGTGTAAGTCTATTCGCAAGAACTGATCCAGCTGTGCCAGCACCTACTATTATGAAGTCATAACTTGCACCATCTGTAGAGTTTAAAGAAAACCCTGTCGTTAACCGCCCTATCATCCTCACCTCATTCATACCAGTTATTTGTTTTTATCAAATTCGTTAATCAATTGCTCTATTCATTTAAATGTTCTGTTTATATGAATTTTTACAACGCCCGAGGAATTATCTACATAGTGACTTTTAAAGGCAGAGAAATAATTAGTTTAGGTGAAGGTCTGATGCAATGTAAAATAAATACTAGGTACTTTAGTGCCTCGAATTTGTCACAGTCGTAAATATACTTATTTAGAGAGACAGATTATTCTAATAAAGAAGAAAACAATTGAAAATGATGATGAGAGGTGATAAAAATGGTGAAATGAGATAAGGTATCCTTAATGGTAGAGTTACGAAATTTAACGTAGTTACAACCCAAAATTACAGTGAAATAGTTTAACTGAAATAATAATCAATAATTTATTATATAACTTACCGGTTATAGTACATGGAGGTGGATATCTCCATGCTGTTAAGTTTAACATCTGCACTACCGCTAGTGCTGCATGCAACGATTGTACATTGGCATTAGATGCTGCTGCATCCATAGTGGCAGTTATATCATAAACTAAATTGAACACAAATAATATTTATTGTAAAGAATAAGGGTAAGAAAATATATATTAGAGAATTAACATAAGTATACTTACATACTTCACTATAAATTGAACCAACTTAACTTCACTGATGACTTAAGTTATTTTAGTTTTAAAGTAGAATATTTAAGTTTGTTTTATAACAGTTTAATTTAAAATGTCTGAAGGCATGAATAAATAATCTAATGACGTTAGTTGTGTACTAAAGTCGAATGCTGTCTGTCCTCACCGTGAGTACTCCGTCATAACTATTTATACGACGAAATGAATGAATGAAATAAATTTTATTTTTCTAATGATGATAAGTTTTAATAGTCGTATTGTAACAAATGTCTTTACCTATGATGTCTGTCTGATGTTTGCTTTCCGTGAAGGTAACAACAGATTTAAACAGAAGGCTGTAATAACAAGACGGTTAAGCCATGTTTCATCACTAGCTGCTAAAGTGTCTGATATATATCTAACAGAGAAAACATCTTCTAGTTAAATCTGTCAAATATATTTAAGACTTTATTAATTGTCAGTTAAGAGTAAAAGGCACTTGTGAAACATTTTTGAGTCTGATTGTTAGTTAAGTTTCGGATAGGTTGTCACGCACTTTATCAGCAAGTGGTGAAACATGGCCTTAGTCTTGTTATTACAGCTTTCTGTGTGTGTGATAAAAGACATGTTATGTTATCTGTTACAGACTGATAGTATTTGAAATTCCAGGTACGACATTTTCATAGTAGCCAAGCATAATTAAATGTTCAAAGGACTGTTTCGGTGACGTTGTAATTAACATGAGTACCTATGTAGGTATCACACAGCTAGTCATTTGTTAAGCTAACTATTTAGCTAGTACAATCGTAAAAAAAAATGTATTTATATTAAAGGAACAGTTCATAGAACATAAATCTGAACTAATAAACAAAGCGTAAAAGTCTGTTTGTTTGAACGCGCTAATCTCTGCAACTACCGGTTGAATGTGTTTTTTTGCGTTTGATAGCCTGTTCTTGAGGAAGATTATAGGCTTTGTAATATCAAGCTACTTTGGACACAAGCAGAGCAGCCAACCAAAGAGTAACTTATCGTGGGTGAAACCGCGCTACGAATAGCTAATAAAAAATGAAAGAATTCTAATTATTAAAAGTTAAAATAACACAAAAGTAAAAAGGTATTACAGCCTTTTGAAGCAAGATTTGAATTAAACATATAAAAAGCCAAAAATATACTCTTGATGTCACAGTTTCAGGAAGCCTAAATTATTTATACGCACTTCTGAAAAAGACCATGAATATTTTAAAGGTAACACAAGTAGAACAAGATAAAAACACAAGTAAAATATCACAATTTAAGTATTAAACATCTTTTTAATGCGTATACTGCTTAACTATTAAATAAAACTATACATACTAAATGTAAAGATGTGTTGTTAACTTATGCCATAATTATATGCCATACTAATATCGCAATCCTAAGTACATACTAAAAATAACTTGAACACCAATTGTCTAGAGTCGGGAGAGGCTGGTAATCTGTCATACAGGTCATCCTAGTACAGATACCAGTCTCTCACACAGATTTACCATAATATCTACCTGTTATTCTTAACCTAAGTTTTGCTATGTACCTGTATGCTGCCATTTTTCTGTGTGAGAGAAGAATATAAATTATTATTATTATTATTATTATTATATAGTTAGTGATAATTTTGTCAGACACATTTTTGTAAAATCATCACGCTCTATTGTAATATCATCAAATAATAGGGTCCGCAGAACCATTTCACCGGTTACATCAACGGTTACTGAATCTATTTTATTTGTGGTGCTTCTAAAATTATCACATTTGTATTTTTTAAATTGATTTTAGAAATTGTAAATTCGAAGTTAGCTACTTTGACTTTAGATGTTTTTTTATGCATCTGTCGCAGTGTTACTATAAAAGTTGTGACTTTATAATTTTATATGTGATATTATTATAATGCCTGTTGTAATTGTTAGAAGGTTACTGAACATCTTTCGTGAACCATACAGTAAGTAAAGTACAAGAAAAGAATTGTCATTATTTTCTAAAGGTGCTTATTAATAAGTGATATTATATTTAAGAACGGCGTATCTAATACATACTAACATACATTAATACATTTTATACTACGCATATATCGACAAAAATAAACATTTAGAAACAAAGTAAAATAGGCTTTATTAACTGAAAGCACGATGTTACTGATAATACAATCGGAGTAATGTCGGTTCGTATTTGTATCAGATGCAGAGCGTAAAAGCCTTAATGAATCTAATCTCATCACGAATTCTTCGAACTGTCGTAGTTAGACTTAGTTCATTTTGAACATTATCAACAAGTATTCTGTGATATCTTCATCATTCAATAATAGTGTTTTTGTTTAATTTTTTCAGAAACAGAATCAGAATCAGAATATTTATTTGTAATACATAGGTGGTTTTTTAATACAAGATGTCGAGCACTATGTTTTGTCACTTGGACATACAAATAATATAATTATAAATACTTTTGAAATAATAATTAATACATTAATAAGGAATGTCAATTAGTCACAAATTAGGTAAGTATGTCATTAAAATAATAATAGTAAACAATAATAATTTTAAAATTAACAGAAATAAACAATAATTCTTACAACATTATAATATCTTTATATCATCAAAAAATTCATTTAAATTATAATAACATTTTTCTATGAGGATTTTATTCATTATTTTTTTAATTGTGACAGAGGCAATTCTTTCACAGAGTCAGGAATTTTGTTATATATTCTAGGCGCCAAACCAAAGAAGCTCTTTTGCACTAGTGCAGTTTTGCACTTTACATGTGTTAATTTGTTGACATACTGGGTACGCATAGGAGCTTTTCTAACGGCTGATATCTTAGTGAACAAATTGCTATTTTGTTTTACAAAAAGAACTGTTTCCAATATAAATAATGATGTCAGTGTTAATAATTTTAAACTTTTAAAATGTGGTACACAGCTGTCTGTTGGCTTGAGATTACATAATGCTCTAACGTATCTCTTTTGTGCCTTAAATACCATATCGTGATTGGTTGATTGGCCCCAGAAAATAACGCCGAACCTTAAAATCGAGCCCACATGGTAAGCTATTAGTAGCGTTTGTCTGTCGACTTTTTTTGATAATTGCGATAAAGCAAAGGTGGATTTACTTAATTGTTTACATAATTGTTCGACGTGAGGTTTCCAGGTAAGTTGATTATCTATAGTTATGCCTAAAAACTTGGATTATTCCCATCTGTCCCTCTGGTTTGTCCCCATAGGGTGACAGATGGGAAAAACTGACTGTTTCTATTTTACAACCTTCATACGAGATATCAACGTTTGGTATTTCACATCTTTGATGAAAGTGCATTATTTTTGTTTTCGTTAGATTAATTATTAAATTATTTCTATTCAACCATTTGATTATGTTACTAAGAGAATTGTTTATGTCATTTTCGTAATTATTTTTTTTATTCTAGATATTTAAAGTACGGAGCCTGGAGATTTGTCACAAAGGTTCTAATAATATTTATTATCATTATTGATTCAATGTACCGACAAATCTTTAAAAATAGTATGTAAAAATTAAAAGCGCCCAAGTATACACTCTAGACACTAACGAAAAAAGTTGCAGTGTCACTTAATAAACAAAGTTTAAGCATTTTAATGTCTATTTATCTATATTTACACTTTGATGTTCCATGCTGACAAAATTAAGTCAGCACCGTGTTCAGCCATCATATTGATAGCAGCATAGATAGGTGCTCTTACAAATTGTGGCATAGAACTTGCGTCAATTACACGCAATGCGCCAACGCCTTTCACTTGAAAGCTGCTGTCCAGCACTGAGCCCATAGCACAAGAGCGACCGAAATGGAAAGTTGTGGTTGACATTTTCAATGCACAACATTCCCAGAATTTATCTTCTGAGGCCGCTTGTGGACACAAACCTAAATCTACCATTGAAGCATTTACGCTTTTAAAATATGTTGTATTTATTACTTTATTATAATCTTTCAGACTTTTAGCCAATAAATTTAAATCTGATTTGTTTTTGAATGTACCAGCATAAATAAGAGGATCATTGCTAGGGTCTGTACTCGCTAGTAGAATCTTCCCGAAAGACTTTGGCATCAACAGGCTATTTACTACGAATAGTAAAGTCCTACCTTTATTAGCTTCTATCATTTTCTGGCAAATTTCGTATGAATACCTGAAAATATTATCACAATATTGTGATAACGTTGGTGCATCGTGAGGTACAATAACGTTAAATGACAGGTAGTCTGGATCATTCAGTGAGTCAGCACTGCCTGCTGACTCTAAAGCAATAATACCTGTGAAAAACGGTACGCCAAATTTGTGCGGATTTAATGGTGTTAAAGGCACTGAGGATTTTTCCATTTTATACACAATTATAGCAGAAGGCTGATCTTGGAAAGTTTGACCTACAGGAAGGTCCACCACCACGTCAATACCTAACGATTCCAAATGAGCCCGTGGCCCAATACCGGATAGCATCAGAAGCTTTGGACTCTCTATAGCACCTGCGCACACTATTACCTCTTTGTTTGCATATACTTCGTACTTTTCACCATTAGAGACAGTTATCTCTACACCTATGGCAGTATCATCTTCAATCAAGATCTTAGTAGCAGTAGTGAACAAAGACATGCATAAATTTGTGCGTGTTATAATTTTGCCCAAGTACTTATGAGAGGTGCTTTGACGGACACCATCATCAATGGTAAAAATTGTATCTGCATAGCCTAGCATCGTCGTAACGTTTTCAATTTTGTGACCAGCCTCCCGGAAAGCTTCCAAATATTTATCAATAATAGGGTATGATTCCCTTGTTAGATCTATCATGCCATTTGTACCGAAATATTTGCCATAATAAGGTGATGCTCTTAAATCTCGATTGATGATATTTTCGATCTTTTTGAAATACTTTATAGAGTTCTCATAGTTCCAAGAGTCATCTTCCAGTAATTCTGCCCACTGATCGTAGTCATGAGGAAAACCTCTGATGTAAACCATATGGTTCAAAGAACTACTTCCTCCTAACATCTTGCCCGCTGTGAAACCGATGCCGAAATTCTGTAAATTTTGAGCTGAGTAGTGATCGTTAAGTGCAAGGTAATCGTAATCGTACATTGAACGAGGAAGAATCGCGAACAGTCCTGGAAACTGTAAATAAAATAGGTTTATAAATATCTTTGTTTGAAAAAAGTTACATTGAATAAGGTTTTGGGTAATAAACAATAAAATTATGGTGATTTTTGAGTCTGTAGTCAAGTTTAATATAAATTTTTAGTTTGAGTGGGCGCAAAGGTTTTTTAGCGTATTTATTTGTTTCATTTTGAAATTTCGTATAGGAATCAAAATTGCTTCTAACTTTTAAGAGGTTGTTGAAGCACCATATGAACAAATCATAACTGTTTGTCATTTTGTTTTGTGAACTATTTATACTTAATTTTTCTTTCGGCGTAACCGTCGCATATCTAATACTTATTATGTTTGCCCATATAGATGTGAATATGTATATTCTTTTTGAGTGAAATAAATATCATTAACCATAATTTGATAGCTGCAAGAGATGCAGTAGATAATGACAGTAAATATTGGAGATCTTTACTCACATCTTCAGCTTCTATAGGCGGGTATCCACCTGTTTCTACAAGTAACACGCTGACGCTACTATTCTGTGAAAGTCTATTCGCAAGAACTGATCCAGCTGTGCCAGCACCTACTATTATGAAGTCATAACTTCCACCATCTGTAGAATTCAAATTCTTCAAGTTGGAATTACGATACCCTAGTTTATTTAAAACTTTTGCATATTTTACAAATTTTTACAATAAACTTAATGCTTGTTATATTATTTATTACCTTGGGTTATTAAAATATGTGATAGTTTCAAGTTCGATATTAAACTAAATAACTGTATTGTACTTTCTCTTCTTTCTTGATTTGAAAATGAAAGAGAGGCAGAGTAATACTGAGAGAAGTAAGATTGAGTCTTAAATTAAGAGTGCGACAAAAGGAGTCTTGATGCTGCAAGGCATTGGAATTAAAAGTGAGTTATACACATGCATTAAAAAATTGAGGAGAGGGTAACAGCAGCTGTTGCGCGGAAGTATCGCGCCAACTAATATTCTATGTACAGAGGGGGCCACCATCTTTTATAGCGGTATTATTTTATTCTTACTTTGTGTTTTGTCTTTTTCTTTTTTACCATTAAAGACAAGGATAGAGACAAAGTAAGATTCTAATAAGATTGCTTTATGAAGTTGTGGTAGGGCCCCAGTACCGAATATCCTACCAAGAGTATCCAAAATTATGTTCTGAGGTTTTTTTACTTACTGGTTGGAGTACAAGGAAGTGGATAGCGCCATGCTGTTAGGTTTAACATCTGCACTACCGCTAGTGCTGCTTGCAATGTTTTAACATTGGCAGCTGAGGCAGCTACGTCCATAATTTCAATAATATTGTCAACTAAATTAAAAATATTAAAATTTTAGTAAATAGCATTAAACGAAGAATTTGTAAATTAACTTACTGTACTTACTTCACTGTAATAAATTATTTCCACTTTATTAGGCTATTAAAAGTTTATTTTTAATTTTTTAACTGTATGGTTTATAATGTCAGCTCTATTTATAAATGTATCGATTCATGAATATATTTCTAATAGCGTTTGTTCCAAACATACGTCAGATGCTGACTGTTTTGGTAGTACAAGAAATTCCAGTAATATTTATTCATAGAATACAATTAGTGATAAGGTTCTAAACAGGTTTTTTGTAATGTCAATGCTCGTGAAGTATGTTTGTTTGATCCTCCGTGTTCTTTGTTAGTAATAAGCGGTCGTGGTCGTTCTTTGTCTGATAGCTTGTATGAAAGTTATGAAAGCAGTAACTTAACTAATAACTGACCATTGATATGCAGGATTTTTTATTTATTACCTTTATTTGTTTGGTTTCCTACTGTAGGTACATATGGGTAATTATAATACCAGCCTGTTTACTGTCCCACTGCAGGGCAAAGGCCTTTTCTCATATAGAGAAGGCATGAGCATTATCCACCACGCTTGCTCAAGGCGGATTGGCAATTTCAGACTTTTAAGTCCAGGTTTCCTTACGATGTTTTCCTACACCGTCAGTCAGAAATGTTCAAGATAAACTTAGAAAGTACATATGATTAGAAAAATCATTTTGGTACTTGCCTAGATTCGGACTCACTTTCTCGTGTTCACGAAGCGGGTGCCTTAACCACTGGGCCATTTTGACTTCACATGGGTAATTAAGACGTCATATCAAATGTCGTTTTGGTTTCATTAGAGGCAATATTTTTGAGTTCTGCTCTACAGTTTTATTAAAAGTAGTTTTCAGAAGGGAAGCAAATATTAAACTAATTGCCTAGTGTAATGTATAATTAAAACAAACTACGTCTAAGTTATCGCCGATTATGTATAATTACGTGTTTTCCAAATTATATTGTGATATAATTAATTATATTAATATTAGGTAAGTAGATAGATATTAGGTTTTTGTTTTTATGTGTTATTTTTGTTATTATGTTGCTTTTGAATTGTTGTTTTTATGATATGTAAGTGTGGCATGTGTTGTTTAACTGGATTGTATGATATAACTACTCTATTGCATTAGGTGTTGCCTGAAACAATAGCTGTATGTTTGAGAATCAAATAAATAAATAAATAAATAAATATCTAAAAATACCTGTTATCCAATTTTCTTTAATTATGAACATAATATATATCACATTTCCATTTAATTAGTAATTACCGTTTGAATTGTAATAAAAAAATTGTGTTTGTGTTTTGTCATGAGTGGTGTTTTAAACATTATAGAACCTTAACATCTTATGAGGGCAATATCTTTTTCTAGCAGCACTGTGTAAAAATTATAAATCCTACTACAAAGCTTTTCCTCTTATTAAAGCGTTCCCACATTAACTATCACTTAAATACATAAATAGTACATTGATATTCCACATTAACATTCGCAAAAACTCCACGCAATCTGTCACAGCCGACCGAGAGTTCACTGAACCAAAATGAACCTAAGGTTACAAAGAGAGTTTGAAAAACAATAGTAAGAAAAATTCCCATGATTGTTTAGATTTGTACTAAATAATACACAAGTAAATTTATACTCTATCCTATAAGATATAAAATCGATTTTTGTAGTGAGTTATTTAAGAATCCCGCTCAAGCTATATTAAACTTTTAATCAATAAGATTATGGATTAATTTCGCGTGTATGTGATGTGTAAGGCAAGCAGGTTACCGCATTCTCATAAGAATTATATACTGGATTGTTAAAAAAATTGTCATGTTAGACTATGAACGCAAAAATAATGTGACTAGAAACTTTGTTAGCGGACTAGAATTATACTTAGAAAAATTATGTATTAAGGATACGTCTTCAAATGAATCATAAATATTATTTGCTACTTTTTAAAGGCAGAAATATGCATTAATGTTAAAGTTGTCGTTGACAGATGAGCTAATGTCCGATCTGGAGCTCAACCACAAGCTCATAAAGCAAACTTGTTATAACCTTACTTAGTCACTATCCTTGTTTTAATGGTACAAAAGAAAAAGACAAAACACAAAGTAACATTAAAATAATACTACTCTAAGAGGTGGTTGTAGGCCCCCACTGCCGTGCGGAGTGTTTTTTTTTTTTTTTTTTTTTTTTTTTTTTTTATATATATTATAATCAATAGTTGGTAGTAGGCCCCCACCGATTGTACCTACCGCGTCTATCTTGTATCTAGATAATAAATAGAACATGATTTAGCAAAAGTAACTTTGAACTAAAGTTATAAAATTCAAAATCATTTCCACCATCGTCCACATCATTATACGAAAACTAAAGAAAAACTGTGAATATTAACAGCAAAGACAATATTTTACGTTATGATGACGTCAGAAATTAGAGGTTTAAAAGTTATTTAACATAAAACATTTGAACGGCAATTTATATTAGGATTGTCTAGCGACAATGAAAATGTTAAAATATAGGTTGAAGATGAACTTTATAAGGTATTTAATGGCGAATAATCTGGCCCTTAACCCAAACATATTATCATATTTAAGTTAAAAAGAGGTACAGAGACAAGTATCTAAAAGAGGACAAATATTATAGAGGTTTAGGATAAAAGAGTTAATATTGGTTAGGTGTTTATCGGAAGATCTTTTAAGGAACAAAGAAATCCACAGGCAAACCAAAGTAACGAAGTAATCCTACTGGCTGAAGCATCGTGGCCACTGGACCGACTCCGTAGTAACGTTAGCGACAGAATGTTGGACGAGAAGGACTCAACACTGAAAAGTGAATATGTTTAGGAAGGCAGACAATCAAATACTCCTTGTAATTTTCATCATTATATTAAAGAAAATCTCTAGTATCCAAAATTTACCAGAAAATAGTAACGCTAGTACTTTAACCGTCTCATACAGAACAAATGGGGTGTGTTTCGTGTTCCAAATGAAGTGATCCATTATTGAGGTGTTAACACTGGAGGCAGACAGCTCCTAGGGGAGAGTAAGTTAGGCTGTAGCTGTATTGCTTAGTTTGTTTGCATAGGGCTCGTCTCTTACATTTTCTGTGTAAACCTGAGAAAATTTGGGTGTGGTACAAGGTATGAGCTAAGAATATTTGTAGTTTTCTTTTAAAACAGTTGATTTAGACAGCCTATCAAAGTAACCCTACTCTGCCTGATGGTACGCCGTCTGTGGAATCCAGAAGTGGTGTGATAGCTTCCATTATAGCAGCTATATGAGATGTTTTTTTACGTCTCGCTCGAAAGACCCAGGATCATAATTAGTTGAGAAAGAGTTCCAGGCTTTAATTAAGTGACAGAAGTATGTAGTGCTGAACCGTTTAGTTCGAGACTCTTTAGATTCGACTGCGAAGGGCACTCCAGTCCCGTACATGTCAGTCGAGATGAAAAGGGATGAGTAAGTATTGAAAATGCAGCGACAACAAGCCCCTTAAAAAGTGAAATGATAGTATGCTAAAGGTAGGAACCAAACTATAGATGAGGACAAACCAAGTCTAGTTATAATATTTGATTGAGACCTGTAAACTTACAATCATATAAAATACAATTAAAAAACAAAAATCTGAATAAAGAGAGAAAAGAGTACATCCAAAAATGATATTATTATAGAAAAAGCTTTTAACATAACTGAGATAATACCAAAGCATTTAATAAAATTTCATAAAAACTTTCATTTTCATTAAAAACATTTTCCATTTTTTTTAGCTTGATTAAATTAGCGATAAAATTTGAATATACATCAAAATCTAACTATAAGCGAGCACAATAAAAACACTCAAAAATTGTTTGACCTGAACTACCTATGTCTACGCTACCTTCCATGCCTTACATCGATCCTTAAGATGTTATTGTAAGGTAATGGATGTTAAAACCCGGCGGGTGTTCGAACCGTTACAAATTACGTGCTACATCATACAGAGAGCCCTTTAGATTACGACGACGGCTTTGGGCCCTCCGTCAATACATTACCACCTGATAAGGCGCAATATTCAATATTTTTATCATTAAACTTAATGTTTTTATTTTGTAACACAACATAGCTTCACGTTTTTTTTTTTCAAAGGAGTAGGCAGAGGTATAGCAATGTTGTCAAAATCACTGTATTGTGCCTGATGGTATGCAGTAATAGTCAGTAGATGACAAAAGTGGTATACACCATTCTAATTACCTGAAAATTTTTGACTTGGCCACCATAATGGCGATGATTGCATCATTCCAAAAGCCAAACTTCTTCAATCGGTCAATCTTGGCATGGCATGAAACTAAATAATTGAAATCCTCTCTTTTCTTTCTTTAATCTTAGTAATTATATTAATTGGTTAATTTTTAATAATTACTTTGTATGGTTCTTTGGTTGCGTTGAATGTTTAAATTTATTTATTTATTTAAATAAGGTACATCAACAACATACATATAAAACATTTTCTTAAAACTAGGACAACGTTCTGGCTGTATATGTGTGCCAATTATAGGTATACACATCATTCACTAAAAGTGTATTGTAACTCATACAAATAACTGTAATTATCTCGCGATTGAAAAGAGCGGCGTGAGTTTCTTGCCAGTTCTTCTCACAGCTCTACCTCGTCAGCAAACTGGCTGTAGGTCAATTGGCTGACTTGATGTAATGTTGACTTTTCATAAGCATCATACTTTATGATCAAAATTAAATAAATGCTTTGACTTTGACTTTGACTTTGGCTTTGACTCAAAAGTCAAACTTCTTTGGTAGGTACGTATGGTACTTTAAAGATTTAAGTTTACTAGTGGACATTATATTCTGGGTCTACAACCTATAGGTGAATCGTTACACTATTTGGCAGCAAATATAACTAAACCAACGCCTACTGCTATCACTCACCATAACTGTCAAATCAGAGTACTGTGATCATAGAAGAACTACGAGCTGCTAGTACATTCGTAATTACCTGAAACAGAACAAAAAATAATATTAGTCAAAACTATTTAACAATGCAATCTCATTTTTAAGACGCGGGTTCGATTACCACTCAGGACAAATATTTGTGTGCATGAACATGTCTATTTGCATTTGTATTTTGTATGTATATATATGTAGGTATTTACAAAAAAAAGTATTTAAGTATGTATACCCGCATTCTAAAACCCATACCACAAGCTATATATTATATTATTACGTATAATAAATATATGTTCAATTTGTGTCTAGATGGCGTTGTGTGTATTTTTTGTTATATTAATATAATGCCACAACACCACCAGATTAGATCCATTCATTCATCAAATTAATTAAAACAAGAAATTCTCACTTCTCTTCACATCCAATTTTTAACAAATAGTAACGACAGTTCTGCCCACCCTACAACCAAACTCTTCTGATTACATTTAGGGATGTTTTTCATTATTTACCACGCCAGATAGCACACCCTCTAAATGTGTGGAGAGAGACTTGTTATTTTTAAAGGAAAATATACGCAGAAAAAGTGTTTTGTTATTCTTGTAAAGTGTTTATGAATTTTAATATTCTTCATGTTATATTATTAGATAGATTTTTTACAGAATACATAATAAAAAATGAGAAACTTCTCATTTGTGATCAATAAACTTTGAATCTTTTTTATCTACCGGTGTTTTGTTAACTCATCAATACATGAGTTTGTAGGCTTAAGACCACAACAGTACCAAAACTTATGTCATTTTTCAAATTATTCTTTCTGTTAATTTTTTATGAATTTTTTTATGATTAGATTTATAGGTTAAAAATTATGCTTTGATTTAGAAACCTGATAATCAAAGAATTTAAAACTAGAACTAAGCATTTCTCAAATATATAATTATATATATACATATATCGTTACTCGGCCGGTATATCGAACCCAGCACTGCCCCGCACTACGCTGCGGGGTGCGTGGAGAAGGAACATCTCACGGCGCGTGAATGCTTTTTCTGTGTGTTGCAGCACGCGTCATTGTATACAAAGAAATTCTTGCAAACAACGCAAGAACACGCACGCTCGCACTACACTCCGAGATGCAGGGCACTGTTTGAATCGTTTAAATCTTAGAACATTTTATTTATGTATATATTACCACTTGCGCCATTAATACAGTTAGTTATAATCATAACATTTTCTTTCTTCGACTACGATTAGGTCACAAGGGTATTAATAAGTTAATTAAATATTCTATACTAATACTAAATTGTTTACTAGCTAAACCATTTTTATCAAAAAGCCTCCTCCACAACAGAAAACATAGCTGTACATTTTTCAGTATGATCTTTGTTATTTTTCAAAGGTTCTCATAGCACGAGTGAATCGCGATCGCCCTTCGGAAAACCAACTTATACATGCACAAAATCCAATCAAAACTCAACCTTAATGTCATAAAGATAGATTCTATAATACTCTTTTATGGAATAGGTAACCTTGCCGGCACATTTTCATATAATTTTGATTAAATTAAAAAAAAACTGGAGTGTATATTTTTCTTTGTAATGGGTTCACTTTATCAAAGCCTGATTGTAAGGGTAGCATACGGATGTGTAAAAATGTTGTTAATACAACCTTTTTTATTTCAAAATGAGGCAGATGGGGAGCGGTTTTGGGTGTTATCATTAAACTTTTGTAATCAATTTGTAAGGTTTTAATTACTTTGTATTATCTGTATACTAATGTTTGAATATGCGTACATTTATCTATTTGAGGTGTTCAGTGCGGGACGTAGCCTGCAGGTTGTAGTTTGTCATAAACTCATAATCATCACACTTTGTAGGCGGTTTGGTGATCGTAGTATTGTAAATATGTAGATAAACTTATTACCTAGTCTATTTTCTTAATCTTACTCTTTTACGGTAGTAAATCGACGCTGGTTTCAGTATCAATGGGCCGGATCAACCGAGGAAGTACTACCCTCTCATAGAAGACCGATGCAAGAGTAATAATATCCGTACTATTGCGTTTCGTTCGGTGAATGAGAATGCCGTAGACTAAATTTTCCCTATTTCCTATTCTACCTACCCCACTCCCTTCAGGGTAGGCAGCGGCTTTGCAGAGTCCCTAGCATTATAGTAATAATAATAATATTCTACCACATTCACACAGCGCCATTTAGCCCCAAATTAAGCAATTATATTTGCTTGTGTTATGGGTACTAAACAACTGTTATACTACTTAAATACATATTTTTTTTGTAAATACATACATATTATAGATAAATTACACCCAGACACAGAACAAACAATCATGCTCATCACACAAAGATTTGTCCTGGGTGGGAATCGAACCCACGACCTCCGGCTTAGCAGTCAGGGTCACTAACCACTAGACCAACAGGCCAGTCCATTGCATTTGCAAAGATTCCGAGTAATCCATGAGCTACAGTTACCATTACCACTTACCATCACGTGGACTGTTTGCTCGGCTGGCAATAAAAAAATCTCTCCTACTAAGCTCAGATATTTTTATATATTTTAATGAATTTTTAATTACTTTTATTGTATATTGTTTGCAATTGAGTAGAAGTCTAACTATGATTTGTGTTTCGTCCATTTGAACGCAAAAAGTATTACTATTACTATTTTTATTTCGCGTAAGTTATTGTGTGTAATTTATTAGAGAATTCTTAAACCGTGAACCGTAGATATAGATTGCTTAATCAACTTGAATAAAGGATAATTTTAAGAATAGTCTTTCGAAATACATTCTAGTTATTAGCTGTTTACATTGACCACTTTCACCCCCTATTTCAACCCTTTCAAGACATTTTGTCGCGATAAAAGATAGCCTATGTTGTTTCCCGATGTCTAATCTATTTCTATACCAAATTTCATCAAAATCGGTTCAGTGGTTTATTCCTGAAAGCGTAACAGACAGACTGACAGTTAGTTTCGCATTTATAGGGTATTCGTATTAGTAGGGATAGGGATTTTATTTATATTTTTAAGATAGTAGATAGTTAGATAGTAGCAACATTAACTGAAGATTCTACTTCATTTCAAAACGAATAAAACTTATTATTTACGATATAAGTTGTTTATTACTCGATAGTCCGTTCATACACAAAACATTCAGGCCTTAATCTTACATCGAGCACGTACAAACTATTATGTCTAAATTTTATCCAATAACTGAAATATTGCCGTTACGTGATTTCAGCGTTTTTTTTTATAATCGTCTATTTTGGAACCTTTTACGATAAAAATGGTATGTTTTGTTCTAGCTGTGTAAGCAGTTTTAAAAGGTAATCCCTTTGATATATGTAGTGGCAAAGGAAACCATGATTTCTTTTTGTTCCATAGCATGTTAGTGATTGGTCCGGCGGCATGTAAAATGTATGATTTTGAATGTATGTGTTTTAACAACAAAATTTTAATAGAATAACAAAATTTGAATGAGTCGTCTTTTTACAATTGATTTTTAATGTTTTTTTGTACGATAGCATAACAATACGCCTTTTTTTCAGATGAGGTAGTTAGATATACATGGTGAGTCATTTGCCATTCAGTTAACACAGTCTGAGTTAATACTGGGGATATCTCAAAAATCAATACACCCGATCACTTTACCCGATCCGGGAATCAAATCTGACATCTCTGTATGACTGTCCGTACCTACCAGACCAGTAGTAGACCAGTGTCTTCAAAACAAATATTTTATTTAATGGACCACACAAAATTGTACAGCTAAAAACACGTATATGAAGTTACTGTTTAATTAACCCGTTTACTGTAACAGGTTAATTAAGCACATTCTTCTTTCACACGTACAGGGAACACATTTCATTGTATTGCTCAGGTGGCAAACGCAAAATATTTTCACCTACGAGTTATTAACCTCATATGAATCAAAAACAGTATTATATTTCCTCCGATTTTCGCTCATAATTTTTATTCGGTTACAAAAGTAAATATGGTACCATATCAATCTAGCATCTAATCTAACTACTTATACGTTCCATAAAACAATAAATAACTGTCAGATAAGAAGGTTTCCAAACGATGTCTAAACAGTGGATGCCGTCATTTAAAACCTTATCGCCACAATATATCGGAAAGGTCCAAATCGGAACAAAATTTGGTACAAAACGAATCAATGCTGAACTATAATGTATTATATTAGCTCAAAGGCTGAATGCAAGCGTGCCTGTGCCAGTACGTGACCTAATTTAGAAGAAACAAAGCGATTTCCAGCTACCAACATTAATTTAAATGATATACACGCCAAAGTAACCCTAAATGTCTTAAATATAAAGCCCTCGTTAAACGTAAATTGAGATTTGTTTCGTCGTTTTACAAGACAAACTTTTTTAGAAAAGATCTGAACGAAAATGGTTCTTTTCGCGATGCAATAAAAGCATTTCGATTGTAAAAGAAAAATTGTTGGAACATTTTCGGCAAAGAGTTTCTCTTTATATTGCTGAAGGAAAATAATTTCTATTTGAATGAATATAAAGTATGTGGTGTAAGCAAATGTATATTTGTGCTAACATAGTAGATTCGATAAGGCCCTTCCATGGTTTCAATCATTGCCGGAATAAAATTCGGTATCTTCTATTTCGTTTTGTGTTTACTCGATTTTGGAGCGAGAGGCGTGATTTTGAATATTTTTACACAATACACAATAAAAATATATGGCGATAACATTATTTCTAGAAGAAATATTACGGTACACCAAACCATACAAGTTACAAATACGTTCGCTGAATGAACCTGTCAAACAACACAATGTGCATGACCTGTGTGAAGAACCCTGGAGAGAATGTGAGTGTGAATAATGGTCTTAATTACATTAAAAAAAAACCGCCTTAAAGAAATTAACCAATTTTTTTCACGTGCTGATGCTACATTGTAATATTATATACCGTATGCCACTCCCACAATTGATACGAATCTAATGACACCTCATATGTTAAAATTTATTCATCACATTCAAAGACATTTAGGCTGTAGAGCTTGCCAAAGAAATAGACATGCATACTCATATACATACATACGCTTGAAAAACATCACTCTTCTTGACTGCGGCAGTCGGGCAAAAAGTGGCTTTAGGCACACACTGTTTCGAAATCAGACAGGAGACTTCAATACATCCCAAATAAGACAGACACAGATATGATATTAAGAAGCTCAGGTGGTGAGTAAAACAGAGCACAGTATATTTTTCTCTGGAAGTTATTTTGTAACAACGGCCACGGGAAAAGTACTCCAAAGATTGTATTTGCAAGAACGTTATTTCTTTGATTATGGTTACAACAGTAGGTGGAGAGAGCAGAGGAATACTGATAGTTTTTGTGATATCCAGGACTTAGGAGAGTAAGCAATGACACAACAGTTTCTTGTTACAGCATTTATTCCGGATTGAGGACGCGGTAAAGCTATAGCATAGAATTTTTCCAAATACGGGTATTTTTTTCAAATAATAGCGATTTTTATAACTTAGCCGTCAAAAAGTACCGATCTTTTTTGAAATGAGTATTAACAATATAAAAACTCATAATACGGACCTAATATATTTTTGTTTTAAAGTATATTAAATGACGATTCCAATGACATAAGTTTTATATACACCTGCCATATAATAACTAAAAGATATCACAATATTAAAACTGCGCGGCCGCGAGATTTAAATTGCCGGGTGGGTGTTAGGTTTTATTTTCGGAATTTCTTCATTCAGTCGCCGCGCTCAAAGCCCGCGATTAAAGCTATGCTATAGCTTAAAAATGTATGGGATTGACATAAGCTTACGACAATGTTAGCGCGAGCTTATGTCAATCCCATACATTTTATCTGTTCTATGAATAGATATCTAAACCGCTTGTCTAGGGCCTCAGATCATATATCATCATAGTTGTACCATAGATATTTTAATATTACATAAATTACAGTTTTAGTGATCACAATGTTAAACTTACGGGTAAAATGGTTGGTCATAGGCATAATACCCACAAACAAGCCTTTAAATAATCAGATATAACAATTAATGAATAAATCTGACGTCATCACAGATTCGCCATAAATACCAATAATCTCTCAGACATAATGAAGTCTACCCGTGACTTATGGACCTCGG
This sequence comes from Parascotia fuliginaria, assembly GCA_963082885.1. NCBI lineage: Eukaryota > Metazoa > Arthropoda > Insecta > Lepidoptera > Erebidae > Parascotia > Parascotia fuliginaria. The sequence continues at coordinate 10,519,064 of OY720197.1, forward strand.
GCCCCTACTATAAAAACTCGATAGCGACGATGATTCATTTCGACACGTCGACGAGTTTAATCTCTTTATCTGGTAACTAGGGGAGCAGTAGGGGAAAACAAGAAGATATTTATTGATCTGGTATAAGCTAGAGTAATGATGGCGATAGAAATGATTTCAATTATAGCAATAAGTTTAAATAGATACTGTTTGATAATATTAACACTGAATATAGATATATAGATAGATAGAATATTCTTTATTGTACACCAATTACAAGTTTATAATAACATTACACGAGACATACACAGAAGATAGTAAGAAGTTGTACAATGGGCGGTCTTATCGCTCGATCTCTTCCAGACAACCTTTGGATGGACTTCGGGGTTCAAATCGGCAGATTATTGCGTATGTTAAGATGGATTAAAATGTATGTATATTCTTATAGCAACATTCCAACATAAATATAATATAATAATATGATATATATAGTGTACCTATCAATAGCAAAGAGTCACTTTTCCGAGGAGGGAAGCCGGTGGGACTAAAATACTTTGAGTTTCGGAAGGCCAGTTAGACTTTAAGTAGACACTCAAGCAGTGATAGGTTTATACCTATCACTCCTCCTTATGGAGGTCAGGGCATATTTTAAAAGGGATGCCGGCAGGAATCGTGTTCTATGGACGCTTCGCCACTGGTACCTATACATAAATATAAATATATATACTTACATAATAAACTATACCAATACAATAAATTAATAAATAAATATATATGTTTAATAATACATATTATATGAGAGGTTAATATGAATATATTATTAAAGAAAGCTTAAGGCCGGTCTAAGTGAAGAAGCTTGGGCGATTATCCTCTACCAAGCAGTAGCAATTATAACTCACTAGTTGTTATAAATGTCGATTATATCGCATTTTCCATACAAATTTTCGTCCCTTATTTCAACCGCTTCAAACTATTTTTGCGATAAAATAGCCTATGTTGTTCTCCAAGGTCTATTCTATCCCTGTACAGATTTCATCAAAATCAGTTCAGTGGTTGAAAAGTGGCGTGAAAGCATAACACACATACAGACAGAGTTATCTACTTTCGCATTTATAATATTAGTATGGATTAACGCAATATAACCGAATTTTGTTAATATGACAAAAATCCTTCGCATATAATGAAATGATGATAATAATTATTTCTTTAGACAATAAGTGTTTTCAATACCACATTATCGACATAGATCAGAACCCACTATTCTACTAACCCTACTCCACTGAATTTCGCCTTTATATTTATGTAATCTACTTCACTAAATTCTTTCTATACAATTCTCCTGAAGTTCACAAGTTATGTGTTACTTTTATTAAAAATTAAAACGTAAAAAATGTTGTTCGTAATTTAAAGTCTCCTTTCATAACGGTATTACGAGACAAAAGGTGATAATACGAATAAGCTTCATTTATGGTACTACAATTTAAAATTAAGTCTTTTAGGGGACCGAAGTCAAAGGACTGCTTTCGAACTTTTATAATATCTTCTTTCTCGTGTTACATCAGAAAGAGACTCCGAGTAAATGATGTACAGGCCGTGAAAAATTAAGCGAAGGCTGGCGCATCGATCGCAACAGTTTTGTAGGTGATATGTGTGTTTTGGTGGCTGAAAATCGGCTTGCCAACCGTGCCGATTACATCTTATATTTAGAAGATAATAATAATAATAATAATATATTTATTCATATAAGTGATTGTAGGTTACATTTTGTTTACAGTTTACAATATTTAGTAACATCAATGCGCGTAGTCTACAATAAACGTGGATGGATTGCTGTTTTCCTAGAGAGGCTACTGGGTAGCCTGTGTTTAGGAGTTACAGTGCCGATCCCCTGTTGGTATGCTATAAAATTATTGCGCGTTTTATTATGCTAACAATAATAAGAATAAATAATAACATTGTAATATAAAAAAGAAAATTAATCATAACAAAATTAACTGAAATAGATAATGAAATGAAACTGAGGTACGATTTTGTATATGTGTGCGTGTGGGTGGGCGTGCGAGCGTGTGTGTGTAAATATGTATGTATTTCAGAAGATAAATGATCTATTATACTGGGTGGCGCAAAAGTAAAGACCCTATTTGGTTCAGCTATAACATTTTTTCTAAATTAGAAAACTAGATTTAGATTTTTTTAAATGTATATTTGTGCCATTAAATTTCGTACCATTAGGATTTAAAGATGATGTCTTTTAAATGGTGACCTCCAGAGTTGATACACATTTGAGCCCTATTTATGACATTTTGCATAACTTGCCGTAACACTTCCTGCGTTTCCATTTCCATCTCTCAGGGCATGTCAATAAGCAGAATACTCGGTTCTGGGGCACTGATAATCCGCGCATTATTCAAGAAACACCTCTACACCCACTAAAAGTTACTGTATGGTGTGGCATCTGTGTTGACAGAGTGATCGGACCCTATTTTTTCGAAGACGCTGGAGGCAATGCGATTACTGTCACTGGAGAACGCTACAGAACCATGTTACGTGAGTTTTTGATACCCAGTTTGGACGAATTGGGGCTGGAGCACATCTGGTTTCAACAAGACGGCGCTACGGCACACACAGCGCGCGACACTATGGACTTAGTGAGGGACGCTTTTCCAGGCCGAGTTATCTCTCGTTTTGGCGATTTGCCTTGGCCTGCAAGATCACCCGATCTGACCAGTTCAGACTTCTTTCTTTGGGGTTTTTTGAAATCTCGGGTGTATGTGAACAAGCCACAGACTCTCGCAGCTCTAAAAGAAAACATTCGTCAAGAAATAACGAACATATCGCAGGAAGTGTTACGGCAAGTTATGCAAAATGTCATAAATAGGGCTCAAATGTGTATCAACTCTGGAGGTCACCATTTAAAAGACATCATCTTTAAATCCTAATGGTACGAAATTTAATGGCACAAATATACATTTAAAAAAATCTAAATCTAGTTTTCTAATTTAGAAAAAATGTTATAGCTGAACCAAATAGGGTCTTTACTTTTGCGCCACCCGTTACTAGACATGTACTAGCTTAGGTTATTTTTTTTATATATATATATGTATATTAGCGTACCAAAGTGACTCCATCCCGCCTGATGGTAAGCAGTCAGTTGAATCCAGAAGTGGTGGCCACTATACCAAAAGCCATAGTCTTAAGCTGCTGGTATGGTGGCCTCTAATAGGGAGGCTGCGAATGGGGTTAGGGGAAGGGAATGAAGGAGGTAAGGGAAGGGGACAGGGAGGAAGTTGGGCCTCCGGCGCTCTCACTCACCGAGCAAAACGCAGTAGTACGGATACTACTACTCTTACGTCGATCTTCTATGAGAGGGTAGTACTTCCCCGGACGATCCGGCCCATTCATGCTGAAACCAGCATTGATCTACTACCGTACTAATAAATGGTTATAAATGTTTGCTTTGTTAAAATTTTCTGGTTACTACGGAACCTGACGCTGTTTTGTCCAAAAAGATTTTTTATAAATACTAAATTTTTAGCGCTTTTGCAAACGTAATACAAATATTTTGGTGGTTTTCAAATATGTACTTTGCTATTTTACTCGCTTCCTTGCGGCACGTGACCTGTTCACAAATTTAAATTAAAGCTTAAACAGTTTACTCGGTACCTAAGTGGCATCACAGAAAGATACTAAGGGGCTAATATGGTCAGTAGCACTTTCATTAAAGACATCCAATCCAAATAAAGCCTAATAATAATATTATAAATTAATTGCGAAAGTTTGTGTGTGTGTGTGTGTGTACGTGTTTGTTTGTTACCACTCAGCGCCATAACGGCTGAACAGATTTCGATAAAATAGTAGATAGATTCGGTACCGAAGACGGACATAGGCTACCTTTTATCCCGAAAATCGGTTTAGTTCCCGAGGGATACAACAAAACATATTTAGGCACAACAAAACATATTTAAACATATTTATATTCATAGGCGAAGCCGTGGGGCGCAGCTAGTCACCTATAAAATCAATATTATTTAACTTTGTCATAAGACACTAACAATAGCAAATTAAATTGATCAATGTAAACACCCCCTAAATCGTTTTAAGCTGGTAATCTTGACAATAGATAAGTGTGGACTAGGGGCACAGGGGTGAAGTACACAATTTATATTTATTAAATTTTTGTTAAACGACTCGCGGTGATTTAAATAGTATTTTTAAAATTCAAAGAGAAAAAATATACGGACTTTATGTATTAAGATTATCTCAGTCACCCTGTGACTTGACATTAGATTTTATCATGGTTCTTTTACCACCAATGCCCTGCATTGTCATGCTCACTAAAATGTCATTGCTTGTGGTGTCGTATTGGCCGGGTCATCACCTTCCCTCTAATATGGCGAGGGTGATGATGGCTGGTCCGTGTGTCATGCTCCTGAACGATGACTGGATGAATCTTGGCATGGCATACATTTAATATTTAGTCCAGTATTACCTTCTCGTTCAATGTGACCAGGAGGTGCATTCACCATTTTAATTAAAATACATAGTCAAATTACTATACTAGATGAAGCTAAATAATTAAAATCCTTTCTTTTCTTTCTGTAATCTTAGTAATTATATTAATTTTTTAATTTGTAATAATTACTTTGTATGGTTCTTTAGTCAAGTTGAGTGTTTAAATTGTAACTTATACAAAAAACTGTAATTTTGGCGATTGAAAAGAGTGGCGTGAGTTTCTTGCCAGTTCTTCTCACAGCTCTACCTCGTCAGCGAACTGGCTATAGGATAATTAGCTTCTTCGTGTAATGTTGACCTTTCATAAGCATCATACTTTATGATCATTATTTTTAGAAAAAAAAATGAAAACCGACTTCAATCAACACCTACATGTTCAATCCTTAACTAAAAAGTAGAAAATAATATTTTAATTACTTCATAGCAAAGAACATTAAAGGGGAATCAACGCAATCCTTGATACCTTTAATACTTTACTATTTATAGTTTTTAATCAGTTATTTTGGAGTCGGTGCCAGCCAAGAAGAATCTTTAATTCTGCCTTTGCAACAAACTTTTGTAATGCACGGGGCGGTAATGGCACGCGTGGGGGATATGCCTGAGTGTACTTCTCTTCTTCTTCTCCTTTTTTTTTTGGCAACAGTGCCGACGATTGTGTCAGCTATTTCTGCCAGCGTCAAGTTTATAATAATATTCTTGTTGATGATATTAATGGTATATTACAATGATAAAAAATAGAAAAAATGTGGATGAAATTAAATGACAACCATCTTCCGTGAAAACAAAAGATGGACTCCGCCTGAGTGCACTACCCGAACGCGGTCATACTCGTGAACGCAGACGTCATTAATAGTTGTGTTCAGATATACATAAAAAATTTGACGCGCACTTATCAGATTCCGTTCGATTTCTTGTATTAAATCTATATTTTTCATTCTTATATTAATAGATTAATCAAGATTTTTTTTTGCTAGTAGGTAGGTTATTTTTATGAAGGTCATTATGATCCTTCTTGGCTGGCACCGACTCCAAAATAACTGATTAAAAACTATAAATAGTAAAGTATTATAGGTATCAAGGATTGCGTTGATTCCCCTTTAATGTTCCTTGCTATGAAGTAATTAAAATATTATTTTCTACTTTTTAGTTAAGGATTGAACATGTAGGTGTTGTTTGAAGTCGGTTTTCATTATTTTTCTAAAAATAATTTTATTTTTAAACTTTTAGTGGGAATTAATTGTGTATAAATATATTCAATATGGGTAGACCTACTAAACGTGCTACGCAATCGAGACAGCGCCGCGCCGTTTGAAAGAAAGTATAGACGAGAGGTAAGATTGTAAATAGAGATATAAGGTCCTTGTCAACACTTTCTCGATCGCTAAACTCTGAAACCCCAGAAACCACAAATCAAAACAAAAAAGTGATGATCTACCAACAATAAAGAATCATCAAAAATCATAAATGAACTAACCGAGCAATCGCTTAACAAATATACAAAAAATAAACAGTGGTGCTGTAAAGGCAGGTTTAAGGCCGCCCGTTGCTGTTGTAATTTCTCACGACCATAAGACCCTCCAACTTGGCTTAACGACTACTAAATTATAGTGATAATCATAGTCTACTGCTTCTAAAGAATGAAGACGTTGAAAATGAAATGACACAAATGGTCACTCATCCAGGGCCACTTTGTTTCTAACAAAAAATTAATTTTGAAAATCACTTCGCACTTGTAGCATGGACATGTCAATGTCAGATAATTCGTCGCAAAAGACATCGACGTGTTGCTTTACACGTCTTCACTTCTTGCATACGTTTTGTTACAAAATATACAATTGAAGCCAAACCACTACATCATTCTTTATAAAAAAACATGGAACCCCATTTCGGAGTATACCCTTTCAAATAAAAGAAGAATTATCCAGATTGGTTTATAAATGACCGAGTTCTGTCGTAACAAACATACAACCACTGAACCATTTCTTATAATAAAAAATGGGACCAATTTCAGAGTATACCCTATCAAATAAAAAAAAATTTTTCAAATCGGTTCATAAATGACCGAGATATGAGGTAACAAACATACAAAAAAAAAGAAAACATACGACCCGAACTGATAACCTCCTCCTTTTTGAAATCGGTTAAAAATGAAATAAATGCTTTGAGTTTGATAACACAACTACAGCGCTATCTAGAGCCAATGTAAGCGTATTTATAGCTTGTGACATGGATTCCATAATGAGGATAAACATACCTAAATCCATTTTTATTTTTATACATACGTATACATACGACGTCCGCTCACACTTTGCTTCAGTTTCATTCGGTCTCACAACGCCTACGGAAAATATCATAGCAATAGGTGTCGTATTGAATCTTTAGGTTTAAAAAGGCGCTCAAAATATTATAATTTTAAAAATAATATTTAAAATATAGTAAAATATAAGCCTATATTACTTGCTTCATTTATTCATTTCTAAAGGTGAAAGAATTGTTATAATCGGTACCTTAGATTTTTAGTTAAATCGTTGCAAACAAACAGCAAAAAAATTATAATATTAGTTTAAATAACATAGAATTAGGTAATCAGGTAGAAATTAGACGAAAACCACACAAACTTGTCGTTACGCAGACAGGTCTTAAGTTTCGTTTTGCGATGGATTGTGAGAATTTAGTCGAGCTCAACGCCAATACACAGCGTGTTTTCTGTCCAAAAACTCCCTTTGAGGGTTATCGATTGACATTGCCTGAATGGCAGTCTTCTATCACTTATTTGGAACTTTTTGAATTGGTGATGAATGTATGGCGGGATAAATTCATTGACTAATAACTATTAAATGTATGTGAGTGTAGTCAACCGTACTTACACAGCTACAAAGGTCTTAACAGGCTTAAGAAAAGCGGTGAACAAAATACAACATACCAAATTCAGGGATATTTAAATACTTCATAATATTAAATCAATACCCCTACCTATAAGTATCATTAAGTATGCAATTCAAAAGTTGCAAAGTCATTTAATGTAAGGAAGTTAAGTCAACTGCTATTTGAGACGGCATCATTCATCGACTGCCTGTCACTTTTTCAGATCCTCATATCGGCTTTGCATCTTTGTGACAAAAAAAAGAAATGAAAATGAAAATATATTTATTCATATAGGTTAATTAAATTAACACTTCAAAATCAAAATTATAAAATGTCAGCCAACCTACAGCCAGTTCGCTGACATAGGGTAGAGCCATGAGAAGAACTGGCAAGAAACTCAGGCCACTCTTTTTAATCGCCAGGTTATTAAAATAAAATGACACAGGCAAGGAAAGAAATCGTCTTCCGAAACGTAGTCGCCTGTCCAAAATTTTCTACTCCTACAGTCTTAATTAATTAACTAGCTAGCCACTTTACTACAACTCACCACTAGTAAATGAATAACACTTATTCAGGTGCAAGCCGTAAACAATTACTAAACTTAGCCATGTTGCCGCTACAGCCTAGGAATAATTCATAAGTTAGCAGTTGTTGGAAGTGCATTAGCAACTTGAATAGTTTAAAGGAAATTCAATGTTATGTGGAAAAAGTTGTTCGTGTAATGAGGCACTATGCTAGATTGATAAAATTAGTTCTCCGTGTATTTTTAATCGTATTACATAAGATTCGAGAATAGAGATTGAATTTGAATGAAAAATTGTGGCACGTTATTAAGACCACAAGTCAAAGTACGTGGTAAAATGTTCTCCACTATACAATCTTCAAGCAGTTCGGGATTTTGGAATGAAACAGAGGACGACTAAACCGTGCAATTAGTCAAGCTATTTAAAAATGTTTTATACTCTTTTTATGTATATTAATTAGCCTACCAAAGTGACTCCACTCTGCACTGTTAGTAAGCAGTTAGTAGAATCCAGAAGTAAAGGCCACCATACCAAAAGCCATCGTCTCAAACTGCTGCTGTTTTGGTGGCCTCTGCTATGGCGGCTGAGAATGGGATAGGTGAAAGGAATCAGGGAGTTGAGGAAAGAGGAAACTCTCTCACTCACCGAACGGAATGCATTAGTATAAATACTTTTGCGTCACGATTGGCAGCGGCAATGATTTTTTTCTATTTTTAAAATCTTCTATGAAAAAGATTTAACCTGAGATCTGTCTTTAAATGCTATTGCTATAACTTTATACTCTTTACAACGACTTGTAATCAAAATTTGAAAGAAAACTCAATAAAACACACTCAAGACTTATGAAAAGTTTTATTACGAACTTAAAACCCACTTGAGTCCTTTGAAGAAGCTGCACCAACATTGTAACTGACATGAGCCCAAGTTTGTCAACAATGAACTAACTTTTCGCCTCAAATTATCAACAACTAACATTTTGCTGCTGCATTGCTTAGTTTTCAAGTGCTTATTAGAGGCACTCATAGCTCGTTGCGCCACTGGTCGGTAAACGATTAGCGGGTTAAGCAACATAGAGTGCGGCTGGCCCATGGATGGGTGACCGCAAAGTGGTATTTGATCTGAGCGTCTCTGTGCTTCAGCGGGCACGTTAAAATTGGTTCCGGTTGTTACCAAGTTGATAACAGTCGTAAGGTCAAATCGGATGCCTCTATGAGCGACCTGAACAAATCCTGACACTAGCTTGACCACTAACCACTCGATATTTGATTTGACTATTATTGACATGATCTAAGTGGTCTGCCACAACAAAATATAATAAAAAATACCGAAATGTTAAAATACACATTTGAAGAACACAAGATTATAAATATGTGTTACTATCCAATAAAGATTACTAAAAGCATATCTAGGCAAAACGTTTGACATTTTTACCACCCAGCAGAAATAACTAGTATACGACGATAATTCAGATTTTAGCGCAAACATAGCCGTTTGATGGTCACATTAAGAAACTGATTCTGTGATAGAATATTTCGCATGAAAAGAGTGGAGTCTATAACAAAAACCTCTTTCAACATATTTTAACTTTTCTACTTGATAAATCTCTTTCGTTTTTTAAGACCATAACATCATTTTAGCCTATTTTCTTTTATTAGTCACTGAATTATCTTTCAAATTACATTTTATCAAAATTACAAAGGTACTGTTTATTCGCTACCAAAAAATCCACTACAACTGCATCCACACATATGGACAATAAAGATAAATTGGGAGATTATTGCGAGGGGTTGTGTACTAGCCCTTAAGCCTTAAAGGAAATTGTAGGGATAATGATATCGGGTCTTATTAGAAGGGTGAGGATAAGATTTTGATATGATTTTGACGTAACGGTCTTATTAAATTATACTGCCTTGTTGCGCACAAAGTTTAAGCGTGACAGCAAGAAGTTTAGTTTCAATTACTTTCCTTATTTAAATATTTTTTTATTGCAGGCAGTGGCATAAGACCTAAAAGCTCATTTATATCTACTTTTATATAAAACGGAAAAGTTTGTTTGTTTCTACGCGCTAATCTCTGGGACCATCAGTCGGATTTGATAATTCTTTTGCGTATGATAGTCAATTTCTTGAGGAAGGTTGTAGGCTTTGTAATATCACGCTACTGGCGACGGGAGCAGAGCAGTAGCAAAGACGCGGGTGAAACCGCGCTGCGGCGAGCTAGTATAATAATATAACAGTAGACAATGAAATCAAACTGATTTGAAATAGCTCACTATCATACGCAAAAAGAATTTTCAAATTCAACTCTACTAGTTGGATTTGAAAATTCTTTTTGCAGAGATTAGCACGTTCAAGCAAACAAACAAACAACTTTGCCGCTTCCTATAATAGTATAGATTTGAAATTTACATGCAACTAACGTCGTTTAATTATACAAAGCCTTATGCAGTTTCAAAGTATTTTGTACAGGATCAAGACACTTTAATACAATAAAGTGAAGCTGACGGAAAGTTCTACTTAAGTTAGAAGTTCTAGTGAAATTGAAGGAGTTCATTTTATAGTAAAGTTTGTGCGTAGCTACTGGATTTATTTTTGATTTGGATATCTACACTATCATATAAAGCAGAAGAATTTATTTGTTTGTTTCTTTGAACGCGCTAATCTCTGAAAATAACAGACACATTTAAAAAAAATCTTTTTGCGTATGATAGCCTTGTTCTCGAAGGTTATAGGTTTCATAACATCACGCTACTGGCGACGGAAGCGGAGCGGTGAGCAAAGACCTGGATGAAACCGCGCCGCGGCAAGCTAGTTTTTGTATAAGATGTTTGTTTCTAATTATTTATTTATTGAACTTCATGCACAAAAGTACAACGGCGGACTTAATGCTAAAAGCATTCTCTACCAGTCAACCCAAGGTGGTGAAGAAACACTCGAAGTAGGTGCAGTCAACGAAGCAGAGTGATATTAATGGGTGGGCGTACTCAATGTTTAGATAACATATCTATAGGTTCTCGTAACCACTTAATATTACAGTGTACTATATTATACTTGTATGCTACCAAAAAAGTAGGAACACAATCTGTTATTCATAAATATTTGTCGAAATTTGAATGTACTCGCTCACTCCAGAAGTGAGTAGATTCAGGATGTGGTATGATGATGATGGCTCTGTGTATGGTATCCATAAACGCGACACTAACGGCACGGTACGGCACGGCACAGAGTACTTTGGCATGCCGCGGTACGTCATTTAGAGAAGGCATAGTTAAAACAATTGAACTCTTGCTTTTGCGCCCCGCGCGCGCTATTCGCCGAAGACACGACGACGTGCCGCGGTATAATTGTATCGAAATAAAGTAATATGAATTCTAAACACGATGAAATAAGGATAAATATAACTTGATCTGGAAAAAATCCTTTGCTGTGCCGTGCCATGGCATGCAGTCAGCCCTAATCGCTTTTGTATCATAGTGTAGGTCCCTATAACCTCATATGCTTAAGCCAGTCTTAACCACTCAGCATCACGATACTTAAGACTGAACAAAACTCACGCAAAAGCCTGCATTAAGATGTATACCAGTTCAACCGTTTTCACCCCCTCAATAAAATGCAACCATCCACACATTACTGCCTTCCCCAACACATAAATAGGGATGACTATATTATGATAACTTGAATAATGATTATATGTGACTATCAAAAATAGTAATGCTTTTCTTTGGAACTTTGCCTTTCTTTATAACTCAGTGGTTTTTGTTAAGTGAAGTGATACATTAAATACACTTCAAGGTGAAATAGTATTCATTGCCAGTTCATTATAATTACTGTAAGAGATGAAGGTGATTGTGGCACTACATTCACAGCAATAAATTTTTCTACTCCATTCTCTGAGAGTCTGAGTCTGTGGACTGTATCAATCTCGATCCTGGATCTTTTATGAGAGCATGAAGCATCTCATACTGCTGCCATTGTGAACTACCATGCCAGTAGCGTGATGGTTTGTAAAATGGTATCCACCACTCATGGACTCCACTGACTGCTTACCATCAGGCAGAGTGGAGTCACTTTGGTATACTAAAATAAAAAAAAATAACATAATCAATACTATTATAATTATAAAGCGGAACAGTTGGTTTGTTTGTTTTAATTTCTGAAACTACCAGTTGGATTTAAAAAATTATTCTTGTGTATGATAGCCTAGTTGTCGAGGAAGGTTACAGGCTATGTAACATCACGCTACTGACGACGGGAACAGAGCAGTACACAAAGACGCGGGTGAAGCCGCATCGCGGAAAGTTAGTAAATTATAAAAGTAAACATATAAACTCACAATTTAGTTCAACGCTCTCAAAGTAGGCGTTAAATCAATTATAATAATAATAATAATAATATGTGGACACTATCACACACCGTCATCTAGTCCCAAGCTAAGCAGAGCTTGTGTTATGGGTACTAGATAACTGAAATATAATACATATACATACTTTTTTTTTTTGTAAATACATACTTATAATACATAGAAAACACCCAGACTAAAGACAAATACAAATGTTCATCACACAAATATTTGCCTTCCGCGGGAATCGAACCCACGACACCTGGCGTCGCAGTCAGTTACACTAACCACTAGACCAACGGTGCAGTCAATTCCTAACATATCTCGAATAAAAATTTTGATACTTTTCCTCGCGATTTAAGACGCTTTTCGCTTTGACACTATCAACACCCTCCAGCTATCTCTGAGATTTATACTATAAATGTGCACACTCAGCATACTAAGCCTACTAGCTATCCGCAATAAAACTTCAATTTACGACAACCCTGTTACCCCAGCTTGGCCCCAACGACACTCGTCCAACACGTGGATCAAGAAAATAAAAGTAGCTGCAACGTTGGAGGAACATTCGTAGTACAATTTTGTAGATTGTTGTTGAGGCCAATGTTGGAGCCAACATGTGGAACCAGGGCTATAAGGGGTTGTCGCATTACAAGAAAATAAGAAAACGATATCTAACATCCCACGAAAAAAAAACCATTTATCACCAACAATAGTATGGATTCTTGAAACACTCATATCAGCATCTTTAGTAAAAAAAATGATACAATAAAATTGACATGTATACATTGCTGCTTCAGCACGTTTGTGCAAAAGAATTCAAAGATCTAAATCGTCAATGTATTTGTATTTTTTTATAATGGTCGCTGAATTATCGTTTTTTTTTGCTGTAATGGTAAGGGGCGAAGGAAGTGGAGGTGTTTCGAAATCGTCTCGTTTTGTTCGAGATAATGCGTGAGCTTCCCCTAAGGGTGACGTCACACTGCGAGGTAACGACGTAATCATATTATGGGGAGTTATTTTAGTTGTAAGTGTGTATTGCTTTATTGCGTATGTTGTTGATTTGTTTTATATCTAGAGCTACATAAGAAGATATTGTTTTTCTTTAGGAGATAGAGGTTATGTATATTGTTATAATACTATACTAATACTAATATTGGTATACGAGAATAATAAGAACTGCTTTATTATTCCACTGCAGGCAAAGCTGTCTTTTAAGGCTGAATCCACCCTTGCTTTTTTTTATATATTAGCCTACCAAAGTGACTCCACCCCGCCTGATGGTAAGCAGTCAGTAGAAACCAGAAGTGGTAGCCACCATACCATAAGCCATCGTCTTAAACTGCTGGTACGGTGGCCTCCACTATGGCGGCAGGGAATGGGGCAGAGGAAGGAAATGAAGGAGGTGAGGAAAGAGCAAAGGCGGGGATTGGCTTGTTTTTTGCTCAAAGCTAATAGGCAATTTAAAAAAAAGTAAAATCAAGTTTTTGACGAAGTTTTTCTCACTGTAAGTCAATAATGTCTAAAAAAACTTACAAAAAATAGACACGAATAGATAATTCTCATCGTATTCACAATGCAAAGTAAAAGCCTGTTTTCATAGACAGGAAACATAAGCCTTACTATGTTTGCTTAGGTCGGATTCGCCATATAAGATTTAAAAATTAGTAAAGTTTTTTTAACTTAAAAAAAATACATTTTTTTTCGTAGCGCTTACAAAAACTTTATACGTGAACATTCGTAACGCGACCATTTTAACCACTTCGCCATCGTGGTAAGTCGGAAATTTTAATAATAGCTTCAAGACCCTCATTAATATAAAGTGGCACTTTGAATAATCCCTATAAAACTTAACTAAAGTTACTATTAACATAAGCAAATTCACTTTATTTAAACCACCCCTTATTTAAACTTAGACGACTAAAACTACCCCTACCATCCACCCCTATTACATGTTACTCAAATCAAATTGTCTCAGTCTACTTCACCCGGGAACCGAACCCCTGTAACGCTAGGGGCATTTGAACCAGGATTATCTGTTCTTGACATATTGATTGATCTGTTTGTGTAAGTTTATCTCGAGAAATACTTAAAAGGCTTTCATGGGGCTCAAAGAAAATGGATAATTTATTGTTTAACTGGACTTTCCTGTGGGAGGTAGAGGAGAAGGGAGGATTGGTTTGTGCTTTAGAATAATGATGGGGAAGATAACGCTTTTTACCTAGTCTAAACTAATGTAATATTTCGATACAAACTATTTGTTTATTATAAGCAAAGCAAGCATAAGCATCGCTATTTTTGCTGTTGTTCAAAGCATTGCAGAATCGATGTAAAACGCTAAGAAAACCAATCAAGTTCTTGCACATTATATAGTTAGTTTAAAAATTATGTATGTATTTTAAACTTGGAGAAATATCACAAAGGCTTCAATAGCCAAGGAGAAGACCGATGACGACCCAAAACCTTCATGACGTATCAGTCCATGTAGAGCTTGCCACAAGCTTAGAACAACCCCACTTCCAGAGCAATTAGACTTATCAAAGAGTTTCTTCAATATAGGCCAAATGCAGATACATTTTTTTGAGTCCCAAAGTGTCATGTTAATCATATTTAGGTATATGTATCTTAAAGGAAAAATTTAATATCATGTTATGTTATTTCATAGTTCCTATTTATCCTGTAAGACTGTTTTGTTTACATATTTTATCTTAATTCTATTTCCTTTCCTGAGCGTAAGTTGTTAATATTGTAGTAGTTTGTAATTTACTTTAGTTTAATAAGCATAGATATAAGCGATTTGGTGTAAACTGTTAGCTTATATTTTATGAATAAATGAATATGAATGACATGTCAATTCATGACATTCAACTAGGAGTCACGACCACTCTGTCAAGAGTATACGAATAAAAAGATTTTAAACCTTTCAAAGATTACAAGACATAAATAAAATAAGACGATTAAGAAATAGAAAACATTACGTTAATTAATTGAACTATTGTGAAGATAAATTGAACAGTTCCTTCTAACATCATCCCCTCTGGTGTCCCCTCGAACTGTCTTCCGGTACAAATCACGTACAACTCCTGGCTAGATGCCCCTCTAAGTATATACGCACAGTACGCGTTTGTGCGGATTAATTCGTTTATTTTAGGGTGACGAAATGAAGTGTATTTTTTATTTTAGGTAATGTTAGCGGAAAATTATGTGTCGTCAAATTGTCACTGACGTCATCTTATTAAATTTGAATTGTAACAAATTCAAAAAGTAACAGTAGGACTTTTTGATTAAGTGGAAACTTTTCGGGTTCTGGAGCCTTGTGGGGCACTACAGCTGCAGCTCTTTATGTATTATTACAGAAACTTACAAGAAAGTTTAAGGGAACAAAAGTGTTCTGTCCTGGAACATTTTAGGACTGATACTCGTATTGTATTATGTAGTGTAGTGTTTTTATATTTGGTAACAGGTAGTGCTATTCATTTCTTACATGTCTACGTAACTAACTACCATTACCGTCTAAAATAGTAAGATTTTTTCGAACAATGTGCACGATACCTTAAGTAGATTTTTGCGACGGTGATTCGCAGTATTTTGTTAAATTAGACCGTTTGTTGTTCCCTTCAATGGTGCTAACGAAGTACTATCAGTCCGAATGTATATTTATAGATGTATAATGCGTCTTTAGTAGCCATTAAATGAATGGATGCTGGATAATGATTTGTTAGATTTAGATCTAGATAATGAATGAGGTTGAAGGTTTAATATCAGGGTAAGCAGAGTTTCAGCTTTTTACTGCTGCAGCAAAAATACACTAAAGTGCCTACACCCAGACTGAGGGTGCATTACCTGGGTTGAGTGGAGTGGAGCGAATTGTGAATTTTCCTATACCAGGAATTCCACTGATGTGGAGTGGAGATTTCAAGCACTGTGATTGGCCAATTCACGGTCCGCTATTCTCCACTCCGCCCAGCTCCGCGTCAGTGGAAACGCATCTTAATGGTTTAAGAGTAGCTGACGTTGTCCACGTGACATAGGCTTAGGACTTTGCGATTACAGCCTGATTTTTCAGACCTGGAGTAAAAACTGAGCAACCTGGTCCGTGTTTCGACAGTCTATATTCATATTATTATTTTTATTTTCTTGAAACAAGCATACTGCTCCACCCAATATGAACCGCAACTTGGGTGCATGGCTGTGATCATTAAGCATCGCAAACAATGCTAAGTGAACAAGCTGTTGTCAGCTGTAGGAAGAGAAAAGGATATGGAAGAAAGATGCAGAGGACCGAGGGGAGTAATTGGGCCTCTAGCGCTCTCACGAAACTCATTAGATTGAAACTAAGTTCTTCTTTTAGACTCGAAACAACCCACGAAAATTTGACCGTAACGGAATCAAACTCACAATCTTCCAACAGCCGCACACAGTCCCATGAAACCGCACTTGTCTCATGTCATTTGTTGGGGACAATACCACTCACAACCGTCAATGTAACGCCTGTAGAACAGGATTAGCAGTGATGAATGGGACGTAATCCTCAAGGGACCCAAAAAAAAAGGTAAAAGGTGGACTTGACATCCGCAACGAACTTAATCGAAAGCAAAATGGGACGTTAAAAAGAAAAAAAACAAAAGAGGAAAATATAACTATAACCAATTAAAAAGGACTACGGCATTTCAGCCAAAAAAAAAGAACACATTTTAGTCGACCACTATATACATTGATATAAGCTATATACGTCTGTATTTGTTTTAAGTATAAGACCTAGGTAGTAAATAATAAAATCCAAATAATAACTCATTTTTGCTGCAATCAAAACTTGCATCCATAATTAAAATAAATTTATGTAATATCTAAAACCATCTAACATCGTATATTTCTTGGAAAGGGTAAGATGAAGTAAGGTCCACTAACTATCGACTAAACAGTTTCTAGTCTACAAACATCAAATACAAGTTGGTCTATGACTACACTTGTAATTAATTCGGTTCGTACAACAAACAGAGAAGGGAGAGTTTCATCAAATGTTGAATTTGTCAAACATGTTCCGAATGATTTATACACCGAGCTAGTCAATCTTGATTCTTCTTAGGTTCGCCAATTTATAGTGGCTTTCTTTAAACAAACTTTGATCCAAGATTCTTGAAAATCTCGTTTTTTTTCGTTTGGCGCTGAAGCTCTGTCAATAATTAACATATTGGCGTATTGTAAAAGCGATTAAGCGCTAAACGATCCATTACATTAAATCAGGATTTTAAATAAAGATCGCGGTATTTAGCCGTGCGTACGTCTGATGCACTATCTTGGATTCGATCCCAAGACATAATTATAGTAAATTCTCAAAGACATCTTTAAATAAGAACCAAGGTACCATTTGAAGCATTTTATCACACCATCAGCTTAAAGACCAGCATCTCCTAAAGGAAGGTATTTGTTATAGTCGAGGCGAATTAGTCACCTTATTGAATATTATATTATCTATGATGCTCATAGGTTTCTAGTCTATCTATTGCCAAGAATTTCATAAGAGGTGATTATGGGGATAGATTTAAAAATAAAAGACAACTCCGGCACTAGGAAACAAGCCCTGTTTCACAGTAAATAATAAAATCCAAATAATAACTCATTATTGCTGCAATCAAAACTTGCATCCATAATTAAAATAAATTTATGTAATATCTAAAACCACCTAACATCGTATATTTCTTGGAAAGGGTAAGATGAAGTAAGGTCCACTAACTATCGACTAAACAGTTTCTAGTCTACAAACATCAAATACAAGTTGGTCTATGACTACACTTGTAAATAATTCGGTTCGTACAACAAACAGAGAAGGGAGAGTTTCATCAAATGTTGAATTTGTCAAACATGTTCCGAATGATTTATACACCGAGCTAATCAATCTTGGTTTTTCTTAGGTTCGCCAATTTATAGTGGCTTTCTTTAAACAAACTTTGATCCAAGATTCTTGAAAATCTCGTTTTTTTTCGTTTGGCGCTGAAGCTCTGTCAATAATTAACATATTGGCGTATTGTAAAAGCGATTAAGCGCTAAACGATCCATTACATTAAACCGGTATTTTAAATAAAGATCGCAGTATTTAGCCGTACGTTCGTCTGGTGCACTATCTTGGATTCGATCCCAAGACATAATTATAGTTAATTCTCAAAGACATCTTTAAATAAAAACCAAGGTACCATTTGAAGCATTTTATCACACCATCAGCTTGAAGACCAGCATCTCCTAAAGGAAGGTATTTGTTATAGTCGAGGCGAATTAGTCACCTTATTGAATATTACCTTATCTATGATGCTCATAGGTTTCTAGTCTATCTATTGCCAAGAATTTCCTAAGAGGTGATTATTAGGATTTATTTAAAAATAAAAAACAACTCCGGCACTCACAGGGGACTTTACAAACATAAATTTAACGGACACAAAGTACACCCAGACACAAAACAAATATTTATGGACAAAACTTTGTGTGAAACCTTCAAACAAAAATTTTTGTGCCGTGTGGGGATCGAGCCCACAACCTCGTGCACAGCAGTCGCTTGCGCTCTCACTGCACCACAAAGGCAGTCAAGATGCAGTAATTCTATATAGCATTACATAAAAAAATCAAATCTATTTCGCTCTATTCATAAATTTAATCCATACTAACCAAAGACAATAATAGTCCTGTACAACCATTAATCACAGAATTAAATAATCTACAATTAACCCACCAACATTCAAACGGGTAATACAACAAGCTGAAAGGATTGTTAAATAACAACATTACAAAATCCAAACAGTAAATAACGGAACTATCACAAACTATCAGAATATCGGAGTATCCTTTTGTATCCGAGGGTAGTTTTGAACAATAGGGGCTAATGTCAGCCATTGTATGAGGAAACCATTGTTGTTGTAGGACTTGGCTATTTTTACTATTATTAAAGGCTATTGAAAAATGTATAGATATTGTGGTTTGTAGTGGTATTTGTGCTTGATGTTGCAAGTTCGAACCAGTGAAGCAGCAATGCGAATTCTTGTATACTTTATATACTGGCTTTTGACTGGTTACGTTTTTGGTTATAGTTTAGCTCATATGGGTCCTAGCGTAATTTGCAAGAAGTGGACTATCAAATGCAGGAATATTCTAAATCGGATTAGTAGTCTTAGAAGTTAGCCCATAACAAGCTTTATATATAAAACTTTTATTTATAGATACAGTTTGTAGCCTAAAATCGTCAATAATACTGATAGTTAATCTAAATTTTTCAAATTTCACGTCATTTTGTCTGACGTCATTCAATAGTATAATTATTTTAGAGTTAGTTTAAGTCTAACTTTCGAACCCAACGACTTACTTAGTTGTTTAATTAGCATAGATAATACAGCCAAATCCACTGATTACAGTAACTTATTTAAAAAAATATAAACAAAAAATATTATAAAAATAATTTATTATACCTTTTTCAAGTAATGTAATGTCAGTTTTACTACATATAACGCTATAAGAAATGAAAAAGAATGAAAGAGACTTCGCTTAAGTTTCATTATTTACTGAATCTTCAAATACCCCTTTCCAACACTAACGTGCACTAGGTTATATTAAAAGTTATGACCTCAACATTGTGCTATGTACCAACTATTGTGTGTAGTGCTATAGGTATATTTATACATATATAGGTACATATATGTATAATAGTGAACCTTTAGTACTTAAAAATGTTTTCTCTACTCTCGTATATACTCGTAGTAATTGGGTCTCAATGGACTACTGATCATAGTCGATTTTCAATTGCCCCATTTTTCCAATCCATTAAAAGAAACAATGTATTCAACAACGATAAAAGCTATGCATTTATAAGCATTAAATCAATACGAAAGCAATAGGTCCTGCCCCTCGAAGCGTGAAAATGGCCAACTTTCTGTGACATACACAACTATACACCCTTGTGAAGGACTAAGAGTGTAATTCGCAACGAGCAAACAGTTTGCTTGCGAACGTTAAGTGAAAAAAGGTAGAGTCCATTTTTTAAATAGGTATACGCTTAATATCGATTTAGAAGATTTAGCCACTCAGAAGCTGGTAGACCACATCATGTTGATGTTTCTCTGAAAGGTAGTATAAAAAAAAACCTGTGGCACTCGGGGACTGCCGCGGTAAAGCTATTGCATAGCATTATTTATCAACATATGCAATTAAAATCTTATTATTTAAATATTAGTTTCATTTCTATAGTTCTACCAGATAAAATTTATCGCAAATGTGACAAAATATTTGGTATAAGTATGGTAAAAATAAGCGCCACTAGTGTTTATCCCGAGAAATAAATTTTATAGTAGGCGGCGTGGGAGTTGTTTGGTTTTATTTTCGTTACGAAATTTCTTGATTCGGTCGCCGCGCTCAAAGCCCGCGATAAAAGCTATGCAATAGCTTAAAAATAGGTAAATCCGTAGAACTTATATGGCTGTATAATATGTAGTATCCAGAGTTGCTTCACCTAATAGCTATTGGACAGGACACAGGCCGCAAAACTGACAACCGTTGAAGAAGAAAAGTTGAACAGATCTTCACAAAGTGAATCAACGACCTAAGAATACTGGCAGACAATCGGCAGAAGACTATTAGCCGCAAACTATTTAATACAAATAGTTAGCCAAACGAATGCCTACCCTGTCGCCCACACTGACTTACCATCAATCTTGTAGTAGGGGATTAAAAGGCTCGTCCCTAGCCCTTCGGCCCTCAGGGTAAGAAATAAATACCGTAAGGTATCGAGTTCTATGGCGATGTAGGGATTATGAAGGATTTCACTCCATTGCGGCTGTAGCACTTAAGGGTTCAAGTTTAGTTTTGGGATTTAGTTACTGATATAGGTATAGTGATGAGGTTGTTGTGAGACTTCTATTTATTTGATATTACGATTTCGACTGTGAGGTAAATGTAACTTAGTGGCGATAGGTCATAGGGTTGATATTTAGTATAAAGAGTACCACTTTTTTCTGCGAGAAGAAAAATGAAAAGTTAAAATTTTAAAACTGTAAACGTACCAAATATGAAATTAACTGACTATTTAAACATTGTGGCCTCAGTTAATTTCTTGCATATAGCATACAAATTGACCATACAGTATCATAAAATATCATCGAAATGAACAAAGTAGTTAGATTTTGTGATGTTAGTGGCCTCAAAACAAGTTGCTCGTGTTTGTATAGTTCACCCAAAGCAAACCATTGTACCACTCGAATACCTTACTCACTTTGTGTGGTTGTAAATCAAACGTGTGCCCGGACGAGACGTACAGCCCAACCTGTGACCCAGGGACACGCTGAAAGGGTCAGGCACAGAATAGATAAGTACAGAACTCAATCTACATACAAATTGCACTCGATTAACGGACATATAAAAACCGCTTCATCATATCAGCGGAGAGACGTCCACTGCTGGACATAGGCCTCACCCAATGATCGCCACCGTGGCCGATCGTGAGCGGCCCCTTGTTGCCCCAACGGCCGTCAGTTCTGTTAGTTTCGGCGACACCGCTTACGGACACTTTATCTCGGAGCGGTTGAAAGCAGTGCGAGCACGAGTGCCGTCCGCTTGAAAGACGCGTATATAGGTAAGTTGAATGTTGTCAGTATTATTCGATAGGTTCAGGTCTAAAACGGATAGGTCAGGTCAAAAGAAATTATGTAAATATGGTAGGTATCTAATTCGTTTAGTAGTTATTAGAGATTTTCTATAGCAAAAATTGTTAAATGTTAAATTTATATGTTCTTATTCTCTAAGCTTTTTGTATTGTAATACTATGTTTATTGTAGAATAAGTTTCTTGATATGAGGGCTATTACTGCGGGTTTGGATTAGCTCCCTTAGTTGACAACCTTACAGCGACCGTCGAGCGTAGGTATGAAAGTTGAAGTGCATACATGTGATTGGCTTCTGTACTTGTCTATTCTGTGGGTTAGGTTAGTACATGCCATGTTACGGATATGATTAGTGATCCCGGTATTGTATGTATCGGGGTCTTGTTGGGATTCCTTGTTTGACGTCAATATGTTGCGTTTTATTGTACAAGGCTTTGAAGACTATTCGGGGTTCTATAAACATTTGAATTACATTCAAAAGTTTAAGGTGTTATTATGGTGTTAAATTGTTATACTTTTGAGCGATTTAAAGACAAAATATAACAGACACATAGACATACATTTGTCATGGAAGGTAGTAAAATCATTTTGATAGGCATAAGAAAATCATTTAGCCTCATTTAGTTATAAGGTAGGTAGATTCCTGTATGGCTTATTAAAATGGTGACTTTAAGAACCAATAGTTTTCTTGAAAATGTAGTTTTGCAGTGGATGCGTGCGTCATTATTAAACATTTCGCAAGTAACATCAAGGTCTGTATATTATAAAGACCTTGTGTCAACTAGGCTTTCTGCATATATATTACTAGAATTAAATATAGCTTACATAGATCCCTTCCTCCCATAAGGTCATAAGCCTAAAAATATTGAATTTGACTCCTATTTCATAAAGGTTAAGGTTGTAGTTATCTTTTATTTGTAACTATTCCATTTCACTTCTAATTAAATTCGATGCGGGGTCCAAGACGATAAGTTTAAGAGTCCCTGGGACTCTTAAGTGTCACAGCTCGGTGTTCGTAAGGGTTGTCTGTTAATCCTGGCTTATAAGAGTCACAGTGATGGGTGTGTGGGATCGTCCAATATACTTCCAGTTAATTAGATAGCCAATGTATCTTATCTTATTCACGGACAGATTTAAATAGACCCTAATCTTTTCCGATTTTTTTGTTACGATGTCACCGTCACGTTCACCGTATATAAGTGACGTCTTACATTAATTAGAATTGAAAGTAAAAATAATAAAACTCTCGAAAATAGTCATGAATATTCTCAATTATACTAGCTTTCCCTAGCGCGGTTCATCCGCGTCTTTGCGTACCGTTCTTCTCCTGTCGCCAGTAGCATGATGTTACATAGCATATAACCTTTCTCGAGAACTGGGCTATCGTACTTAAAAATATTTTTTCAAATCCGAGTAGTAGTTCCAGAGATTAGCGCGTTCAAACAAACGAACAAACTGTTTGTACTTTATATAATAGTTTAAACTACACACTCACAAACTTATAACACATGATTCACATTAACCTCTATCGACAGCCTTTCAGATAGTGCCTATCTTAGTGGTTCTATAGTACGTACAATCACGAAGATGTATTCGAATTCAATACTCGGATTGGTAAAGTAATATATTAAAAATTGTCCCCGTTAAATGTCAACAGTTTTCTCTGTTATAATGGGACCCTTATTTTTGGTTTTATTCACATTCTTTTAATATAAGTCTGTGGTTTTACTGGTTGGATCCACCATATCCCACTTCTGGCTACCACAAAAAAGCTATGTTATGTAAATCATAATAAATACAAAAAAAACAATGGAATCAATATCGTAGAGACACAATTTACTTCTTAAATGCAAATAGGGATGGGTCCCATAACGTTATTACGCTCGGACGTCGAAAGGGGTGACAGGGGTCAACGTAAATGAATATTTACGGAACTTTGATTTCAACAGATGAAAAATTTACATACATTATTTATATTTTACAGGCGTCGCTAGAGAAACTAAGTTAAGCATACTAGCTGCAGTCAATTCACGTATAGGCAGCCATTTTATAAAAACACGCTGAGTTCTTGCCGTGTGTATTGTGTTATGTACTTAATATTTATATTCTTAAGTTTCGCTAATAATATTTACGAGGTTAAGCACTTGGTTCGGTCAATACAGGAATTATTGATGAAATCGGAGCAGTCAAAAATGCTTCCACTTTACATGAAACCGGACTCAACAGTATATACGCAGTATTTTGGTATGCTAATTTATTAGCAGACAATTATTTGGCTTTAACATTTAACGATTTATGTTCTCATATTTTTATATAATAAAAGCCTTAAAAAACGTACAACCTTAAGAACATCTTATTATACAATAAGCCGCCCAACTACGAGACAAAGTCAACAACAAACAATAATAACCCTAAAATGCTTGTCGTGTTTCCAGGCCATCCTTCAAGGCCTTCTTTAACCCTCTGCCCTTCGTAATAATAAATGAAATAGTTGTTCAAGTATTTTAACTGAAGCAGTTTTGTTTGTGGTCGTTTTGACCTCACGCTGTGCAAGGTAATAGTGTGGGATAGGAAATTACGCGATTTTATTCAATACCCCATGTGGTAATTTAGGGTTACGTTTTTTAGATTTTTGAAACTCGCGATGAATATTTGAAAATTTGCAAATTTATATTTATTTTTTATATTAGCCTACCAAAGTGACTCCACTCCGCCTGATGGTAAGCAGTCAGTGGAATCCAGAAATGGCAGACACCATTCCAAAAGCAAACTACTGGTATGGTGGCCTCCACTATGGTGACTTAATGAGATGCTTTTTCAAGCCCCGCTTAAAAGACCCAATCAAATTAGATGGGAACACATGCGCTGGCAAAGAGTTCCAGGCTTTAATTGAGCGACAAAAGTATGAAGTGCTAAACCGTTTGGTTCGAGATCCTTTAGATTCCACTGTGAAAGGGTGGCACTTTAGTCCCGCACGTGTCGTTCTGGATAAAAAGGGAGAGGGTGGGATTAATTCAAAGGGTTCTTCAGAACATGCTCGTTTAATGCAAGATTAATGTTATATTGATTATTATTGTTGTAGCTATATTGACTATTATTATCATTAAGTATATTGATATTTTTTTTATTGTACTTATATTGACTATTATTATCATTCAGTATATTGATTATTATTATAGTAATTATATTGACTATTATTGTAATTATGTTGACTATTGTAGTAAAAGTTTAATGTGAAGTGGATGCATACCATGATCATTACGAGTTCGTAAGGCATAATACATTTTATTAGGGTTCTTTTACCACCCATGCCCTGCATTGTCATGCTCACTAAAATGTCATTGCTTGTGGTGTCGTATTGGCCGGGTCATCACCTTCCCTCTAATATGGCGAGGGTGATGATGGCTGGCCCGTGCGTCATGCTCGTGAACGGGTGCTACTTGGGATGACTGGTCAATCTTGGCATGGCTTACATTTAATATTCAATCCAGTATTACCTTGTCGTTCAATGTGACCAGGGGGTGCATTTACCAGTTTAATTAAAATACGTAGTCAAATTACCATACTAGTTGAAACTAAATAATTGAATTCCTTGTTTTCTTTCTTTAATCTTAGTATTATATTAATTAGTTAATTTGTAATAATTACTTTGTATGGTTCTTTGGTTGCGTTGAGTGTTTAAATTGTAACTCATTCAAATAACTGTAATTATCTGGCGATTGAAAAGAGTGGCGTGAGTTTCTTGCCAGTTCTTCTCACAGCTCTACCTCGTCAGCGAACTGGCTGTAGGTCAATTGGCTGACAAAATGTAATGTTGACTTTTCATAAGCATCATACTTTATGATCTAAATGAAATAAATGCTTTGACTTTGACTTTGACTTTAACACTTTCATGGTAAAGGCGATTTGGTATTGGTATTGATATAAACGGGCTGTTTTCCGCAACTCCACGACTGTGCGCGTATTTTGCGTGTGGGTGAGCGGCGATCACTCGATCCATCCCAGCCCCTCGAGGAAGGCCAGCAGACTTCTGATGTCCCCGACGATCTCGTGGAGTGAATCCGGGTCGCCAAAGTATCTTGCCCTGCCCTGTATGTGGTGACCTCAGAGCAGTGTAGCAGTATGTGTGCTGTTGTTTCGTCTGCCCGCATTCAGGCTCTGCACAGCGGGCTGTCTGTAATTCTCATGACAAATAGGTGTTTATTGAAAGAACCATGACCGATGATGATGAGGCTGTGACTGTGCGAAGTTGTTGTTTTGACAGTGGGTGCTCCCACTGTCAAAACAGCTCCTGTTTCGTGAAGCGAGCATTTAGCTCTGGCAGTGCTTCCTTAGCCTGCCTGCACTCGGTATGGTTCTTACATTTGTTATTGTGTTGATCTATGGTGTGATTTCTTACCAGGGTGCGTAGGTGACCAAAGGGGAAGGCAACAGTGGGTTCTGATCCCACGGCATTTATAGCTGAGCCTTCCCTCGCACGTCGGCTGCGTCGTTACCTTGGGAGCCGCTATGCCCTTTGATCCATTGTATAGTGATGTTGTTGTGTACCTACGTGACATAATTTTTGGTGGCAGTAATATATCAGTTTGGAATTTATTGTATGGCTTCCTAGCGCTTGAAGGACAGACATGCTGTCCGAAAGTGATCCCTGACCTCTGTTGCTAGGATCGCCGAGGCTGCCAGGGAGATACCCATACACTCAGCCTGGAAGACAGTGTTTTCGGCCCCCTGTGCCTGTTTTTGATCCCTCTCTAAATATCCTAAGTTCCCCTAGTCGCAATCCCTCGCAACTCTGGTCTTCATGCAGTTGTATTTTGTTTTTCTTGTCAAAGACTGTTATTAACATGTTATTATATAAGTTACATTTTCTCTGTAAGTGATATGTAATGTATCTTTTTTGAGAAAATAAACATCTTTAACCATAAAGACAAATTGTTTCGGTATGCGGTTGTTTACCGCATCTATTATAGGTAATTCATTTGTCAGTCCGTCTAGTAGAGATATATGTTTTGTTTTACCTTTGTACCACAAGTTTAGTGTTTTGAGGCGTAGGGCCGTCATTGCTGCCTCCTGTTGGATGTAGAGGGGGAGCGGTGGAAGGCCCAACATAGCCTCTAGTGCCGCTGTCGGTGTGGTCTTGAAGCAGCCTGTAATAGCCATGCATGCTAACCTCTGTATCCGTTGAAGTTTGTTTGCCGCAGTGTCTAGTTTAGTGGTTGCACCATGTTAGTTGAAAAGTCTGGGTAATGTATAGTGACCCAGATTGCGCTTCTTGGTGAACAAGACAAGCTGCGTCTTGTTGGGGTTTATGGTAAAGGCGATAGAAGACGGCCATTGAGGCGATGTCTCTTCGCAGCTGTAAAGGCTCAAGGGTCTTAGTAGTCTCCGGGCTTCCGATGACACGGACTACTCGCCACTGCAACCTATCGAGTGCATCCAGTAAGTACTGTGCGGAGCCATCCCAAACATGAGAGCAGTACTCCATGCAGGAACGAACCTGTGTCTTATAAAAAAGGCAGAGCTGCTCGGGCGTGAAGTACCGCCTCACCTTGTTCAGGACCTGAAGCCATATTGTCGGTCACTAATTAACGAGTGAACCTCTAGGTAGCGGAATAGTTGGGAGTTTATTATTCGCTTAAGCACCTTGCAGAGAACTGAGGTGACAGCTATGGATCGATAGTTGCCTGGCTCGGACCTATCCCCTTTTTTGGGAATCGGTTGAACATTCGCCTCTCTCCAAGCCTCCGGCACAATTCCCGAGGAATAAGATAGGCAGGTCGTATGTTTTTTTTTTTTTTTTTTTTATATATTTGTTACCTCATATCTCGGTGAATGAACCGATTTGAAAAATTTCTTTTTTATTTGAGAGGGTATACTCTGAACTTGGTCCCATTTTTTTAGTATAAGAAATGGTTCAGTGGTTGTATGTTTGTTACAACAGAACTCGGTCATTTATAAACCAATTTTGAAAATTCTTCTTTTATTTGAAAGGGTATACTCTGAAATGGGGCTCCATGTTTTTTTTATAAAGGATGGTATAGTGGTTTGGCTTCAATTTTATATTTTGTAACAAAACGCATGCAAGAAGTGAAGATATGTAAAGCAACACGTCGATGTCTTTTGCGACGAATTATCTGACATTGACATGCATGCAAAGTGATTTTTTTTCATTTTTTGTTAGAAACGAAGTGGCCCTGGATGAGTGACCATTTGTGTCATTTCATTTGCAGTGTCCTCATTCTTTAGAAGCAGTAGACTATGGTTATCACTATAATTAGGTAGTCGTTAAGCCAAGTTAGAGGTCTTATGGTCGTGAGAAATTACAACAGCAACGGGCGGCCTTGAACCTGCCTTTACAGCACAACTGTTTATTTTTTGTATATCTGTTAAGCGATTGCTCGGTCAGTTAAATTATGATTTTTGATCATCCTTTATTGTTGGTAGATCATCACTTTTTTGTTTTGATTTGTGATTTCTGGGATTCAGGGTTTAGCGATCGAGAAAGTGTTGACAAGGACCTTATATATCTATTTACAATCTTACCTCTCTTCTCTACTTTCTTTCAAACGGCGCGGCGCTGTCTCATTTGCGCAGCACGTTTAGTAGGTCTACCCATATTGAATATATTTATACACTATAATTCCCACTAAAAGTTTAAAAATAGAAATATTTTTAGAAAACAAATGAAAACCGACTGAAGATTTTTAATTCTGCCTTTGCAACAAACTTTTGAAATGCACGGGGCGGTAATGGCACGCGTGGGGGATATGCCTGAGTGCATTACCCGAACGCGGTCATACTCGTGAAGGCAGACGTCATTGATAGTTGTGTTTAGATATACATAAAAAATTTGAGGCGCACTTGTCTGATTCCATTCGATTTCTTGTATTAAATTTATATTTTCATTCATATATTAATAGATTAATCAATCCTTCTTGGCTGGCATCGACTCCAAAATAACTGATTAAAAACTATAAAAAGTAAAGTATTATAGGTATCAAGGATTGCGTTGAGTCCCCTTTAATGTTCTTTGCTATGAAGTACCTAATTAAAATAATTATTTTCTACTTTTTGGTTAAAGATTGAACATTTAGGTGTCGTTTGAAGTCGGTTTTATCTCTTTATAATATTAATTTAGATTTAGGTTAAATAAGGTTAATAATTAAATAAAGATATTATTATTTAGGATTTTGATGTGATTGCAACTGCAACGTGACAGTCGCTCCTAAGATTGTCAATTCGCCTCTAAAGGTAATTGCTTATACAGCCGAGGAATTTATTATATTCAATGACATCAACAATTACACTATTTACATTAGTACTTTAAAGCAGTGATATAGCTGTAGATAGCTATTGCCCGCAGCTCCACCCGCGTGAATGTCATTTGAATATGTCTCTGTTTATACGCTGACGATTTTATAAAAACTTTTATCCCCTATTTCAACCACTTCAAGTCATTTTTTAGCGATAAAAGATATGCCTAAGGTCCATTCTACTCTATCCCAAATTTTATTAAAATCGGTTCAGTGGTTTAGGCGTAGAAGCGTAACAGACAGAGTTACTTTCGCATTTATAGTATTAGTATGGATTCCCTTAGCCTCATACGACACCCACGGGAAGAAACAGGATGTTTCTATTCTACAGTGGAGACCACACAATCACTTCTATTTATATTTGACATTAATACCCAAAATAAATAGCATCAACGTCAAAACGTTTAATAAAAACATCATCAGGTTCCGATTGCGCTGGATATTTCGCGAATTGGCCGGAACATTCGGTAAATTTAATATAATGTAACATATGAATCATGTCTCCGGGGGCTTTGCGTAATAATGTATTACTGCGTACCGTTCGCAAAATATTGTTCATTAAAATTGGGTATTTACTGGCCAAATGAGGTAGTTATATCTGGGTATTGAGATATTTTGTACTTTACGTAAATTGGGTTAAGTTAACAAAATTGTTCATTAATGTAGATTTTTAAATAGATTTGTCGTAATGGCCCAGTAGTGAAGACATTCGCTTCATAAAAACGAGGTCAGGGGTTCGAATCCGGGCAAGTACCAATGTGATTTCAAATCGTATGTACTTTCTAAGTTTATCTGGATACTGACTGACGGTAAAGGAAAACATCTTGAGGAAACCTGGACTTCTGAGGAAGATCGTGGCGATCAATGCTCGTACCTTCTCTGTATGAGAAGAGACCTTTCTCTGCGGTGGGACAATAATGGGCTGATATGATGATACTAGGTAAAACACATATTACATTACAGAATATTGGGAGTTTGATAGAACCAAAACAAAAGAGAAAAGAAAACAAAAATGTACTGATATTTATGTATTGTTTGACTGCCTCTGTAGTTCAATCAATCAATTTATTGATAAATATAGATAACATACAATATAGGTAGTTTCCCTTTCGTCCCAAAATAAGCTAGTGCTTGTATCTTGGGCGTCATCGGGATTAATATAAAGATATATCATGTCTCTCTTACCTATCCTACAACTAGCCTCTCACGGTGCGATTTCACCCGCGTCTTTGCTTACTGCTCTGTTCCGTGGCCAGTAGCGTGATGTTACATATTAGCCTATAACCTTCCTTAAGATCTGGGCTATTATACACAAAAGGAATTTTTTACACCCGACTGGTAGTTCCAGAGATTAGCGCGTTTAAACAAACGAAGAAACTCCTTCACTTTATATGATAGTATAGATAGATTACAAGAGGCAGCAGTATAATTAAAGTAAAGTGATTTTCTTTCTTTCTTTTTTCTTTCTTTCAAGTCTTACTAGAACTAAACGATATTCTGATGTGTGGTGGTTCCTATTTACCATCAAACAAACGACCAGGGGCCTTAGCACAACCTCTTATAGCATCTTATTATAACCTTACTTTTTTCTATCCTTGTTACACTTTGCACTTCATACTTTGTCGCTCAATTAAAGCCTGGAACTCTTCACCAGCGCATGTTTTCCCATCTAACTTAAATCCTGGGTCTTTTAAGCGGGCCGTGAAAAAGCATAAAAGGTAAGGTAAAGGTATAGTGGAGGCCACCACTAGTAGTTTGGCTTTTGGAATGGTGTCCACCACTTCTGGATTCCACTGACTGCTTACCATCGGACAGAGTGGAGTCACTTTGGTAGGCTAATATAAAAAAATTGTCATAGATCATACTTTATTCTATGAACTGCTATATAGTAATAACTGAAGAATGTAATTCCAGATAAGGTAAAAATACAGGTTATTAAAAGACGGATATAAAGATACGGATTGGGTAAACATTATGTTTACTCGTATTACTTGTATATTATGTTTTTTTTTTTTTATTATTTATTTATTTATTAAAACAATATAATACAAAGGTGATAGTGACATACCACACAAACCATCATGGGTTTAACAGTGATATGTTAGCCACAACATCTCGGTACATTAAACTTAAATACTACATTATCAAAACTAAAAACTTAATAAATATGTTTAAAACTTGTTTTTACAATTTTGTGCATTCATACTCGTATTACTTGTATATTATGTTTACTCGTATTACTTGTATATTATGTTTACTCGTATTACTTGTATATTATGTTTACTCGTATTACTTGTATATTATGTTTACTCGTATTACTTGTATATTATGTTTACTCGTATTACTTGTATATTATGTTTACTCGTATTACTTGTATATTATGTTTACTCGTATTACTTGTATATTATGTTTACTCGTATTACTTGTATATTATGTTTACTCGTATTACTTGTATATTATGTTTACTCGTATTACTTGTATATTATGTTTACTCTAAGTATAAAGTATAAGTATAAGTACTTGTTCTAAACTTTTGTAGGAGATAAGATTGAAAATCATTCTAAGTATGTTTACAACTTTACATAATATTAAATAGGTATTAATAATAAAAAAATTAAAAAAAATATAAAAGTAAATAAATAAATTATTAATATAATTGCTTAATTTGGGGCTAGATGGCGCTGCGTGAATGTGGTAGAATATTATTATTATTATTATTTATTATTATTATTTCTAAGTCGGTCCTTCTAAAAAATGTTTTGGAAATTACACAGCATAATGTTTTTTTTATACGCCTAAGGTGACACACAAGATGAGAGATGAGAGATGGTAAGCAGTTACCGTAGCTTATGGACGCTTGCAACACCAGGAGCATCACCAGCGCGTTGGCGATCCTTTTTTTTTTTTTTTTGGAAAATGCATTACGCACACGCACCCGCCCGGGCAAGGCGGGGGTTATGTCGGACCCTCCGACCTCACTCAAAGCGCGGCCAGCATACCGACTAAAACCCACGGTGTTCCTCCAGACGGCCAGAGTGTCGGGGTCACGGGAGTCGCTTGCGCATTCATCCGCGACCCCGACGGGCCATGGCCCGCTCACCGCGAGCGGGCCCTGTCCGATTTAGGGGCCTAGCCTCCCCTCCCTCGAGAGGCGCGTGCGGAACACGCGCACTGCCGTCTCGGGCCCGTGCTGTTCGGGCGGCGACTGCCCGATCGCCGCCCGCAGGCCAACTCGGCCGCAGAGGATAGGGAGAACGGCGCATCGCAATACCGACACTCCTCTTCCCCTGCGGCCCCACCGCGTCCGCAATCTGGCGGTTGCGTCCCCGCCGAGGCCGCGGAAGGTAGGGAGAGCGGCGCACCGTTATACTCGGCACTCCTCTCCCGCCGCGGCCCCGCCACTCCTAAGCCGCAGTGTCGCCGAAGCAACACTGCAGCCCGACCCAGTTGCCGTGCCGCCCAAACGGCACCGCAACCCACCAGAGCCGCTCCATCGTGGGCTTACCGGCAAAGCCCAGACGAGCGGCGCCTCCTTGGGGTTCCTCTTGGTTCACCGTGGTCCTTGGTAACCACGGCTACTAAGGCCCCCGCCGCGGAAAGGCGAGAACCCCGTTGGGGGGGTGCGTTGCCGACCATTCTTTTTTTTTTTTTTTTTTTTTTTTTCGTGGGAAACTCATTACGAGTACGCACCCGCCTGGGCGAGGCGGGGATTATGTCGGACTCTCCGGCCACAATGAGACAGCGAACGGCATACCGACTAAAACCCACGGTGTTCCTCCAGACGGCCAGAGTGCCGGGGTCACGGGAGACGCTCGCGCATTCATCCGCGACCCCGACGGGCCACGGCCCGCTTAACGTGAGCGGGCCCCGTCTGATTTGGGGGGGGGGCCTAGCCCTCCTTCCTCCATCGAGAGGCGTTCGTGGAACACGTACGCCGCCTTCTCGGGCCTGTGCTGTTCGAGTGGCGATTGCCCAATCGCCGCCCGCAGGCATCCTCCTACGGTGGCTGGAGATCCCGGAGCGTCCCACGGCGACGCCCGGGGCGGGCGCGACGGGCGGGGAGCAAGGTCGTCAGCTCCCTCTCCCGCTCGGCCGCCTCCTTGGCGAGCATTACGACGGACGACTGCTCCCGGCCTATAAGACACAGGTCCGTGCCGAAGCACCCGTGACCGGTGAGTACCTGTGTCAGCCGGAACGTGAGGACGCCGTGCCTCCTCTCCAGCTACTCCTCGAGGACGGGACTTACCGCCACCACCGTGGCGTGCCTTGCAGTTGGTCGCGCAAGTCGCGCCTTCCACTCCGCCACTAGGACTGTGCGGAGCTGGGACCGCTGCGCCTCGATCTCTCGAGGCAAAGATCGCAGGTCCCGCTCCGCCGCCTCCTCGCGCCATCGGAATAATGACGCGAGGACTTCGGCTTCCAGGTCCCAGGGCGGGGATCCGGCCAATAGGGTCGCAGCCTCAAAGGAGATCGTGCAGTAGCCGCGCACCATGCGCACGGCCATGGCCCTTTGCGGCCTCCGTAGGACGGCGCGTTGCCGACCCTGTTAAAAACCTTTTAACTCCTTTTTTAAAGAACTCTATGTTGTGGTCTCTCAGGAAAACCTCAACCAATGTTACCGTTATTTTAATTCATAATTACCTTTCTTATATTACCATTAATGAATCCAACAAACGATCATATACTCATTACATTAAATATTTTAATCTTCACTTCATTCTAACGTAAACTCTGTTATTCAGATAAAGTATTCGTTTGAACAGTACAAACAAGCTTTCTATCTTATTATAATAATAAGGTTAGCAAAAGAGTAATTCTAGAAATGTAAGATCAAAGAATTTTACCCAAATTTGTTTTAATAAATTAAATAGGTAATTGCGGCCATGTTTTATCAAGAGATTTTTTTGTTCTGTCTGTACTACTCGTTGTCTTTTTTTAATCTGTGTGTAAGTGAACTTTGAATTGTCTGTTTTTGATGGTTGCTGTACTTTATTTTCATATATAATTTTTAATTTTTTGGTTAAAAGGATCATCCATTCCTACCTTTTTCACGGTAGTAGATCCACGCTGAATTCAGCACGAATGGGCCGAATCATGCGGGAAATTACTGCAATCTCATAGAAGATCGACGTAGGAGTATTAGTATCCGTACTACTGCGTTTCGTTTGGTGAGTGAGTGCCGGAGGCCCCGTTTTCCCCTTTCCCTTTTTTCTTTGCCTCCCTCAATCCTTTCACGGTGGGCAGCGGCTTCGCAGAGTCCCTGGCATTGCAGGAGCAATGTTAGGGACTCTGAGTCGTCCATGAGCAACATCACTTACCATCACGTGGGCTGTTTGCTCGTCTGCCAATTTTATCGGCAATAAAAGAAAAATAAAAAAAAATCAGAAACCAATGTTTGTCAACAACAACTTTGAAGTTTTTGCTGTAATCACTATACTTGGCAAACGGATTGCTTGTTGTAGTAAAGGCAGTTTTATCACAAAAGGCTGCTGCTTGTCCTGTAGTTTTACCACCGTCATCATTGGATTTGCTTATGTTAAGCACTAGACATATTTCAAAGTCATGATGATAAAAGTAATTTATCCAAAAATACATTTCACCCAACATTTGCGTACAGTACAATACATAAGCATAAAATTGCAAAATACAATTTGTTAGTCATTTCGCAAACCATATTTGACCCTCCCGAACCCTCGCAATATTAAATCTGTGTTGCCATATTTAATAATTCAACATATATTTGGTAATATTTAATTTTATAAATGTAATTCGTTGGGCGATTGGGGGAAATAAAAATATTGAGTGGCATCTTCCCGTTTTTTGGGGTAAAGAGCCATGTAAATTGACGACCTAAATTGTAAAAAGTGGAACGTTGCGTCTGGGAATTTTAACTTCGATTACAGAGAAACAAATTTAATATTTTACTGATTGCCTTACCCTGAGGTTTGAGGTACTTATTCGACAGTGGAAAAAGTTATATTAGGTTTTTTTTTAAGTGCCAATTACTTAAGGTTTAAAATTGTGTCTGATGTAACAATAGCTGACTATGGATACGGCTTCCACTGCTTAACTCTTTTTGAGAAAAGGCATAATGTTATATTAAAAGTCAGTACTTCAAAATGTAAACACAGCTCCACTGACCCATAGAAAAAGGCGTGACGTTTTGTTTGTGTTGAACCAAATGAGTTAAAAATACTATGAGCAGAATCAACAACGATAAGTTTGATTCTGTTAATAGTTTAACAAGATTGTATACACAAGCTTTGAAGAACAATGAATTTAAACCTTCTCATCTCATATTTAAAGCAGATTCTACAACGATCAAACGCTGTTTACCTGCCAATATTTCATCACAACGTTATAATCAGAGGATATAATATTCTATAGAGGGGTTCTTCCTAAAATTAGCCGCAACATAAATATAAACAAACCGTTTGTTTTGTTGATAACAATATTAGAAATGAATGGCAGCCATCGTTCGTTGTAAAGCGCAAGAGCCTTATAATTAATTATTATTTATGCATGAATGAAGTTTAATCGAATAAATCGATGAAAACTTTGAGGAAACATTTAAATTTTTATTCCAAAATAGAGTAGGTAATTGTTAAATAAAATCAATACATTGTTGATGACTGCCTCTGAGGTGCAGTGGGAGCGCAAGCGACTGCTGTGTATGAGATTGTGGGTTCGATCCCCAAACAAGACAATCCATAAATGTTTGTATGTGTCTGGGTGTACTTTGTTTGTATGTTTGTAAAAATGTACCAGTCGTGGGCTACAATAGTAATAATTAATTATTACATCACAATCTCTATTTAGATAGCCATCTGTTTCAAATACTTCTTCTGTATAAATTCAATTTTCTACACAAAAACTCCATCCACTATACACACAGACGATCTCAAAGCCATACAATTTCGCCCTGTCCATTTGGCGTGTGCACGTGAAATTGAATATCGCGACCGATCCCACAATCGAGCCCATACATCACGCTGAGATTGATGCCCACCTACGCTATAGACTTGGGATATTTGTACATTAACTAGGTAGAATTTTCAGATATTTTGTTGATTAACAAGCATAGTAGTTACTTGTTTTGGGTTTATTGTTTTCTGTATTTTGCTAAATAATTTTCTGTCTATTATTTAAAAAAATATATTTTATATTTTTGACGTCAAAAAAGTATAAAGTACTGTAAATAACAAAGCTGACTTCATCATCACTTTCATCCATTTATAAACATCCATTTATCATAATAATTATCATATTAATCTATGTTACTATGCAATATTTCCTACAGTTTAATTTGTCATAAGAGTTTATACATTATCTATTTCACTGAATAATGGTTTACATAATAAACCAAAGAATACACTAACTCCGAACTTCATTGCCACACACTAAACATTTATCTACCAGAACTAAGAGTGTTAAGCAACAGTTAATAGGTTCCTAAACAAACATATAAAAGTAACTTTCGACTTACGAATATATCATCAAATAAATTCTTTTTATAGAACTTTGGTGGAAAACAAGCATACGGTCTAATGGTAAGTAGTATCCTTTATCTATAGGCTTCTATTGCAGAAATAAAAAAAAAACCTGTGGCACTCGGGGACTGCCGCGGTAAACCTGTTGCATAGCATTATTTATCAACTTGCAATTATAATTATTTATTTATTTTTTATTTATGCAGTATATTTTTTTCTTTGATATTAATTAATTCAAGTTACACTTTTTGAGCGTGGTGACCGATAAGAAAACAATTTTTTTCTGTTATTGAACAAATGAGAAGTTAATATCGTTTAAAATATTTTTATTATCTTACAATACATGTAGGTTATTCAGGAATTTTTATCATCCTTCTAAGTATATTTACTCCGAAAAAGAATAAAACTGAGACATTACATTACATTGATGCATTATTACACGTTATTAAAATCTTAGTTTCATTTCTATAGTTCTACCAGAAAAATTTTATCGCAAATGTGACAAAATATTTGGTTTATATGTGGTAAAAATTAGCGCCACTAGTGTTTATTCTGAAAAATAAATTTTATGGTAGGCGGAGTGGGAGGTGTTAGGTTTTATTTTCTTTACGGAATTTCTTGATTCGGTCGCCGCGTTCGAATCAAGAAGCCCGCGATAAAAGCTATGCAATAGCTTAAAAACATAACCAAACCGTTACCGACCACGTAGGCAGATGGAGAATAAAGAAAAAGGAAAAAGGAAGGAACTTAGGGGGTATTGGGCTGCTGGCGCCCACACTCACCGATCATAACACATTAGCAAGAGACTAATAATAATTTAAGAATAATATAAAAATATACATACAAAAAACAAGTGAAATATAAAAAGTAGCAAACAATAGTAATTTAGGTAAATATAAAACTAAAGCTAAATCGACTTTAACAAATATATTTTTTAATACACGGTTAAACGCTTTAACGTCGATATCTACTATTGTAAAATAAGCAAAGTACCGGTAGTTTTCGTGGTAGTATTGGCAAACGAAACAGAGACCGTGACACTAAAAAATGCCCGAAAGCTTTTAAGCTGACGTCACCGTGGCTTGGACAGAACTGATTGGCATCGTCACAGACTAGCGTTATGAAAAACTAATCTCTAAGAGAACTAATCTCTTCCAAGAGGCGGCTTTGACATTTTAAAATTTTTGGCCGGATTTCTATCTCTTTTATTATTTTTTAACCGACTTCAAAAAGGAGGAGGTTATCAATTCGGATCGTATGTTTTTTTTAAATTATCTTTACTGTGTCGATATGAAATAACTTTCAAATATTATAGGACTTATGTAAAGCAATATCATTGTATCTTAAAGTAAAATTGATCCAAAAATTTAAATTAAAAAGTGATCTTAAAAATATTTGTATTTGTTGCTTACATTATTACTTGCTGCGTTTTTTAATGATAAGACAAATGATTATGATAAGTAAATCAGTTAACAATAAAAGTATTATTTACATAACAGTCAATATTCATATTTCACAGATGATACCAATAATACCTGTGTGGTTTACCTCAAACGATCCGTTCTTCCAGGTGGACTAACTATTTTGTCAAACTGATTTGAACACGAGGAAAAAAAATTCCTGTTGGTTAATCTTCTTGAATTGAGTCCTCGTGATCAAACTGTTTGGTCTAACTGATTTGACCACGAGGAATAGTTCTTCCTCGTGATAAAACTGGTTAAAGTTTGAGAAAAGTACAGTCATTTTAAAAATAACAAAAATTATTCACTTGTTTTTTCCGTTATTCACTTGTTTGATGTTCCAACTTACATTATGCCCTAAGTGCACGTTACTGACAAATTAAAATACCCTAATCTATCTGTTGTTCGCATTTTAATCTATCAAATGTTTTAACGATACCGTTTGATACGCCCGTCTAGTCAATACCTCAGTCAAGTCCATTCTACAATTTATGGGGAGCGCCTAGGTGGAACATCGGAACGGTTTTCTGATGCACATGTTTAGATTTGAACTGTGTTTAGCTTTGATATACCATTCCTGTGTTTTGCTTTATACGTGGCTAGCAAACAATTCGCTCAAAGTCAAAATTAACGATGTTCAAATAACCACAATCATTTTAATTACAACGTTTAAGGTTATTCTATTGTATTTTATTTAACAAACAGGAATAATGAAGTGACTCATCAACATCATCATATCAGCCAAAAGATGTCCACTGCTGGACATAGGCCTCCATTTTTCTCCCCCGTAGGCGGTCGTTCGCTGCCCATATTCAAAAAAAAAATATATCTCATGAAGTGACTACATAAAAAAATATCTTAAGTCTGTAAAGTGCCCCGCGACACAGAACTTGTCATCTAGTGTTCTAGTAATGTTAATAATAAATTAATAGTCGTAAAATAGTGCTTATCTTAGTAAGAGTACTCGTACTAAAGAACTGAGTTATTTACTACTTTCAGAAGTTTCTCTATATGAACCAAACTTCGTGCTTAGTTAAAACCACTAACATTGTTAAATATTGTAATTCCAGATGATAGGTTATATTTAATCTACAGACAGTAGTTCTAATTTTATTTAATGAAAATGAA
The DNA here is from genome assembly GCA_963082885.1 of Parascotia fuliginaria. Lineage (NCBI taxonomy): Eukaryota > Metazoa > Arthropoda > Insecta > Lepidoptera > Erebidae > Parascotia > Parascotia fuliginaria. Next base: position 10,558,307 of record OY720197.1, read on the forward strand.
AATATATTTATTCATATAGGTTAATTAAATTAACGCTTATGAACGTTAAAATTTACAAAATGTCGCCAATTAACCTACAGCCAGTTCGCTGACGTAGGGTAGGGCTTGAGAAGAACTGGTAAGAAACTCAGGTCACTCTTTTTAATCGCTAGGTTATTACAATTTTTGTAAGTTACAATTTCTCTCTCTCTATAGGTAATTAATTGCAGTTTTCAATGTTGTAAAGAAAAATAAAAAGTAAAATGTGTGCTTTTACAGGCTGCCTCAATTTGCATAATGCTACAAGAAGGTAAAGGCAACATGTGAACTGTGGTAAATGTTTCTATGTAGGTATTATATAAACTGTTAATATTTGCTATAAGTATAAGTATAGTACCTTACTGTTAGCTCCAACTGTTTCTAACATTCACGACTTCAATCATTCCCTATGTTTTGGTTATAAATAATATAGTGACGAAAGCAACACGTCAATCGCGAGTCATTACAAAATTCATGCGGATCTAACCAGACAGGCGACGGATATTGACGTCTCGTTTATACACGCAGATATACACATGCGAGTAAAGGGATATATATAGTTACAGCTAAATTTCGAGGTGAGAAAATGTTTGGAGAAATTTTGATTAGATTATATTTAGCTTTACTTACAGTTTGGCAATGATTCGTCCGAAGTAGCGTATTTTATCGAGGATTTATACTATTCTTGTACGATAAGGTTGTTTAATGAGCTTTCCGTCAAGGTTTTTTCCGAGAGACTACAACATGGAGTTCTTTAAGAAAGGAGTTAAAAGGTTTTTAACTGGGTCAACTACGCGCTAGTGATGCTTCTGGTGTTGCAAGCGTCCATAGGCTACGGTAATTGCTTACCATCAGGTGGGCCGTATGCTTGTATTTCACCTTACACGTATAAAAAAAAGTTTTTCAGTGATAACAGAAAATATGAACAGGGCCAGTATCTTCTATATATATAAAAGAAAGTCGTGTTAGTTACTTCACTTATAACTCAAGAACGGCTGAACCGATTTAGCTGAAAATTGGCAGGGAGGTAGTTTAGAGCCAGGAGAAGGACATAGGATACTTTTTACCTTTTTTTTTATTTTTTATTTTTTTTTTTTTTATTTTTTTTTAGGTATTTTTTTTTTACAATTTTTTTTTTTTTTTTTATACTTTTTACTTTTTTTTTTTTTTTTTTTTTTATACTTTTTTTTTACTTTTTTTATTTTTTTTATTTTTTTTTTTATGTATGTAAAAATAGAAACGGAACGTTTAACATTCATTAGGTTGAACCAAGCCAAACTGCGTTCTTAGGAGTACATCCATTTACGTGATGCAGTTAGTACTGAAGGAAATGCAGCTAATATTGGTCGATTAACTATTCTGCCGGCGACATACATTGGTAGTCCACGTCATATGCATGAATATGCACAAGATGCAATGACATATGTTCGTCATTACGGTCGGCCCGATCTCTTTATTACTTTTACCTGTAATCCAAAATGGATAGAAATTACTCAATTGCTGCTTCACGGACAAACATCAAGTGATAGACACGACATCACAGCACGTATATTCAGGCAAAAAATTAGGTCCATGATGAACTTTATTGTTAAACAACGCGTCTTTGGAGATACTCGATGATGGATGTATTCAATGGAATGGCAAAAGCGAGGCCTGCCGCACGCACACATTCTTATTTGGTTAGTGGAAAGAATTCAGCCTGACCAAATAGATGATATCATATGTGCTGAGATTTCTGATTATGAAGTCGATCCAGACCTACATGATGTTGTTACTACTAATATGAATCATGGACCGTGTGGTGCCATCAATCCCCAATCACCTTGCATGGTCGATGGAAAGTGCTCTAAACGATATCCACGGAAATTAACGGCGGAGACTGTCACTGGCAATGATGGTTATCCGCTGTATCGGCGTCGATCACCAGATGACAACGGTCGAACTGTCACAACGAAAGTGAAAAGAATGGATTTCGTTGTCGACAACAGTTGGATTGTTCCATATTCGCCACTTATTTCTAAATCGTTCAAGACACATTGCAACGTTGAATACTGCAATTCAGTTAAGTCCATAAAATATATTTGCAAATATGTCACGAAAGGCAGTGATATGGCGGTTTTTGGATTGCAATCCTCGAATACCAACGATGAAATTTCACGCTATCAAGTTGGTCGTTATGTGAACTGTAATGAAGCGATTTGGCGTATATTCGCATTTCCCATTCACGAACGTCATCCTACTGTTACGCATTTGGCGGTGCATCTGGAGAATGGTCAACGAGTATATTTCACGGCTTCGAATGCTACGCAACGTGCTGAAACACCTCCAGCAACTACATTGACCAGTTTTTTTGCAATCTGCCAAAGCGATCAGTTTGCACGAACTTTGCTTTACTCGGAGATGCCACGTTATTATACTTGGAATGCTTCATCGAAGAATTTTCAAAGACGGAAGCAAGGCGATGCGGTTCCTGGGTATCCAGATGTGCGTTCTACTGATGCTCTTGGTCGTATGTATACAGTTCATCCAAAGAATAATGAATGTTTCTATTTGCGGTTGTTGCTGGTAAATGTGCGTGGGCCAACGTCATTTGAGTCACTACGAACTGTTAATGGTGTAATATTCCCAACATATCGTGCTGCATGTGAAGAATTGAAGTTATTAGAAAACGATAGTCATTGGGATACGACAATCGCTGAAGCCATTATCTCTGCATCTCCAAGTCAGATACGCACATTATTCGCTATCATAATTTCGACATGTTTTCCATCAAACCCATGTAACCTGTGGCACAAATACAAGGATAATATGTCAGAAGATATTTTACATCAAATTCGTGTCAGTTCCAGAAATCACGATATTGAGATGAATGAGGAGATACATAATCGTGCTTTACTCTTGATCGAAGATATGTGTTACCTCATGTGCGGTAATTTATTAATCAGGTTAGGAATGCCAGCACCATATCGTGAAATGAATGACGCATTTAATCGAGAATTGGAACGGGAACGTGAATATGATCACCAGGAATTAGATTTAGTAGTTCAAACGAATGTACCCCTGTTGAATTACCAACAAAAGGAAGTTTATGATACTTTAATGAAGGCAATCGATGATGAAAATGGTGGTTTATATTTCCTAGATGCCCCTGGTGGAACTGGCAAGACATTCCTCATGTCATTAGTTTTAGCAACTGTTCGGGCGAGATCTAACATAGCGGTTGCAGTTGCTTCTTCTGGAATAGCAGCCACATTGTTAGAAGGATGCCGTACGGCTCATTCAGCATTCAAATTACCGTTAAATCTTCAAACTATTGAAGAACCAACGTGTAATATTGCAAAACACTCAGCAATGGCCAAAGTTTTAGCGGTATCGAAAATCATCATCTGGGTGTATCACAAGGTACTTAAATGAAGAGCAACCTATGTACTAAAATAAAGAAATAATTATGAATGATTGATGTAGAAATTTAATTTTTTTTGTATTTTTTCCAATAAAAAAAAAATATGATTATTTATTGACATTAAGGCGGAACAAAGTTCGCCGGGTCAGCTAGTTTTTAGATAAAAGCAAATTTCTGTTTTTTCGTAAACATCATTCATTTATTACCACATACGCAAAGTCACCTACCTGTTAATTTTACTGCTACTGTAAACTCTATCAATTGATTAAGTAGTAGTATTGTTGCTGTTGATAGTATTAATAATAAATTTTAAAAATAATCTAAATTATACTAGACTATTGCTTACCTCTTTCTGCCGCTGCATGTCCTCTCTCGATGAAGGTCAGAACGAGAATGATCAAAATAGCTTTCAACGCCATCTCGTGTCAGCAGCGCGCACTAATTACACCATTACCACGGAATGCACAAACTTCACTACAATACTTCCTACTTCTGTCGTTATTTTCGTTAAAACATATTTAGTCGTATTTCATTCCTGTAACAGAAAGAAACATCATTAAATATTTTCGCCAGATTTAAAAGTAAAATATGTCACAGCGGGAATTTTCATAAAAGAATAAATTATTATGAATTAAGATTTAGGATAAATATAATGTGAAATTCGCTAAAATATTGGAACTCGGCCAGGCTCCCAGGTTTAATGAATTCAATATTCAATATTTTATGCATAAATATGTAAACAGATACAAATATTTTTCAGAATTATTCAATTAATTAAAACAAGATTTAAAGAAGAAAATAAATAATACCAACAAAGTCAAAAGCTAATGAATAAAACCAAAACATGGAGTCGATGGAATTAATGAGATCCATGAGTTGCTGAAACTTCACAACAAAAAATATGATATAATAAACCAGTAACGGATTACTATCTCACACAGACAAACGAACAAACACGCGCACACAAATAAAAATTTATAAGTCTAGTTTGAATTCTAAAATTGATTCTGATTTGTATATTTTCTATTTCGGTATTTTTTATCAAATACATCATTATTCATCTTTTGATAGGAAAGCATAGTTTACAAATATTTACAAATTTATAGCTATTTTATAAAATTTGCTGATGTTTAGAAATAATTAGATTAAGCATTAATAAACGATGGTATTAAGCCTCATAAAAAGGAAACAGTGTATAAAAATATAATTAAAAATGAGCTTTTTATTACAAAAATGTATATATTACCGTATATTGTATTTGAATGGTATGCTAAAATTCCTGCCTACAATAATGATAATTCTAAACAAATACAATCGAAGCCTACAAAGTTTAATTGTATTTACGCCTTAACGCCTTTACTAGATTCTAATCTAGTATTACAATTAGACTTTAAAACAACTATATTAAAGCTCTCTTTAACCGCCACCTTTTAAAATAATCAAACGAACTTATCGAAACAATCAGTTGTATAAACTTTTACACGAGTTAAACAATTTTTGCCTAGGCCAAACAATCCTAACTTTCCTCATTATAATATTTGAACAAGTAAACACTGTTTTTGTTCAAACTTCACCCTGCTACATCTCGTAGGGGTACTTTAATTTATGCCAAAACGAATGGAGGATGTTCCAAATTGACATTCACACTCAGTTCAAAAGGTGAGGCTGTGTTTGTATTTACATTTAATTTAGGATTGTATAAAGTGTTATACTAATAATGGTACTATTAACAATGTTGTTAACACTTTAGACATTGCTAATAATTGGGGCACTGCGGACGACTTTAACTTGTCTTTATTGACAGAATACAGTTCAGTATACACCAAAAGAACTTTAACAATTCTTAGTTGCCTTATTCGTACGTCAAGCGAGAGGGCAAGACCTGGAAGGTAGCTTGTATAACCCGGAATCACAAAACTTTAAACACTCCCAAAAATCCACTCTCCGTTTTATAAAATACTTGACTTGTACCAAACAGATATAAAAATAAACACGATTTAATTTTAGTTATAATAAAACCAAAAAAAATTAACAAAATTTACACTTTTTTTTTCAAACTTATAACAATATAACATCTGTCTTACCACAAAATTGTCCTGTTATCGTCTTAATTTAATTCATCAATAAGCAATTCTCTCTTAAATAATAACTGAACCGTTAACCAAATCTCACAATTCTAACCAAATTTAATTTATATTAAATACTCCAATTTCTGTATAGTTGCCACTTGATTTCGCAACGACTTGCTTCAATTTAGATTCATAGAATTACATCGGACAAAATTTAATTTCACCGAAGCAATAGTTGCGATCTGTTTAATGTGCACAATTATTCTTAGGTATACTTTTCTTTTTTTTTTATATTATAGCCTACCAAAGTGACTCCACCCGGCCTGATGGTAAGCAGTCAGTGGAATCCAGAAGTGGCGGACACTATACCAAAAAACATCGTCTTAAACTGCTGGTATGGTAGCCTCCACTATGGCGGCTGGGAATGGGGTTAGGGGAAGGCAATGAGGGAGGTGAGGAAAGAGGAAAGGGGGGAAATTGGGCCTCCGGCGCTCTCACTCACCGAACGAAACGCAGTAGTACGGATACTACTACTCTTAAGTCGATCTTCTATGAGAGGGTAGTACTTCCCCGGACGATCCGGCCCATTCATGCAGAAATCAGCGTGGATCTACTACGTTCTATTATAAAATAAAAATACCAGAGCTTTTGTAAGGCTTACGAAAGGACATGGGTTCAACACATAGACCTTTAGTAAATATTAATGTGAAAATGGGAAGACACAGTTACGCTACGATACAGAAGTATATTTATAATATGCAATTGGTAAATGTAAGTCTTTTGTAACCGAATTCAACGAAATTTTGGGCATGTGTGATGGTATGTTCTGTAAACGTGTTAATTTATCAGTAGCAATGTTTTTATAGAAATTCAGATTGTCATGATTAACTAATATTAGATTGAAACAGTAATAAGATTTTATATTTGCTTAAAACGATGAAACTATGTTCTTTTGAGTTAATATTGTTTTTGGTTTAATTGCTAATAGTGAGGGACAAGTAAGTTGTCTGCATTTTGATCTAATGATAATCTAACATATAAAATTCTCGTGTCATGGTGTACGTTATTGAACTCCTCCGAAACGGCTCGACCGATATTCGTGAAATTTTGTATGCATATCGGCTAGGGTTGAGAATCGGACATCTATTTTTCATCCCCCTAAATGTTAAGGGAGGTCTGAAAAGGGATGAAATAGATTGTATGAAACTTCTTCATAGTTTTGAAATTTTGTTTTGGAGTACTTCTAATTTTATTTTAATTGGGGTGGATTTAGAGGGACGGAATTAGGGATGAAATATTATGTTGAAGTTAGCGACTTGAAAATTGTAAAGGATGGGGAAGGGAGGGGGGTGAAAGAGAAGTGAGGGGTAGGGAAGTGAAGAAGCGGAATGGGAGGAGTGGGGAAGAAGGGAGAGGAGAAAAGGGGAAAGTAGTGAAAAGATTACGGGGGATATCTGTAGGTGACAGAGGGTTTGTAGAATGGGCGATTAGAAATATCTATTTATATAAAAATAAATCCCTATTTCCCTTGGTCACGGCATCACGCGTGAACGACTGGACCGATTCCGTTAATTCTTTTTTGTTGTGTTTGTTATTGTCAGAAGGTTCTGCGAAAAATTAGATAATAATTAAGACAGGACAACGTCTGTCGGGTCCGCTAGTTATTATATAATATCACAACGAATACACACAAATATATAAATGTGGTATATAAATATAAAGAATATTCGGTTCTATGTCGTAATAATGCTAGACTTCTCCAAAAGGCAGGTGTATGCCATAGCTTGTTAGAAGTATTGTCAACTGCTTGGGTATTTTAATCAATGACAATTTATTTAGCCTCTCGGAAAAGACTGTCGGGCTGATTGTACTGATGTATCATACTAGAAAACGTCTAAACTCTTATATTTCATATAAACTTTTACTATATAAATAAAGATAGCTTTTAGCAAAATTGTAACAAGTCTAAATGGCAGCAAATAAGGTAAAGTTGAGATTCAAAAGACAAACAGTTTTGGCCGTTGTTTCTTTCAAATTGAAAACTTTCGTGGGGTTGTTTCGTAATGTATAGTTTGTATGGGTTGCAAGATAATGGAGTAGGTTCGTGGCAGGCTGCCAGTGTCTACAAGATTACAGGTTTCAATCATTCAATCAATTTTATCTAGTTAGTTGTATTTGTTTGGTTTGTTATGTTTTTGTATGTAACTAGCTGTTGCCCGCAGCTCCGCCCGCGTGTTATTATTATCTCTGTTTAATTTAACGATTTTCATACAAACTTTCATCTCCTATTTCAACCCCTTTAAGCCATTTTGTTGCGATAAAAGATAGCATAAATTATTCCCCGAGACCTAATATAATTTCATCAAAATCGGTTTAGTAGTTAGACGTGAAAGCATAACAGACAGACAGACAAAGTTATTTTCGCATTTATAGTATTAGTATGGATTGCAGTGGAGGCTTTGACTAATCCACTGTATAATTGTGGCCATAAACTCGCATCCTTCTGTATGCACAGGGATTAGTGTTTTTTTTTTTATTGCTTACAGTGGCAGACGAGCCAACAGCCCACCTGATGGTAAGTGGTAACTGTCGCTCATAGACTTCTGTAATGCCAGGGGCTCTGCGAAGCCGCTGCCTACCGTGATATTAATGCTCTCTTTAAACCTCGTTTGAAGAAGGACATGTCATAGCGCTCGGAAAACACCGCAGCTGGTAGTTCGTTCCAGAGCCTGCACGTACGTGGGAGAAATAAACGCTGAAAACGAACCGTGCTAGACGAGATCGTGTCCAGGTAGTATGGATGAACTTTGCTGCGATGTCAAGTGGTGCGATGATAGAAAGGAGACGATGGCACCAAGTCAAACAGTTCCTCTGAGCACTCCCCGTTAAACATACAATAGAGCACGCATAGAGAGCCAACGTCCCTCCGCTGCTCCAGTGACTCCAATTTGTCTGTGAGATTGGGATCGTCGACGATTCGAACAGCTCGCCGTGTTGGAGGGAGTCAAGTGAGTCGAGCTGGTAATTAGGGGCTCCTGCCCACAGGTGAGAACAGTATTCCACGTGCGGTCGGACTTGTGCTTTATATAGCACGAGCCGTTGATACGTAATGATACACGTAGTTTGCGTTATTTCTTATGTATACCTATTTAAGTGTGTACCCCAATGATTAATAACTAACTTGCTATAAGGGTCCTTCGACGATTCACACCACAAGCTGTTCGTACCATGGTGTGAATACCAAAAGGACTCTTTTTGAATTCGTTGTTTCGAATGTCTATTTCGTGCTTCGTCGTTTATTAGCACCGCGGTATATTAGCATAGTGGCTTATTATTATTTCCAACGGGGACGCCGGCAGCCGGACGGAAGATCCACACTCAGTGCTTGCCCTTTGGGGAGGGTGTGGTTAATCCAACTTTTTTACGGCATCCCGCATAGTGACTTACTTTACTAATATAAAAAGAGATTTTGGTTTTGCATACCACGGAGCGAAACAATGAATTGCAAGAAACATTCGTAGAATCACGTCACTGGTCTCGGAATTCAAAATGGGTCCTTGTACAATTCACACCGTGGTTCGGACAGCTCGTGGTGTTAATCAAAGAAGGACTTTGACTGCCTCTGTGGTCCGGTGGTACTGTGTATGGACTGTCACGCAGAGGTCGCGGGTTCGATTCCCGCTTAGTGCAAATATTTGTGTGCATGAACATGTCTATTTGCATTGGTCTGGGTGTTTCTATGTATAATATGTATGTATTTACAAAAAAAAAGTATATATGTATGTATATCGGCATTCTAGAACCCTTATCACAAGCATATAATATGCTTGCTTTGGGTCTAGATGACGTTGTGTGTGATTGTTAAAATATTATTATTATTATTATTATAAGGACATGGATATGAAAAATGGCCTTAAATCCTTGCAATTTCTTTTCATGAATCTACCATTGTCAAAGATAGTCATATATTGGTAATCTTGTGTATCTTAATCAAACGGGTACGTGAGTGCGCGCCGCCGCCCTAACACTTTTAACGTCCCAGCGATGAGGACGAATCTACTCAAATTTGCTACATTGTCGCGCGCCATACGACTTATTAATATTATTTCTATAGAAATTGATATTTTCAATGTACCCTATCAAAATTCAAGGATGTTGCACAAAAATGTATAGTATTGGATAAGTAGATATATTTATTTAGTAATTAGTGTTTTTAATTTTAGGTTTTTATGATATCGTATTGGGTTTTTATCTGTAATGATATTGTAAATACTTTTTCAATAAATAAATAAATAAATAAAAATGAATGAGTTCAACTTTGGTTACATTTTACCTAATCTGAAGGTAGCATAGTCGCCATAGTGATATAGCAGCCATACAAAATACCTAACATCCCACTTAAAGACAAAGCAATGTCAGCAGATTCATTAAGACTTTTTTAACGCCGCGGAAACGCAGCTTTATATTAACGAACAGAAATAAGAGAAGTAAAAGTAAAAAGGTTGACTTATGAAAGGAAAAAAAAAATGAAAGGTTAAAGCAACCAAACACCGGCCTCCATGTAAAAGGTCACCGATCACTCGAGGTCATACAAGTAAATTTAGTTTGTAGTTGTATTTTGGTTGACACGCGAAAAATCACTGTTTTTAATTATCCTTAATGATTGATAATTTGCATTTGACCATAAATTTTAATTTGGAGTATACTAGCGACTCGTTCCTGCTTCAGTCATCATGATATTTTTTTTTTACGATATAATTACAAACTATTGAAATTTTTGACTTTTATTTATAACTTTCAGCACAAATGTTCTAACCGATTAGTGATAGCCAAATCAAAATCTATTGAATGGTTTAGAAGAAACTTGCGACCCGCCCCGGCTTTGCACGGGTGTAATGCTGATACTAAATATACTACAGAATGTCTATACCGAAAGTATGAACATTCATATTCATGTAGATAAGCGCAAAAAAAAGCATTTATTTACGACATCACATATAAACCTCTAAAATTATCAGTGTTTCTCTACTATATTACGCATTTATTATACATATAAACTTTCCTATTGAATCACTCTATCTGTTAAAATAAAACCTTTTCGTAGTTAAAAGATCTAAGCAAACATAGGACAGACAGACAGCGGGAAGAGACTTTGTTTTAATCTATGTGATTATTGGTGAAACATTATACTATTTAAATATCAGTAGTTTAGGCTCTTGTTTGGCTGCCTAAATTAACATTTTCGGTATGTAGGCCACAGTGAGATTTCGCACTTAACTTACGTTAGTAAATAAGCGAGCTGTATTCTGTCCTTTTGCAGATTAGGGTCCCTAGAGCTCTTTAGGTCATTTGTCTTTGAGACCGTTACAGAGATTTCGTTTGTACGACGATCCATAGCCTAATGTTTTGTTTATATATTTTGGTTTGTATTATTATATTACACTAGCTTTTTGGCACGGTTTCATCCGCGTTTTTGCTTACTGCTTTGCTCTCATCGCCAGTAGCGTAATGTTACATAGCCTGTAACGTTCCTCGATAACTGGGCTATCACACGCAAAAAGATTTTTTTAAATCCGACTGTTAGTAAAGCTAGTATTTCATAAAGAGAAAAGGTTAGATTTTTGTATATTTTCCGATTTAACTCAAGATCTACGTTACCGATTTAACAAATTCGTTCACCATCAGAAAGCTACAAATAGGACAGATAAAGTAGGCTATATTTTATTATGTTTAACATATTTTTCAGCCATTTACAAAATTTCAATATTTTAAGCGTCTTTTAAGTCTTAATGATGCAATACGTCACCATTGCTATGATATTTTCTGTAGGCGTTTGTTTTGAAGCCAAATGAGACTTTTGATACCGAAGCCATGCGAGGGCGGACGTCTAGTCTTATATATCTGATAATAGCTGATAAAAGAAAGTGTAAGTAATCTCAAATCAATTTTCTGCCTCTAAAAAGATAAACTAACAATATACAAGTAATTCACTAGACATCAGAATTTAAATAATTAAGGTATTTCTCGAAAGGAACCATGTAAACACATCAATGGTTATACTCGTGACTGGCCTGTTGGTCTAGTGGTTAGTGACCCTGACTGCTAAGTCGAAGGTCGTGGGTTCGATTCCCACCCAGAACAAATCTTTGTGTGATGAGCATGATTGTGTCTGGGTGTAATTTATATATTATAATATGTATGTACCTATAGACAAAAAAAAATTTAGTAGTTTATCAGATGTTTAGTACCCATAACACAAGCAAATATAATTGCTTAATTTGGGGCTAGATGGCGCTGTGTAAATGTGGTAGAATATTATTATTATTATTATTACTCGTACATTGATAAATTAAAATAGCTCACACAATAACATGAATATATTAAACGAAAAAAATTCAAAGCAAAAGTTGTCCATTCAAATGTCGATATGAGTTTTCTCGTATGAATATACTTATTTAATACAGCCTGTTCATGAAACTTTCTGACATTATATTTTGAATAATTCAAGGATATAATCGCTGGTTTTTATTAATATATGTCACATATTTTATCTGCGTAGGGGTAAGCAGGTGTGTTTATACACCCAGGTTTCATAACGGTAGTAGTAGATCCAGGCTGGTTTCATCATGAATGGGCCGGATCAACCGGGAAAGTACTACCCTCTCATAGAAGATCGACGTAAGCTAATTAGTTTTCATGCTAATGTGTTTCGCTCGGTGAGTGAGAGCGCCGGCAGACCAAATACCCCCTCGGTTCTCTTCCTTTTCCCTTTTCCTTCCTCATCCCCTTCTCTACGGAGAAGGGGATGAGGAAGGAAAAGGGAAAAGGTCGGCAACGGTTTGGTTGTGTTTTCTAAGCATTATTTCTTTAGCAATGCTTGGTAAACACAGCCATCTCTATAGGTTACGATTACCACTTAACATCAGGTGTACCGTGCTTGTTTGCCTCTAAAGTTGTATAAAAAAAAACCACGATTCGCCATTCTGTATTAAAATATAATTTTATTATATGTGAGTATTTACAAGCTTCGTATATACGAGGTTTTGGGTTTGAATCCGGGCTTGCATACCAACTTGACTACTGTACTTATTAAGTTTACTTTGAACGTAACTGATTTACGGTGATTTAAAAAGAAACTGAAATTGCTAAGAGCAAGCTTGCTCTTTTTTTATACGATTAAGGTGACAAACAAGCATACAGCCCGCCTGATGGTAAGCAGTTACCGTAGCCTATGGACGCTTGCCACACCAGGAGCATCACTAGCGCGTTGCCGACACTGTTAAAAACCTTTTAACTCCTTTCTTGCTTTTTGGGAAAAGACCTTTACAGTGGGACAATAAATAGACTTGTAATAACTATTTGGCATCTTTAAAACAATAATTATATTAGTCTATTGTTCTTATCATTAACGATGATAGTCGATTGTTCTGGAACGTCGCGGCATGCAGTTTATAAATATCCCGCCACAGTGTATGGTTCTGTTAGCCGAAATAACTGGAGTGCAGACTCGAGCTATTTCTGGAGCAGATACGCGAATATCGCGGGATATGATATGTGCGGTTGGATCGCGGTTTATTTTGTGGCTTTTTTGTAAATGTTTGATTGGTCTAAAAATGTTGGGTTAGTTAAAAAATCATTGAGATTGCGGTCTTGTATATTTTTTTGTATGATTTTAATAGTCTGGATAACATCTATACTTAATATATAAAGCGGAAGTTTGTTTGTTTGTACGCGCTTATCTCTGAAAATACCAGTCGAATTTGAAAAATTCTTCTTGCCTATGGTAGCCCAGATCTCGAGAAAGGTTAAGCTACGTAACATCTCGCTATTGCCGACGGGAGCAGAGCAGTAAGCAAAGACGCGGGTGAAACTGCGTCACGGAGCTAGTATATATATACCTGGTTAATTGATAATTATTATTTTGTATTGCTTATATTGTGTTGTACCTACATTAATTATAATGTTACAGTTTCTTACGACATGCTTGTTCTCTATACATAATATCTTGAAAAGAAGCAAAAAGTTAGCTAAAAACGTGAAAAAAAAAAACAATTATTTCTTCGTGGCGTGTCAAAATTTAATTAACAACTAAAACTATTTATCTACATCGTTATCGTTTATCAAAATGAACTCGTACGTACTATAGAAACAATCTGCTGCTGCAACTCATTACACGAACAAGAAACTATTTGCGAACTAAGCTGGGATTATAATTGCTTCAGTTGTCGAGACGATTTGTTCAACACGAGGGTCTTGTTCCATACTCTGTGAAAACCTGTATGTACTTAGCATTAGTGGCCTGAGTTTTTAGTTTAGGTTTAGAAAAACACTTAGTAGATCCAAGCTGTTTTCAGCATGAATAGACCGGATCGTCCGGGGAAGTACTACCCTCTCATAGAAGATCGACGTTAGAGTAGTAGTATCCGTACTACTGCGTTTTGCTCGGTGAGTGAGAGCGCCGGAGACCCAATTTCCCCCTTTCCTCTTTCCTCACCTCCCTCATTCCCAGCCGGCATAGTGGAGGCCACCATACCAGCAGTTTAAGACGATGGCTTTTGGTACAGTGGCCACCATTTCTGGATTCCACTGACTGCTTATTATTAGGCGGGATGAAGTCACTTTGGTAGGCTTAAATAAAAACAAAAAAAACTACCTTGTCATCTATAACGTAAACCCGACAGCTCTAAAAACAACCTGCCATTACTTTTTCGGTTTACAAACAGACTCAAACGTATGCAAAACATCCAATAAGTCCTCGTACATGTTCACAGGTGACTTACTTGAGTGATATTTGTGTGCGTATATTTGCGTGTAGGTGATAAAGCCTTGTTTGTGCGACATACGGCGTGCTATGGGATATTGAACTGCTTTGTGCAGGGAATGGGACAAGGCAGAAGTGGTGGATTTTAGCACTGTTTAGTCCATTGATTGATATGGACTGTTTGTTAACAGTAGTCTTATAAAATATATTAATTCCTTTTTTGTACATAATTTTATGATTTAAATAAATTTGAAATTGTCTTTCAAATAAATAAACTAATAAAACTTTTACTATGCTCGTTATTTTATCTTTCATACCGTGAACTATGAAATACTGTATCTATTGAAAGCGACAGACATTGTCTGAAGACGTTGATCATTCTGTATCAAACCAAGCGTGCCGCGGCGAATCATTGCAAACAAACAACAGTTTTTCATCAATGGAACTGCACATAATATCGGGATTTTTGTATTTAGCATCGCCTTTACAATAAAAGACAAATGCCGACTTTAGTAAGTTTTTAATTGTTTTTCCCAGTCCATATTTTGGATTGATTGAAACAGGTACAAAATTGTTAAAATATTTACTTTTAAGATTGTTTTTTGAGTCCGAATTCCTTAATAACAACGCTTCTAAGTTATTTTACAGATATTCTAAGAATGTCATAAATTTTAAGATTAAATAATAAATTAATTTCATGTACAAATTTTAGCTTTTACAAGAAATATTTAAGAAGAATGATGGTGAACAAAATCCGTTAGAAAAACAAATTATTATCATTGGATAGAGTTTGAAATTATTTATAACAACAGTCAAAGAATCACCTTTAAAACTACCGAACGAATTCCGAACATAATAATAGATTTTGTGACATATTAATAACTCACTAGACGTCCACCCTCTCTTCGCTTCGGTATCAAAAGTTTCATTTGGTATCACAACAAACGTCTGCATAAAATATGATTGCAATCTGACTGGCCTGTTGCCCTAGTGGTTAGTAACCCTGACTGCTAAGGTGGAGGTCGTAGGTTCGATTCCCACCCAGAACAAATCTTTGTTTGATGAGCATGATTGTTTGTTCTGTGTCCGGGTGTAATTTATCTATAATATGTATGTATTTACAAAAAAAAATGTATATAAGTAGTATGTATATCTGTTGTTTAGTACCCATAACACAATCAAATATAATTGCTTAATTTGGGACTAGATGGCGCTGTGTGAATGTGGTAGAATAATATTATTATTATTAAACTATCTGCAAAATATTATATAATATTGATATTCTGAAAATTGCTAAAAAATATGTAATGATAAAATATAGCCTGTTACCCGCTCCATTTATTGCTTTCTGAAGGTAAAATAATTTTTAAATCGGTAACGTTGATTTTTAGTTAAATCGTTGCAAATAAACAAGCATACAAAAAATCTAATCTTTAATAGTTAAAAAATATAACCCTTTTACTTAATTAGACTCAATAAAAAAAATGTCGGACACATACAACTCCTGGTGCAGAACGCATGTTAAATTTTCATTGTCTAAGAAATCTAGCCTAGCTTCCATAAAATTATCGACCTCTCGTGGGAATTCTGTAACCCTTTCAGAGCTACTACATTACCTAAGGAATGCCTTTGCTAATCTTAATCTACTATCCAGCTCGAGAATGTAGTACTTAATTTATGTAAGTACATTTTATTTATATACTACCCTATATAGCTACCTAATTTTAGATAGAATTGACTCATGTTCTCTTCTATTAAGTTTTAATTTTTTTTTTTAATATTCTACCACATTCACACAGCGCCATCTAGCCCCAAATTAAGCAATTATATTTGCTTGTGTTATGGGTACTAAGCAACGGATAAACTACTTATATACTTTTTTTTTTGTTATATTATAGATAAATTACACCCAGACACAGGACAAACAATCATGCTCATCACACAAAGGTTTGTCCTGGGTGGGAATCGAACCCACGACCTCCGGCTTAGCATTCAGGATCACTAACCACTAGACCAACAGGCCAGTCATAAGAAGTAAGTGTAAGTAAGTAAGTGATATAGAAAGTAATTAAGGTAATACCAAAACGAGGTAATTTCAGCAACCTCCTTTCTATCGGAGGGTTTAAGGCCAGCGTTGAACGTCTTCACAGCTTCACTCTCCTGACAAATCTATCAATACTATTATATTAAGCGGCAGAGTTTGTTTTTTGAACGCACTTATTTCTGGAACTATCAGTCAGATTTGAAAAATACTTTTGCGTATTATAGCCCAGTTCTCGAGGAAGGTTACTGCTCTGCTTCCGCCGCCTGTAGCGTGATTATACATGGCCTATAACCTTCCACGAGAACTGGGCTATCATACTACATACATACTCTTTTAATTAATAAATTAAGCAGAGAAGTAAAATAAAACAAAGCCTAAATTAGTACTTACACAAAATACGATCAAATACAGTCTAGACTACATAAATCAAAATTGAACAATCACGTTCATAACATAATTCAAGTAATTAATTATAATAATAAATTAATTATTAAGGCCAGATTATGTTATAAATATCAAAATTCTATAGTAAAAGATAACAGGTATAATTAAAAGGATAATCTGTAGTAATATTATAAATGCGAAAGTAACTCTGATGGCAACCGATGGATGGGAGCCACTCACCGGTCCAGGTGGTGAAAATTATAGAAGGCCTATGTCCAACAGTGGAAAGTTTTACGAGTGATAAACGAACAAATACCTGTTAAATGCAAACCATCAGACTCCAAAAGGCAAAAGATCCGTTGGCTATTCAAAAAAGTACACTCGACTCCATGCGAAAGTAACTCTGTATGTCTGTCTGTTACTCTTTCATGCTTAAACTACTGAACTGATTTTGATAAAATTTGGTATAGAGATAGATTAGATCTATCTTTTATCGTGAACAAATGGCTTAAAGATGTTGAAATAGGGGATGAAATTTGTATGAAAAACCGTCAATGTAAACAGAGATATAACCGACATTCACGCGGGCAGAGCTGCGGGCAACAGCTAGTATTAATAATAATATTCATCGTTGAGGCAGAAAGGTTTTAGAGTGGCGACCACCAACCGGAAGAGTCAGCGTAGGCAGACCCCTCACAAAATGGACCGACGCCCTTATAAGGGTGGCGGACAACCGATAGTTGAGGGCGGCGAACGACCTGCCACGGTGGCGAAAATTAGGAGAGGCCTATGTCCAGCAGTAGACGTCTTTTGGCTGATATGAAATTGCTATTGACAAAGCATGGTGACTACGGAAAACTCTTTGGAAGACACTTTTGTCCAACTCTGAGGTGTTTAGAGTAATAAATAGGTATAGCAATGTCTTCACTTTAAACAATTGGAGACTGCAGAAACAATTCTTTTCCAGAGACAGAAGTTTGTGATAATCCTCATGTTTAGTGTTAGATTTAATACCTACTTGTGTATCTGTTTATTACCTAGTACTGCCTATCAAGCTTACGACACACACAGGAAGACGGTAGACCACAGCAATACATCCATAATCCTTCATAGAAACAAGAACGATTAAGTTACAATTATCTTAAATCCCTACCGACTGTAACATAATAAATTTACACCTATTCCGTATACACAATAAATAATGCATAACTCAGTTAGCCTTAATCTGAGGGAGCGGATCAAATTTACCAAATATCTATTGAGTCGATCCAAAGTTGCTAACTGATTGATTAAACATCTTAGTGGCTACTTACACCCACAATAGGATTTTGATTAAAGAAACTCAAGTGAAATTTATAGGGTTATTGCACACTAAGGTGTAACATTTTTTTATTGCAAATGGTGATATAAATAAACAAAAAGTGTAAGTCTACAAGATTAAAATAAGTTTAAATAAATATAATATTATGTAGATGATATATAAGTTTAAATCATTTATTTAAAGACTGACTGCTAAGCCGGACGTCGTGGGTTTGATTCCCACCCAGGACAAATCTTTGTGTGATGAGCATGATTGTTTGTTCTGTGTCTGGGTGTAATTTATCTATAATATGTATGTATTTACAAAAAAAATGTATATAAGTAGTATATCAGTTGTTTAGTACCCATAACACAAGCAAAAATAATTGCTTAATATGGGGCTAGATGGCGCTGTGTGAATGTGGTAGAATATTTATGTCGAAAACACTTGCTGCTAACACTTGTTGCTTGTCACGGAGAAGGGCAGCGAGAGAGGAGAAAAAAAGAACAATGGTATATAAACTGCTATTTAGCGTCAATTTTGTATAAATTGATAGATATTTCACGAATACTTCTCCAATCGTTCGGTTCGATCTTCGAGAGAAAGTATACCACTATAATTATACCATCTGTCAAATTAATTTCACCATAGTGTACAGCAACCTTATCTTATAATTTACCCCCTTCTGTAGGGGAAGTTATTGTGCGTGCCACAACTGTGTAACAGATTATAAATAAAGTCACCTGGCTTAATTAACTGTTGCCTTTGCCTAACTAGGGTGTACTTGATTCGCGAGAGACTGTCTTTTTAGGTAAAGTGTTTAATTTTAACTGTTGTTTTGATGTAAAAACGTTAATCAATATTTTTAAGTAACAGCTTTTTCGTAAGCGTATAGACAATTAATGATGTAAATGAAGTTAGTGTGTCTCTAAGTTTATAGAATGTTCTAATCTATTATATTTCTGCGTAAACAATAAACATGTTATGTTATGTAATAAAACAAAATTGTTAGATAAATTGCTTTTATAATCTAACTTTTTCTCTTAATCTAGTCGTAGTCATAGACTCGATTCCCAGTGGACACAGCTTTATGTGTACCTAATTAACAAATTTTGATTTTCGACAAGACGTTATGAAGGACTTATATATTTGATGGATAAAGGATTTTATCCATCAAATAAATATAAAGTACTTCGTATCACAATGCTTATCCTGTAATGCGGCAGTTTTATCATAGTACAGCATATTTCTAGTCTTACTAATATAAACTTTCGCTTAATGAAATAAGGTCGGTTTTAATTTACTTCAATATGATAATAACA
Source organism: Parascotia fuliginaria (assembly GCA_963082885.1). NCBI lineage: Eukaryota > Metazoa > Arthropoda > Insecta > Lepidoptera > Erebidae > Parascotia > Parascotia fuliginaria. The sequence goes on from OY720197.1 coordinate 10,577,608, forward strand.
TCAACATTTGTATTGTAATTTAGATTGAAACAGTAACTTGTTTGTGGTCAGTGCAATATATCTGTTATTTTGTATAAACAGTTTGAATGTGATGTCAGTGTTGCGTTGTTAGTTTTGTAATAACTGGTTAAATAACGAAATATCACAGAGTGGTGCTACTACATACATTATGACAAACAAACCTACATATTTGTATCTTTTTTATATTTGCCTACCGAAATGATTTCACTCTGCCAGATGAAAGAGTGCAATCCAGAGATGATGGACACTGTCTTAATTGCCGTTATAGACAAATTGACAACGATGATGGGCACCACTAAGTTCTGTTTGGTCTCTAACTAAACTGATCGGTAGTTCACTGGAATGCTTAGTTCATACTTGCTAGTTTTATTTTAGGTGTTTAAAATAGACATCAAAACAAAGTACCTACTATGATTTTTTCAGACTAATTTATTATTTTATATACAGAGTGTATACGACGGTATGATATTAAATGGAATTACGTATAGTATGTGACATTATAAAGCGAGACAAAAAAAACAACAAAATATCTTCAATAGTTTAGACACAAGACTTCTTTTTTAATTTCTTTAATTCCAAACACGCTGTAAGTACGTCAAACAGTCTATGACGTCATAATCCACGACGAAGGATAAACGTTGCCGCTCATTACAGGTCAGTGAACTTGTCATAATAAATGGTGTATTACTTTGTTACTGCTAAAATGTTTTTTGTCAAATCATTTTTGTCATTAATTTGAAATCACTATAAGGACTAGGAACAGCTGCCTTTTTATTTAATATAAAACCGTCGTATGTAATATTATAATAAGCGTAATTAATAATGATTATAAAAAGAAATAATAACAAGACATGTACCAAAATTTCCCTAAATCACATCCATCCTATTAATCTAAACTAGGTGACTGGTAACTGTCACTGAAGTTAACGGAGGAGGTAACAACGGAACAAAGATAATTGTCCCAACAATTAACATTACCCGTTACATGTAACAGACATGAAGAACATTGACATTCTGGTTACATGAACATACTAATTATTGGTTGATATTTTTACGGACGTACGGTGGATATTTTTCTAAATAAATATCAACAGAATTTCACAAAAAGATGATATTGAAAATTTTCTTTTTATAAACAACTTTTGTAGCAAACAAGCATAAAGTCCACCTGATGTTAAGTGGTAACCGTAACCTATAGAGATGGCTGTGTTTTCCAAGCATCGCAGAAGTAATAATGCTTAGGAAACAAAACCAATCCGTTGCTACCACGGAGAAGGAGATAAAAAAGGACAAGGGAAACGGAAGAGAACCGAGGGGGTATTTGGGCTGCCGCCGGCGCTCTCACTCACCGAGCGAAACACATTAGCATGAAAACTAATATTCTTACGTCGATCTTCTATGAGTGGGTAGTACTTTTTCAGTCAATCCGGCTTTGACAATTTTGACAAAAGCTCATTATGAGTCACTACTCACAAAGAGCTTTTGTCAAAATTTCTAGGGGACTCCCCTATAGGCAGCATAAAGAACATTAGATCATTAGAATTTAGAACATTAGATCTTGTTACTTTGTACGAGTAAGTGAAGTTATTTTATTTCATCTAAACTTTACAAGTTCGTCCTGGATATTATTGACATATATTTTACGGTAAATACATCCATGTTTATAAGTTTACCATCAAGAATAGTCTATGCTTGTTTGTAACTAAAGATGTACAAATGCATGACGAATTCTAAAAATACCCAGAATTTTGATTTTGTATCCAAATTTCATCAAATCAAAATCAAATATCAAACTTCAGATTGACACATTTATTTGTTTCTACGACACTAGCCATAACGGTAAAGTTGAAACTATTACCTGAACTGCTGAGATTGTTTAGTTGGATCACGGTATGTTCAAAAATACTTACTCGTGAACAATATACATATTTTCATTTTTTTATATTAGCCTACCAAAGTGACTTCACACCTCCTGATGGTAAGCATTCAGTGGAATCCAGAAGTGGCGGCCACTATACCAAAAGCCATCGTCTTAAACTGCTGGTATGGTGGCCTCCACTATGGCGGCTGGTAATGGAGTTAGGAATAGGAATGAGGGAGGTGAGGAAAGAGGAAAGGGGAATTATTGGGCCTCCGGCGCTCTTACTCACCAAACGAAACGCAGTAGTACGGATACTACTACTCTTACGTCGATCTTCTATGAGAGGGTAGTACTTCCCCGGTCGATCCGGCCTTTTCGTACCAGCGTGGGTCTACTACCAGGAATAAGGAATGAGTGAATAAACATAGTGAGATAGCTAATTTGGCACCCACACAAATCCCCAATAATCGCATCGAGAACACTATTGACACAAATCCAGTTAATATTCAAAATAACCGGAATTGCTGACTATTTTGAACAATGACCCAATCTGTCTATTGTTTACATTAACTGCTATAACTGGCAATAGTTGACCGTTATTGGTTCCAAGCGCATTGGGCATTGCTAATTATTGCTTTTATTTTGTTCATTATTTGTATGAACTTGTCGCATTATTAAGTGCATTACAAATTGCCGAATTGTGCATGAAGTTTACAATAACAAACAGTAGGTTAATACCTACATGTCTACTTTACTAATAAGCGCTTAATTTTAATAGACGTTTACTATAAATTTTTCAATCAAATTGACGTAGTTCGACTTGGAAAATTACTACACAGAATAGAAGACAGCAGTCATAGCGACATTACTTAATAAATTGTGTTATGTTCATAAAGATAAGATGGTTTTCAATGATAGGAAGAAAGCTTTGTATTTGCAGTAGCGAGATTGTGTTTTTGACTTAAAGTATTTTATGTTTTGATTTAATATGTCGGCAGAGGAAAGCTGAAACATCACTAGACATAAATTATTGTTAATTGTGTTCTTGATGCACCTGATACCTACAAGTGCTACTTTGTTACTACCGTTAAGCGACCTGCTCATCTGCCAAAACTGGCAATTAAAAGATAATAATAAAGAGAGAATTATACCAGTTTTTGTTTTTGGGAACGAATCCCTACCACTTAAATTCAACTAAATCATACTTTATTAAATTAGCGATTACAGCGTGAAAACAGCACGAAGTTCACGTCAATGCGAACGTGTGCTGATAATAACAGCCTTTATTTAGTTTAGTGCTAGCTGGCACGCGCACGTAAAGTGGTTAGTAACACGAGCGTGCTTATTGTACTTCAATTATATTCATTTGTGTAGGCTTTGGTTTATGTTTTGGTGACCTTAGCAGAAGAGTATAGCGAGATCTATGAAGGTCTCGCTTAATTTAGAGCAATACCAAATTAACTATAAAGGAATCACTGGATAGCAATGTGAGAAGTTTGCCAGTACTTCCAAGACAAGAGTGAAAGGCAGCAAGAGAAATTTTGTTTTGGGCAGTAACTTATCTATGCAACAGTCTAAGAAGTTCACTGTACACTCACACACACCATAGTCATATAAGCAGAAAAAGGTACTGATTACCTGATGCCTCTTACGATAGAAGAGATGGAGAGGTTTCAGTACGTGTTGAAGTATGTGTTCGGGTCTTTTAAGCGGGGCGTGAAAAAACATCTCACTAAGCCGCCATAGTGGAGGCCACCATACCTTCCTACCTACATATAATTTGGCTTTTGAAATGGTATCCATCACTGCTGGATTCCACTGACTGCTTACCATCAGTAAGTAGAGTCACTTTGGTAAGCTGATTTAAAAAAAAACTAATCCATCTTAAAAAAACGTCCACTCAGTATTTGCTCAGTTTCACCCTTACCCTTACTCTGCACACCTTAGCTTCATTCTGGCATTTATATTGTGTTAAAGTATCGTAATAGTAAAGCATTTTCAAATAAAGGTCGAGGTCAATTAAAGGTTACACGTTGACCTTTAAGGGTTTTGTAAAAAAACACAATGGGCTTTTAATCTAAATTAATTCAATCTTATTTTCTTTATGTTAAGCAGTTTTTGGATCATAATAATATTTTAGGTTCTCATTATTTAACTAATTTTATGGTCAATTAAGTAAGTAAAGCTTGTCGTTATTGCCGTAATGCGTGCTGTTGATCCAGAGTTTGAAAACGATCGTTTTGAAATTTTGGATCGTTGGATGTAAATAAAAAATAAAAGATGTAAGTAAATAAAATTTATACGTTTTTTCATACTAAGTAATTAGTTTCGTTTAGTGTTTGTTTCTGCCATAAAGAAAACATACATGTCCGTAGCTTACGGCTTACACTTATCATCAGGTTGATTGGCATTTTCATCAGGCAAAAATTTTCCTTTTCCATTGACACTTCCTCCATTTAATCTGATTACTTTGCCTCAAGTCTCAAAAAGAACGCAAGTTTATTCTGACGTGGAACAAGCAGTCAAAGTCACATTACATCACAAATAGTTTAGGCCACCATAACTCTTATAGTATCGACATAAAGTATTAACGACTTCCCTCCGGCTGCCAAGGTCACCTGTTTATTTGTCAGCTATTTATACATTATTATCTTCGTGGTTGACCTAGTGGACTAAAGGTATGTTCAAAGAAAAAGCTTATTATGATGAAAAAATTTCCCCGTTTGATTCTAAAGGGTCTCAAATAAAACGGTGAAGTACTTTATACTCATGTTGCGCATTAAAAACTTAGAATTATTTAAAACATGTATTTAAAGCGAAAAAAATCATCTGATAAACTCAGCAGCTACGATGGCGATTGGAATGGTATCCACTACTCCTGGCAGTAACTGCTCATTATCACCCAGAACAAGTCATTTTGCTACACCAATAAAAAATACTGAACTTTGAAAAGCTTTTGAATTTGAATAAACCATGTTGATAATATAGTTTTTCTATCCAAACATTTTTGTAAAACCGAAACAAAATTAAATTAACTTTTTAATTGACAGACATAGAGATATAAAATACACAAACTGAAAATACTAGACAATATTTCTGCATAAAAACAGAAACGACAGATAATAGATTGACTGCACCGTTGGTCTAGTGGTTAGTGTAACTGACTGCGACGCCGGGTGTCGTGGGTTCGATTCCCGCGGAAGGCAAATATTTGTGTGATGAACATTTGTATTTGTCTTCAGTTTGGGTGTTTTTCTATGTATATTAAGTATGTATTTACAAAAAAAAAAAAAAAAAGTACGTATATGTATTATATTTCAGTTATCTAGTACCCATAACACAAGCTCTGCTTAGCTTGGGACTAGATGACGGTGTGTGATAGTGTCCACATATTATTATTATTATTATTATTAATGGCAAGTTTTTTAGCCAGGCCAGTGAGTAAATATACAGAATATTGTGTATGAACAATAGCAAAACGTAAACAATCGACAATACCAATGCATTTTTGCATTTTTGTTTTAGTATAAATCAATATTCTGTTTATGTATAGTTTGAAACAAGTTCAGAAATTCTATATAACAAATGTCCAAAAACACATACATTCTTTTTCGGTCTACCCTGTTCCGATTGTTTATTTTTAATTTTACATTTCAGTGTTTTCTTTTACATTCTTTTCTATAATCTGCTCTCATGTTATTCTTCACACAATTCTCTTTTTCTCTCTGAATTACCTAAATCTGTATGATAATTGACATTTTGTATCACACGTGGGACTTGAATAAAAAAAAATGAGTTTTACTTTGACTTTTTCTAAGTTTTCCTATACTTTATAACCATTCCCTAAAACCATATAAAACACAGTAAGTTTTGTTATAAAACGCAGTTCAATTTCATATCCCGCTAAAGTTAAAATTAAATTAGCAATAATTTAAGGTCCATAAATAAAACTGAGAAATTCACTTAATAAATCGTCTCATAAAAATCGTTTGTTTAAATCAAATAAAAGTATCATCTTGGTCTATCGAAAGAACTGCACTATTTATTTCATAGAATAATAGTCTCTAACTCGTAAGTAATAAAAACGGTTATTGTTTCTAAAGTGACCGCTGGAAATTTTTCATTACTCGACTAGCTTCATTTTGGTAGCACGTTTGTTTTGCAATATGGTCCAAGTTTAAAGAAAGATTATTAAAAACTGCAAGAATGCATAAATATTTTTGTAGAATATACACTAAATTGATAAATGTTGTTCGGAGTTTGGGGTCTGTGATTTATAAACTGGTGCAGTAAAACAGTGACTACCGATGATTTAAAAGCAAACGTTATAATGAAATTAACGAAAACTACCTATTTGAAAGAACTGCATTACTTCGGAGAGACATACGTTTTACTGATAAAGGTGAGTAAAACTATCAATCTATTTACAATATAATTATGTTAAGAATCCGAATATTGGTAATTATATCATGCATTTGTTGTTGTAAATCGAAAGATGATTAAGTTATTCACTAATCAAATTTTTAAGGAAAGATTGAAAATTATACAATTAAATTAAAATGCTACATGGGAAATGAAATGAAAGTTTTTTTTTTTTTTGAAAATGAAAGTGTTTATTCATGGTAAATACCTAACCTAAGTTTTACAATATTTTTACTTCTGCCAAACTGCAAAAGTTTGTTGGCAGACGTAGCTTCCGACATAATTGATTGCTTATACTATCCATGCACTTAATTATACACTTTCAAATAAAATAAAGAAAAATAAAAATTACAAAAATATAAAGATTAAAATACATCAAATAATTAAAATCATAAAAAAATTAAAGATAAAAATGACAAAATAGAAAATTAAAAATACTACTTATGTACCTATAATTAATTATAGGTACCCATAATTATATTAATATTTAACTTATGTATTTAGTTAATATTTAAGTTTAAATTATATTATTATTAAATCTATTAAGGAGAAACTTAGATGCTTTGGATTTAAATGCTGGTTTTGAAAGAGAATCATTGTCGATTTCTGGGGGTAAACTGTTAAAAATGAAGGGACTACATACTTGTTACATCTCTGACCATAATAATTGTTGTAAGTGGGAACTTCTAATCTTTTATAGTCTTTACCCCTTTGAGGCCTTGCGTGTGATATACTGTGTTTGTGCTCATCACGACCATTATGTTCTAAGACCACTAACAGCAGTGCCCTCTCATGCACTGGCAGCATCTTACACTCGTCAAACAACGTATCGTAAGTATTAGCTTTACACCGTATTTTTGTTGTATGTTGAACCATGGTCTGTCCACGTCAAGTTATATTTCTGAAGAATTAAAAAAAGCACAACGAGACCCTTCTTTTATAACAATGCCTATACTTCTGTGAGATCAAAGATTGGTTGATTATCAAGAAATAGAACTTTAATAATACCAGCATGAGTATTAATCACCACGCTTGCTCAAGGCGGTGGCGTCCAGGTTTCCTCACGATGTTTTCCTTCACCGTCAACCAGAAATGTCCAAGATAAACTATGAAAATACATTTGATTTGAAAAATCAGCTTGGTACTTGCAAGGATTCGAACCCACTACCTTGTGTTTACGAATTGGGTGTTTATCGACTTTACCATCATCTAAAGTAATAACTGTAAATATTGTGTCATCTGTACACATGGCGTGAACATCATCGTCATCATAGGATGTTGATTCAACATTAACGTCAACATCTATAATATTAATGACTGCGACTTAAAATGTATCAGCTACATCATGTGATACTTCTGCCAACGTTATAATGAAAAGATCATTATTAACACTGTGTCCAATGATTTTATATTAAGGTATGACATGGTTAAAAATAACTGATTTAGCCAGAACTTTCTGGGAATCAGTTATGGTTTCTGTTATAGTTTCGGCTTATTTTAGTGCTATTAGTTAATTGTCGTTGGGAAAATGTTTCATTTGCTTAAGTTAGTTATAAACTTTTCTATGATAGAGAAGTTTATAAGAAGAGGGAAGTCTAAGTTTAGTTGTTGTTTATTTTGTATCTTTATTAAAACAAAATTATAATACGTAAAAGTTATTTAGAGCATTGGTAATTTGTCAACTACACTTTTATCAAATTGTAATTCTTAATCTATCACTGTCCGCTTTTGCTTGTATTGTACAAAAACATGTTCGCCTTGATTTATGTATTTAACTTTTGTTGCGAAAAACTTAAAAGTTACAACATTTCGGTAACTAATCTATCAAAAACAACATCTTTTGTTCGTAACTTTATGTTAGCAGTAGACGCAGTTTTTCAGCAAAATTTAATTAAATCAACAAAGTAAAATTACTAGCTTGTTAAATTTTCTGGCTCAGTCCCAGATTCTATATTAGAGTATCTTTTATCTCCGCATAGTAACTGTGCTATTAATATACTAGAATTAGAGCCCGTTGTACAATTGGATATGTAATAATGTCTGTATTTTCAGTTTCAATTTAATGTGTGGGTAGTATTCGTATATAGGTTAAAAGAACTTTGTAACTTAACTTAGTAGGCGCTAAATAATCTATTATATCTTTCTTTCTGTTTGATGAGTTTCTATCTGTAGTGCTATTTATAAAATCACTATTTATTTATGTACGTGTTGAACGGTTTGAACGTCAAATATAAGCATTACGTTTATGAAAGCTTACTTATTTTACCTTGTGTTAAATTATTGTTAAATTTAATTTACATTGTTTTTTTATAAATTTTTGTACGTTATTTAATAAAAAGAACTACGTCTTATTATAGAACATTGAACTTGACCTTTTCATATTTAAGGGTATAGGGATAGTAGAGTTTAATTATCTGAAGGAAACATGGACTTGTAAAAAAATATATTGCTTATGTATTTATTGCTTCAACATCACTATCATTACAGTTTTCCCTAAATATATATTATTATCATATTAGAGGTGGATGTTCTAAAATATTCTTTAAAATTAATACCTACTAGTATTTATACGCTCAATCAATAAAAAAACATAAAAGGCACCAAACTTTACAGAATTTCGAACTTTATCTACTAAAATATAAAGTTCAACATTCCTATCTTTACTATATTTTCTTTTCAATTTTGTACTTCATCCATGACGTAAAATTTATCAGAAATATCTTCCGTATGTTTGAGTAAATCGCTGTCTTCTGTGTCTTTGGTGGTATCATCGTTGGGCACATTTGGATGGTCGCCAAGTGACCACGCTCGGCCTCGGCTCGTATTATTACCGACATTTAGTCAGTTTCTTTGACTTACTCCATTGATTAGTCACAAGTATTTTGGGTCAGATTATTGAGGTCAGCAAGGGTTGTGATTTCATTATATGTTTATACGTGGATTCTTCGATGGAAATATTTTTATTTATCTGTTAGTGCTAACCTTATTTTAAATAAGATTTGATATTTTTATTACTGTTGCTGCGAAATTATGTGAAATCTACATAAAAGTGACATTAATAACGACATATAGATATTCTTTTTAACTTGTTGCCTGACATTGTTACTAATTAAATTAATGTTGAAATTTTAAGTAATTAAAAAAAACTTTGTTTCTGGAAATTTACTTTAGGTGTAGGTATATCTTATCTCAAACCTATAATAAATTAATGTATTTAAGGTAATAACATAAAATAAGAATTAGTTATCTAATAAGTAATAAAATTATATAGGTAATAAACTCACTCGAAAGAATACTTATTATCTACATAACTTTAGAATGTCAATGAATTCTTTCCCAAAAACACGTTATTTACTAACCTTTTTTATAAATATTTTGATCACGCTGCCCTTCATATTTTATTGTGTGTCTTTTGAATGTTTGTTGACATCACGTATTACAATAAATTAGGAACTAATAATATATGATGTCATTTGCATTGAGCAGACTAATATTTTATTTTAATTATTCATATTGTTTATTAATTTTGACTTTGATTTTAATTAAAAAGTTGTTGTCTTATAATTGTGTTGAATTGTTAATCAGTTCTTTTTTTAGCTTAATGGTATGTCTATTAAAAGGTAAGCGTTTTGACTGAAATTTCATTATCCTTTACTATTTTTAACGCAAGTAGATAATACGAGTACAGTATATTAATATTATGTAATGTAATATATAAATTACACTCTATTTTTGGTTAAGCTTACGTAGAAAGATAATAATTTAAGCCAAAATGAAACTAAATCGAGGTATACACGAGTATTAATAACGTACATTAACGAACACTATAAACTAAATCTACTTCAAACAGACGGGCAGTGTTACAACAAAGTTTTGATTACCTTGCGCGTTAACGACCGACCGATCGGTACGTTTATAACACAGACCACGCAGTGTGTATCGAACATAAGCCGGGATTAACAAGGTCGATGCAATGGATTATTTAAAAGCTTGGGAAAAAGTTGCGTTGTGTGGTTTAGACCAAAATAGATTTAACTTACATCACATTCTTTCAATATGTGATATTGTTTTTTTTAACTTTAATGTTTTGTAAGTATACACATCCACCACGGTTATTTTAAAATGATTAAAAAGTTTAATAGTATAGTAGTATCCGTAAGATTTTTCTTTTATTTATTTTTAAATTTATAATAATACTTAATAACACAACTACATAATGCTATTTGTATCGAAATTACCAGCGTATACTCCAATTCTTCAGGGTGAGGAGTGCCGACGTTAGTTGCTCCGATTTACCTGCTCCAAGCTCATAACCAATCAGAGAACTAAAAGCGGTAAAAGTTTCGATAGCTTTAACGTAAAACCAACTCGCACTAGGCCCTCAGTCTCCATTTAATTACACGGTTCGTTACTTTACCTAGTTCTTTAAGATCTCAACAATTGTATGATATTAGATTCTTTCTGGTTTCAGCATGACTTGATCAAATCTATCAAAAAAGTATCTGATTGAACAAAATATCAGCGTGAAGTATTAGTACTATTTTATCTTTCATTTCCCTTCTTCTACCTCATATTTTGTCTATGTAAGCAACATCCCTGCATTTTCATAAGCATTGTTTCTATAATATAAAGAGATCATAGTCTTATCCATACTACTGTACAATTCAACATCTCTTTTCAGGTGATTCTTAAGCTCGTTTGTGATAAAAATTTCAAAAAAAATTGGAGGATTATGTACATTTTGTAAGTGCATATTATAGTGCAAACTTTTAGAAACTTCATATATACCAAAATTAATAGGTACCTACCTATACATATAAAAGTAAAGATTTTCCCTATATTGTAGTAAAAGACTTATTTGGTATTACTTGCCAAATTTCATAGTTCTAGGTCAAAGGAAAATACCCTATAAATTTTGATTCCCTTGAGAGTGTCGAAATAAACGTTTTTTGCAGCATAAACGGCCGTATCTTTTTTTTACGTTACCTTAAGAGTTTGGTTTTTTCACAGCTATAAGAGACTGTAGAACTGTGAATTTGGTTTTCAACTCGATAACTCCATGCGTTCCTGAGATAAAGGGCCTTGACAGACAGATATACGGACGGACAACAGTGTGATCCTATAAGGGTTCCCTTTTTCCTTTTGAACCGTAAAAAAATTGAATCTTCGTCTTGTTAATTAATATTTTTAACCGAGAAATGCTAAACACTAACTCAAATAGTAGATTAAACCGCGGTTTAAGCCGCTTGGAGACGCATAGCAAGAAGTGCCATTCGTGTGAATCCACCATTCATGACCACTCCCCAAGAGAGTGTATGACCAAGAAGAAAGATGAGTACATAAGACACCGTCACATAGTTCCAAAAATGTAACACCATAATAGATAAATCCCATGTTTCCGGGACCACCTCGTTGTTAACTTTGGTACAGATGCGACTCGCGAACTAATTACCAATATAGATTATTGTTCGTAAACATTAGTTTACAGCTGTCGATGTGTGCGTACGTGAATATTATGATTTATGTTTAAACATTTGTTTAGTGATAATAGATGGCGCAGTATGTGGTAGTGTAGTATAATTCCCAAATTTTATTATATCTATCTATATACCACTATATAAAGCGAAAGAGTTTGTTTGTTTGTTTGTTTGTACGCGGTAATCTCTAGAACTACAAGTCGGATATGAAAAATTCTTTTTGCGTATGATAGCAGTTCTCGAGGAAGGTTATTATAGGCTATGTAACATCACGCTACTGGTGACGGGAGCAGAGCAGCAAGTAGCAGTAATATACGTTTAATATCAATTTGGTCTCCAATATTTTAAGATGATGTTATTTATTATTCTGTAGGTTGTATATTGTACCTGGACTAACGAATATGTATATTTGCTCAGTGAGACAATTATATTTGTTATTCTTACATATGCGAACAATAATTTCGAAGGCTGTGGGAACCTAAGTGACGTTCAAGGTGTTTGTATGTTTTAAAACTTTTGAAGTAAATCTAAATACAAAAGATGTATTAACAAGCGTAAAGTCCAAATGACTCATAGAATTAACAAAAGTCGTGGATTCGTGTTTAGCCAATCTTGATTTTCCATGACACCTTTTACAATACCTACCATGGCTACTGTACCTGGACATACTAGCTTCACGCCTCTTTCCCCGAAAAGATAGGTAGAATTCTCAGTATTATTTCGAAGTATGTTACATATAACATACTTCGAAATAATACTGAGAATTTTGCTTTTCTTCTTATCGGTAAAACCAGAATAAAATAACTATTAAATATGTTGTTATTGCTTTTCAAAATATTTGGATTATATTATTATATTTATAAATGTTTTTCTTTTTTATAAATGTGTGTGTATTTGAAAAAAGTCGAAATGGGCCAGTGGATAAGTCGCCCGATTCATAGTGGGTTCGGATCCGGGCAAGTACCAATGTGATTTTTCAAATCATATGTACTTTCTAAGTTTATCTTGGACATTTCTGACTGATGGTGAAGGAAAACATCGTGAAAAAACCTGGACTCAAAAGTCTGAAATTGAAAATCCGCTTTAAGCAAGCGTGGTGATTACTCATGCCACCTCTATATGAGAAGAGGCCTTCGCCATGCAGTGGGACAGTAAACAGGCTGGTATTAATAATATTATTTATGTAGTGGCCAAGTTCGGGATGTTATATAGCAGCCTATGTATGTGACAGACAAAATATAGACATGTTTAGTTAGACAAAGAACTAAACATAATTTAATTAAATATATTATCTATACACTATCCACCACAGCCGCAAGACTTCTAATAAACAAAAGGCCGTCCCCTAAGCAATATATTAAAGAGGCTTTTATTATAATCGCCGCGCCTGGCAGGTGAGTTGGTGGTAGCAGTGCTTGTACTTATACAGAATACTACTGAGTATTGAATGATTGTCACAAGTGAATTTTGGTCGTCATCAAATTTGAAATAGCACAACTTGATCTATATTTAATACTAGGAGATAAGGATGATCTACGTTCACCCGTGAAAGTGAAAAAGAGAGAATATTAGAAATAATCAGATAGTAATTAATATAATATTAGAATAGGACTTTAAGAAATGCTTGCAATTTGTGCGACTTTTATATTTACAAATAATAATGTCCACTTAAACATTATTAACTAACAGTAGTAAACTTAATAATCTAAAACACAGGTTTAACCTAGTTCAGGTACTAGTTTATGTTCGGTCTTATTTTTTTTTTTTTTTTTTTTCGTGGGAAACGCATTACGCGTACGCACCCGCCTGGGCGAGGCGGGGGTTATGTCGGACTCTCCGGCCACAATGAGACAGCGGCCGGCATACCGACTAAAACCCACGGTGTTCCTCCAGACGGCCAGAGTGCCGGGGTCACGGGAGACGCTCGCGCATTCATCCGCGACCCCGACGGCCACGGCCCGCTCAACGTGAGCTGGCCCCGTCTGATTTGGGGGGGGCCTTGCCCCCCTTCCTCCATCGAGAGGCGTTCGTGGAACACGTACGCCGCCTTCTCGGGCCTGTGCTGTTCGAGCGGCGATTGCCCAATCGCCGCCCGCAGGCATCCTCCTACGGTGGCTGGAGATCCCGGAGCGCCCCACGGCGACGCCCGACAGAACCACAGCCGGCAGCGAGAGTTGGGCCGTCGCGAGCGCCGCAACTAGGTCGCGGCGCTGATCCGCCCACGCTGGACACTCCACGAGCGTGTGGAGCGCCGTGTCGGGCAGACCTCGCAATGGTAGCAGACGGACGTCTGCTCCCGGCCTATGAGACACAGGTACGTGCCGAAGCACCCGTGACCGGTGAGCTGTGTCAGCCGGAACGTGAGGACGCCGTGCCTCCTCTCCAGCCACTCCTCGAGGAATGTTCGGTCTTATATTTTAATCTCATACAAGTAAACTTTATTCTATTTTAGCTACTCCTACAATAATTTTATTTAAATTAATTCGTATATTAAATTTAGATTGTAAATATTGTAATATTTGTACCTACACTTTTTAAACTTGATAAATAGGTAAATTATTCTTATTTTATTTTTACTTTTTATCTCGAAAATCGGTTGGTTCCCGAGGGAGACAAAATGAAGCGAAGGCGTAGGGCGCAACTAGTCATAAATAAAAAGCGCTTTACAATATTGGTATAATATATGTTTCTAATTCCACAATAAACATTACTCTAAGTTATGTTCATATAGATACATTCAAAATAAGGTTATATTCTGAGAAGCCTGTCAAAAACAAGTAGTATAGTAATCGCCTGTAATCCTAATTCAACACAGATTACTGTCGGTTAACGACACACGATATTATCAATGCTTGTGAATGTTAATTTACTTGTTTAGCTAATTTACATCCATTACTACTATAAAAATACTGATTATAATAGCTAAGTCCTCTGACATTACTAGCAACACGCTGTAATTACAAATCTGTAAAAGTTTTGAAAAAAAAATCTTTTAGAGAAAGGTCTCCAAAAAGTGGTTAGTGGTCAACTTAGTATCAGGATTTGTTCAGATTGCCCTTATAGGCATCCGACTTGACCTAACGACTGTTATCAACTTGTTAACAACCAGGACCGACTTTTAACGTGCCCTCCAAAGCACAGAGACGCTCAGATCAAATACCACTATGCGGTCACCCATCTATAGGCGAGCCGCACTCTTAGTTGCTTAGCTCGCTAATCGTTTACCGATCAGTGAGCGCAACAAGCTATGAGCGATTCTCTTAACAATAGTGAAATTTGTATTTAAATCTTTGCGTGGTTGAACACTCAACAAGCCGAACAGAAAACAAACTCGATACGATATATACCTAAATCCACTCGGGAATTAGAGGCGTTTTCCCTTTCACTGCGTTTATAAGACAGATAGGTATACCAGATAGCGAACCAGAGTAATATAATTTTTAAATACCTACGCAGAAAAAGTTATTGGCCCTTACTTGGTACTCCTGTAGTCGCCTTAACCACTCCCATAGGAAGAAATGGAGGCGTTCCATATCTTAAACTAAAACCATATGACCAGTTTGTTGATTGGTTAGTTATAATGTTATACTAGCTTTTGGCGACGCGGTTGCGCCCGCGTCTTTGCCTACTGCTCTGCTCCCGTCGCCAGTAACGCGATGTTACAAATAACATAAAACCTCTTCAAGAACTGGGCTATCATACGCAAATATATATTTTTTTTTACCACATTCACACTGCGCCATCTAGCCCCAAATTAAGCAATTATATTTGCTTGTGTTAAGGGTACTAAACAACTGATATACTACATATACATTTTTTTTGTAAATACATATTATAGATAAATTACACCCAGACACAGAACAAACACTCATGCTCATCACACAAAGGTTTGTCCTGGGTGGGAATCGAACCCACGACCTCCGGCTTAGCAGTCAGGGTCACTAACCACTAGACCAACAGGCCAATCGATATTAATAAATATTTTTCAAATCAAATCAAAGGTAATTTCAGACATTCGCGCGTTCAACCAAAAAAACTCTTCTGCATTATACATTAGTATAAATTAATTAGTTCGACTTGACGGTAATCATAATGGCTGACATTATTTATTGATTGCGAAAAGTACGCTCATTTATTTGCACATAAAGATAAAATACAAAATCTAATAATAACTAATATTAATTAAGAGTTACAACTTAATACCCTGTAATAGAAACACATAAAAATATTATTAAGACTCCTAAGAAATTACACATTAAGTCCTGACCCCTATTCATTACGTAGGGTCCAAATATAAATTCCTGTACAACCGTTACCCTCCTGCTTGGGGTGAAGTTATGGTATTTCGTGCTATTCGCCCTCCCAATCACTTCATTATTAAATAACGACATTCGATATATCTTGCTTTACTTAATATAGACAAATTTCTATGTATAAAATGTATGCATTTACAAAAAAAAAAGAAGGTGTGTCCGCATTCTAGAACCCATAACACAAACTATTTACACGCTTACTTTGGGTCTAGATGGCGTTGTGTGTAGTTGTTCTGATATTGTATTGCAATTTAAATAAATTTAAGAGATATCTTTAACAGCACCCGGCACCCTAATTCCTCCTCGGTCCAGGATATATGGCATTTCATGTTACTTTTTTCGACTACAAATTTATACGAATTCCGACTCGCACTTGAACGTTTTTTTTTATTTGGTTACAAAAATGATCTCTTTCTGTGTACAATATATTGTATCAAACTGCTGGATGACGCTTCGCTATGGCGGCTTTACGAGATGTTTTTTACAGTGCCTTAAACAAAGCACTAAAATATAAGTATTTTAGTGCTTTTTATATTTAGTGTTATTTAGAGCTATACGATTTTTTTATACCATGAACGCTGCACACCTGATGTTGAGTGGTTACGTTTAAGAACATGACTGGTTCGATTTTTCAGAAACAATGTAGATAAAATACAAAGGAGTTGTCGCTGATCTTGGAGTAAAAGATAAAGCGGATTTTTTATTAGGTATATTCAGCCTACCAAAGTGACTCCTCTCTGCCTGACGGTAAGCAGTTAGTAGAATCCAGAAGTGGTGGCCTCCACTATAGCGGCTTAATGAGATGCTTTTTCACGCCCCGCAAAGTCCAGAATCAAAATTAGATGGAAACACATGCGCTGTTATAGAGTTCCAGGCTTTAATTGAGCGATAAAAGTATTAAGTACTGAACCGTTTAGTAAAAACCGGGGCACTTCTGCCTTGCTAAAAACATAATAGTTTTTATCTTTATCTATCCTTCGGCGACAAGTGGCATAGATTTCTATTCCATTCTTAGAATAGATTAAAAAATGTATGGGATTGACATACGTTAACGTCAACATTGTCGCTAGCTTATGTCAAACCTATACATTTTATATTCTTTTGCATGAATAGAATATAAATCCATGCCACTTGTCTAAGGCCTCTTGTACCGTCTAGGTTACATGTCATCATTATGAAGGAGACACTAAAATGTTTTCTATGTTAAGTCGTTGAGGCAACGATTTTTCGGCGTCCGTATTTTGGTTCACAAAACCAACAAATTATATTGCTGCATTATATCATGACAGCTATAATATTGAGAACCAGAATTTTCCGAAAATTGGCATTAAATAAACAAGTAAGACTAAAATGGAAACCATACTTTTAGATTCGAAATATGGTTTAGAAACTAAGGTGTTTCTTTAATACAGTAACGTAGTGTCGTGAATTTAACTCATCACAAGACAAAACCTGGTTTGATTCACAACAAACTTCAAGGCTGCGTGCACTGGGTGTCTGGCTTGCTATATTACTCTCTTTGTAAAAAAGTATGATTTTTTGTGCCTGTACTAATCCTGTGAGTCCCTACTCTACAATCCATTTGAGTGTACATTTGGCAGTTCAGTTCCTAATCTATATATAATAATAATAGCCTTTATATAACAATCTTACAAGAATAAATGTTTTAAATACAAAAAAAAGTATTTGACACCAGTTTCACGAAGATTGTCTTGCTTTCCAGCATAGGCCTCCCCTAAAGCTTGATCCGATCATGGGTCTTTCTTCTCCACGTGACACCTGCTACTCTTTTAATATCGTCCTCTCACCTACGATATTGTCTCCCCTTCTTTCTCTTGTGTTGTCTTGGACACCATTCGGTTACGTCTTTGGACCATTTTTCCTTTTTGTTCCTTATCATATGACCTCTCATCTTCCACTTAAGTTTTCTAGTACAATGTGTCACATATGTAACTCCGGTTCGCTTACGAATTGTTTCTAGTTCTATTTTGTCTCGCAGTTTTATATTTAGCATGCTTCTTTCCATTCTGTGTTGGCAGGTCTTTAATTTCAAAAACTCTATCTATACTATTATATAAAGTGGCAGAGTTTGTTTGTTTGATCGCGCTAATCTCTGGAACTACCAGTCAGATTTTAAAAATATTTTTGCGTAAAAAAAAATATATATAGTATAGCCCAGTTCTCGAGGAAGGTTAATAGGCTATGTAACATTACGCTACTGGTGACGGGAGCAATGCAGTAAGCAAAGACGCGGGTGAAACCGCGCTGCGAAAAGCTGTACTTGACCCTGTCAATCATACAGTAGCTATATAATAAGTCAAGTTCAAACAAAGCAGCAGCTCACAAGTTCATAACTCATTCCCACACACAGAGATTAATGATATAACATAACCTTCAAACACCATCGTCACTGTGTTTCATTTCGGCCAACTTTGTATACGTTAACTGTTTATAGCATAGACATCAATCTATTCCTATTTTCTACAGAAACGCCTTGAAATTTTTTATTGGTTAAATATTATGAATGAATTTCTCAATTTGTAAAGACGCAATGTAGGCAAATCCAAATTCAACTTGCCTAAGAAATCCAAATTTCTGTTTTTTTTTTTTATGGTGAAAATTTTTAGATTTATGGCATTCTTCTTCATTAACTGCACCTACTTTGTTCATCTCTACATCACCTAAGGTTGACTGGTAGAGAATGCCTATGTACCTGCATAAAGTTTAATAAATAAATAAACAAATCCAACAACGGGCAACCGATGGATGAGGGCGATTAGTGGCTAAGGTGGCGAAAATTGGGGGAGGCCTACGTCAAAAACAATAGGAACGAACTACCAATTGCGGTGTTTCCCAAACGCTATGACATGTCCTTCTTCAAACGAGGTGTGAAGAGAGCATTAATATCACGGTAGGCAGCGGCTTCGTAGAGACCCTGGCATTGCAGAACATGAGCGACAGTTACAATCAGGTGGGCTGTTGACTCGTCTGCCACTATAGGCAATAAAAAAAATAGTAACTATGCGTTAACTCCTATTTAGTATTTGACGTCAAAAGTTATTTCAAAAACCATCGAATGCGGTATGTAATCGACCTTTCTATCTTATGACACAGAGCTACTAATAGACAGAGTGATCCATTCACCTATTTGTGCCTATGATATCAGTGGCTGTTCGAGGTCGACATTAGAGACATTTGTAATGTTGTTATTTCGAGACAGTTTTGTATGTTATGCGTTATGTGTATGTCGTATATGACAAATGTGATGTGGTTATTGTAAAGATATTTTTTAGGTTTGTAATTTAATTTTCTACTATTCTTGAGTCATGGAGTGGGACATTAAAAGAGGTAACAAAGAACAACGTAACGCATACTTTAAGGATTTTTGTGTACTGCATCGATTAAAGTAATGCTTTTAAATAATACAAGAAGAGAAGAATATTTCTCGCCCAAACACTTTCATAAGACTGATTGGATTGATTTTATATTGTAAAAGCTACCTATTTGCGGCTGTGAAGAAACATACAAAAGCAAAAAAACAAGAAAGCAGCGATGTTAAACATTAGTGTATACATTCACTGCTGGATATATTGCTGTAGTAGCAATCAATAAGATACCTAATATCACACAAATTACTTATTTATTGACCGATTTATTGATTTGGTCAGATTGTCAATTAATAAGCGTAGTGTATAGTTCTCTAACAGTTAGTTGCGAAGTTAGTTGCGGGTAATAATTTTCATTTCCCGAGGGCATCTGTTAAAGGTATCGCACAAAGTTTATAATATCGGCAGAATTCTACACCGTAATAATTTAATTATTAGGTTGAATGCTGACTGTTTTCTTTTAATTATGCTTCGTCTTCTGGTTTGTGGTCGCTATTCTTTAGCCCTTCTGCCTCAACAGCCATCAGTTCTGCGAGCTATGTTTACTGTTCATTGACACTTAAGTAAAGTAACTCTGCCAGCTCTATATTAGTCACTTTGGTTCGCCTGTGGATTCCTTCGTTCTCATACGATCGCGCAGGTAGACTAACACCGCCCCATCACCCTCTGAGTACCTTGGCATTCTAACAAGAGCCATAGTTCTATTCAACATGATAGTCTTTTATTCTAGAACAAGCTAAATAAATATATATAATAATATGTATTTAAATTAGACTAATTAAATTTACTTTTTAGATTTTTTATTATGTACCTAGTTTAATTTCATTGTAATATCTAATTTCCATTACACGCAAAACTATGTTTTATTTAAATCGTATAAAGTTTATATTATAAAGTATGTAGATAGTCTTTAAAATATGTATATAAGAATTGTAATCCCGATGGTGGCCAAGATACAAGCATTTGCTTAGTTTGGGACCAAAGGGAAACTACCTATATTGTATATGTAATTTATATTTATTAATTGTAATCCTGATGGTGGTCAAGATACAAACACTGGCTTAGTTTGGGATCAAAGGGAAACTACCTATATTGTATAAGTATTGTAAATATTTTATATTGATATAATAAATTGAAATTGAAATAAATATTTCTCTAACTGTATATCTCATTTCGATGGAAAAGTTGATCTAGAAGTGCTTAAGTTCCAGAAACTCCGCGAATAGTGCTCTATATATTCACGGTAGTAGATCCACGCTGATTTCAGCATGAATGGGTCGGATCGTCCGGGGAAGTACTACCCTCTCATAGAAGATCGACTTAAGAGTAGTAGTATCCGTACTACTGCGTTTCGTTCGGTGAGTAAGAGCGCCGGAGGCCCACCTCCCTCACCTCCCTCATTCCCTTCCCCTAACCCCATTCCCAGCCGCCATAGTGGAGGCCACCATACCAGCAGTTTAAGACGATGGCTTTTGGTATAGTGGCCGCCACTTCTGGATTCCACTGACTGCTTACCATCAGGCGGGGTAGAGTCACTTTGGTAGGCTATAATATAAAAAAAAAAAAAAAAAAATATTTCCGATTCTCACTTGTCCCAATTATATATAGTTTAATTTTACATTGTTATACGAAAGTAATGATATTAATGTTTGTTTATGCAGAATTTGGATCGCAATCATACTATGTCATCCACCAAAAAGTATTTAACCACTAGGTCATTGCACTTCAATAAAACTAACTAATTAAAAATATCTATAATTAACATTTGTTTAGATAATCCTGAAATAAGAGGGACAACAGCGAGTTCAGAGGCCATAGACTAGACAAGTGGCATAGATTTCTATTCCATTCATAGAATAGATTAAATGTATGAGATTGACATAAACTAATGACAACGTGAATGTTATCTTTTGAATAGAATATAAATCTATTACACTTGTCTGAGTCATCCATCAGCGGTAGAATACAGAAAAAATGTTGATGGGTGTCAAACTGAGGGCCCTCGCAGTAACAATAGTGACAAATTAGATGACTTTAACCGTAGGACCACATGCATCATCTTTCATACAATTAGATAAAACATAAAAAATCCTCGTCCACTCCGGTTGGTGATGTCACCAAACACTTGAACTATTTCAAACATTCAGTACCAGGTACATTAGAGTGTTGTGTGCCAAGTGCCAAACATACACAGTGTCACTGCAATTAGACATCGTTTAATGTGTAAAGATATACTATTTAATGTCATCGTCAAAGTATTGCAGATATTAATAAAATAATAATAATAATAATAATAATAATAATATTTCAACAACTACACACAACGCCATCTAGACCCAAAGTAAGCATATTATATGCTTGTGGTATGGGTTCTAGAATGCGGATATACAAACTTAAATACTTTTTTTTTTTTTGTAAATACATACATATTATACATAGAAACACCCAGACCAATGCAAATAGACATGTTCATGCACACAAATATTTGCACTGAGCGGGAATCGAACCCACGACCTCTGCGAAATATAAGGATAGCATTGTTCTGTCAATGCATTTCAGATATGTGTATGATTTATTGGTTTCAAAGAAAGGATGAACTTTCAATCCGGTCGGAGGAAAAACTAGAACAACTTTATTGAAACGCATCAAGATTGTAGTAATCAATGGTGAAGTTGATGAGATAGTCTAATAAATATCCATTTGAACTTGGACGTGTCTGATTGAAGTCCATTATTTAACAATAATAATATTCTACCACATCACACAGTGCCATCTAGCCCCAAATTAAGCAATTATATTTGCTTGTGTTAAGGGTACTAAACAACTGATAATTACATATATAATTTTTTTTTGTAAATATTTACATACATATTATAGACTAGCTGTGCCCGCGACTTCGTCCGCGTGGAATAGCGATTTTGGACAGCATTTTATGGATTTATCTTTTGGTTTGTTTTGAATTATAAACATCTTCGTTTAGGTGAATAAGAAAAATCTTTAGAGTAAATACTTCTCTATATACGATTTTAGACGTATAGCCATCGGGGATCAAAGCCATACAGGTTGTTAGGATTACTTACACGTGACAAATCCACATAAAGCTGACCATGCAAAAAACAGCTAATATTTAGATCCACAGTCACAACATTTAGTGTCTGACCTTAGGCTTTATTAATTGTCATCGCAAACATAGGCTCACTGGAAACTGAACTCGTTTAAAACTAAACGGGAAATGGTTTGGAATGAGAGGAATCCGAGGAATAAAAACGCTATAAGGTTTTTTAAAATATATTTGCCTGCCAAAGTGACTCCATCCCGCCTGATGGTAAGCAGTCAGTGGAATCCAGAAGTGGTGGCCACCATACAAAAAGCCATCGTTTTAAACTGCTGGTATGGTGGCCTCCACTATGGTGGCTGGGAATGGGGTTAGGGGAGTGAGGGAAGTGAGGAAAAAGGAAAGGGGGAAATTGGGCTCCTGGCACTCTCACTCACCGAACGAAACGCAGTAGTACGAATACTGCTACTCTTACGTCGATCTTTTATGAGAGGGTAGTACTTCCCCGGACGATCCGGCCCATTCATGCTGAAACCAGCTTGGATCTACTACCGTAATACTACGGTTAGGTCTAATTGGGCCCCTGTACAATGCCGCGGGCGTCCAGCGGCACCACCATTTATACGGGTCTTACTGGCCGGCGGGTTGACCCACACCACCCACACAATGAATCCACGGATACTCAGCTGGTCCCACACATGCTGCGAGGATTGTCATCTCTGCATCAGTTGGGCCTCCGGCTCTCGCACTTACCGAACGAAACGCAATAATATGGATACTATTACTCTTACAACGATCTTCTATGAGAGGGTAGTACTTCCCTGGTCGATCCGACCCATTCATGCTGAAATCAGCGTAAATCGACTACTACTATTTCGTAATTCACTTTAATTCCTATTCCGTAATGAGACGTGTTAACATGTTTTTATCATAAAAAATTAAATAAGTCCAGATAAATATAAATCTAACTTTTATTTACATTTTAACTGATAAAGTATTTACATTTTTATAAAGAAATAAGACGAAGAAGTGTTAACCTATCTTAAAAATACACTAACCTAAGCTAAATACATACCACATGTATGACGTAATTATTTAAATTGGCATAACTTTTTTATTTATGAACCGATTGACATGAAACAAACACTAAATATTAAGTGAAGCAGCTTACCATAATGTATCAGTGAAAACCATATTTAAATCGGATAAGCCGTTTTTGAGATTAGCGTGAATTTGAAACTCGATTTCCCCCTGACTTTCCCCTCCCTTTCCCATGACTTCTCCCTCACTAACCCCGCACTTTCCCCTCACTTCTCCCTTCCTTTCCTCTTCCTCCCCCTCCCTTCCCCCTCCAAAATTCAAGTCGCCAACTTCAAAAGCAAAGATCTTTCCATACAATATTTCATCCCTTATTTCACTCCTATAAATCCACCCAAGTAAAAAGAAAATTATAAGCGTATTTTTTATTTAAATAAAAGTATTCCAAAACAAAATTTCAAAGCTGTAACTTAAAAAATGAAGACGTTTCATACAATCGATTTCATCCCTTTTCATACACTTAAGGGTTGAATTTTTAATAACCCTTTCTTTGTACACTTCTAGACATTAAGACAAACACACCCTCCAAATTTCAAGTCGCTACGACCAGCGGTTTAGGCTTTACGTTGTCTGTCAGTCAGTCAGTCAGTCAGGACAAAGCCTTTTATAATATGTATGGATGTATGGATTAGACGTATAGCCATCAGGGATCAAAGCATACAGGCTGCTAGTAATGCTAACACGTGATAGAGCCACATAAAGCTGACCGAAAAACAGCTAATACTTAGATCCACACCCACAACTTTTAGTGTTTTACCTTTACTTTAATTACTTAATTAATGAATTACTTTAATTAGTCATCGCAAAACATAGGCTCACTGGAAACTGGACTCGTTTGAAACTAAATGAAAGACTGTTTAGAATGACAGGAATCCGAGGAATAAAAACACTATCAGCTATTCCGCAACCTGTTAAAATATCTGCTTCTATAAGATTTCGTAGTAAATTAACGAATGTTCGATGTGATTCTTTAAATTGGCATAACTTTTTTATTTATGAACCGATTGACATGAAACAAACACTAAATGTTAAGTGAAGCTTACCACAATATATTAGTGAAAACCATATTTAAATCGGATAAGCCGTTTCTGAGATTAGCGTGCACAAACGCACAGACAAACAGACAAACAGACAAACAGACAAAAAATTTAAAAATCATTGTTTTGGGTTCTATTTGCGTTGATATAGGTCCCAATAGTATTTTTTCTCATATATCTTCCATGTACAGACAGCGATCGGTTACATTTTTATTATATGTATAGATAGCTGTTGCCCGCGACTTCGTTTGCGTGAAAATTCAGATGTGTGCCTGTATGAGAATATTTCTTACCTAATCTTACGGCAATCGTACATTGTATATTAGTAATAAATATCAGTATAATCCGTCTCTAAGGCGAATCCGATTTAAATCTATTCACCCGCTACCCCTAAAACAGAGGAAATTTTGCGATATTTAACGAAACTTGGCATTCCTATTTTCAAAAACGATAGAAACTCCATACAAATTTTTTTCCCCTTTATACTCCAGGGAAATAAATTTCGCAAAATCCCGTCTTAGAGAGCACCTATTTCCAAAATTTGAAACTCCTAGCACTTGTAGTTTTTGAGATTTCGTGATGAGATGAGTGAGTGAGTGAGTGACCTTTCGTTTTTATATATGTATAGCTTTTGCCCGCGGCTTCGCTCGCATGAATATCGTTTTCAATAGACATTTTTATATTGTTTAAATACTGTTCTGCATACTATTTCTAATCTCATCATCATCACCATTCGTACAAACCCTCTTTCACCTACCTAAAGATATCCTCCGTAAAACAACATACAATACACAAAGGCAAATTTTCACTACAATAACTTTCCCCTTCCCCTGCCTTCCCCTCCCCTCCCCTTCCATCCCCTCCCGTCTCCCTCCCATCTCCCTCACTTTCCCTCACTTCCCACTCACTCACAACCACTTCTGACTCCTCACTTTCCCTCAATTTCCCTTACGTCCCCTTCACTTGCCCTTCACTTGCCCCTCACTTGCCCTTCACTGCCTCCTCACACTCCCTAAGTACCCTCTTCCTTTTTTATTTTTACACAACGCCATCTAGACCCAAAGTAAGCATATTATATGCTTGTATTATGGGTTCTAGAATACGGATAAACATACTTAAATACTTTTATTTTTGTAAATAGATACATATTATACATATAAACACCCAGACCAATGCAAATAGACATGTTCATGCTACAAATATTTGCACTGAGCGGGAATCGAACCCGCGACCTCACAGTCCATACACAGTACCACCGAAATACAGAGGCAGTCGATTTCCCCCTGACTTTCCCCTCCCTTTCCCCTGACTTCTCCCTCACTACCCCCGCACTTTCCCCTCACTTCTCCCTTCCTTTCCTCTTCCTCCCCCTCCCTTCCCCCTCCCTCCAAATTTCAAGTCGCCAACTTCAAAAGCAAAGATCTTTCCATACAATATTTCATCCCTTATTTCACTCCTATAAATATACCCCAGTAAAAAAAAATTATGAGCGTATTTTTTATTTAAATAAAAGTATTCCAAAACAAAATTTCAAAGCTGTAACTTAAAAAATGAAGACGTTTCATACAATCGATTTCATCTCTTTTCGTACACTTAAGGGTTGAATTTTTAATAACCCTTTCTTTGTACACTTCTAGACATTAAGACAAACACACCCTCCAAATTTCAAGTCGCTACGACCAGCGGTTTAGGCTTTACGTTGTCTGTCAGTCAGTCAGTCAGTCAGGACAAAGCCTTTTATAATATGTATGGATGTATGGATTAGACGTATAGCCATCAGGGATCAAAGCATACAGGCTGCTAGTAATGCTAACACGTGATAGAGCCACATAAAGCTGACCGAAAAACAGCTAATACTTAGATCCACACCCACAACTTTTAGTGTCTTACCTTTACTTTAATTACTTAATTAATTAATTAATTTAATTAGTCATCGCAAAACATAGGCTCACTGGAAACTGGACTCGTTTAAAACTAAATGAAAGACTGTTTAGAATCCAAGGAATAAAAACACTATCAGCTATTCCGCAACCTGTTAAAATATCTGCTTCTTTAAGATTTCTTAGTAAATTAACGAATGTTCGATGTGATTCTTTAAATTGGCATAACTTTTTTATTTATGAACCGATTGACATGAAACAAACACTAAATGTTAATTGAAGCTTACCACAATATATTAGTGAAAACCATATTTGAATCGGATAAGCCGTTTCTGAGATTAGCGTGCACAAACGCACAGACAAACAGACAAACAGACAAACAGAGAAACAGACAAACAGACAAAAATTTTAAAAATCATTGTTTTGGGTTCTATTTGCGTTGATATAGGTCCCAATAGTATTTTTTCTCATATATCTTCCATGTACAGACAGCGATCGGTTACATTTTTATTATATGTATAGATAAATGACACCCAGCCACAAAACAAACAATCATGTTCATCACACAAAGATTTGTCCTGGGTGGGAATCGAACCCACAACCTCCGGCTTAGCAGTAAGAGTCACTAACCACTAGACCAACAGGCCAGTCTAATTTATATCCATAGTACCAATATATTAATTTTTTTAATAAAATATCAAAAAAGATAGAAGAAAGAAGAAAGAAAGAAAGAAAAAACATTTATTCAAGACAGGCACAAGGTTTACAAATTGACATAAAATTTTGCAGAATGTAGGTAGTGTGCCAGCCTGAAAGGGTGCCATCTCTACTTTATGCTGCGTACCTCTTAGAGGTCCGCAGCGTTGATATTCTGATAGCATGTTAGAGTAGTTACTGCACGTACAAACCTAGTATAATACACTTTTAGATTAGACTGAACGATTGAACGACCGAACGACCCAAATACCGCAGATTTCGGAGCTATACTGGATAATGAGCTATTTTAACATCAAAATACTTCCAAGCCCGAAAATCCGCTTATTTTGCTGGTTTTGGTAATCGAATACCCATTTACCTGAATTTCTTGCTAGTTTTTCTGGCTCTAACCTAGTCAGCAAATGGACAGTACACAAATTACCTTACATTTAGACTAGCTTTCTAGTTTCACCCGCGTTAAGTTACATCTTCGGTTACAGCTCTGCTCCTGTCGCCAGTAGCGTGATGTTATATAGCCTATACCCTTCCTCAAGAACTGGGCTATCAAACTCAAAAATTATTATTCAAATCCAACTAGTAATTTATGAGATTAGCGCATTCAAAAAACAAACTGTTCCGCTTTGTATAATAATATATATATGTCTTAACTACATAGTATAAAACAAAGTCACTTCCCGCTGTCTGTCCCTATGTATGCTTAGATCTTTAAAACTACGCAACGGATTTTGATGAGTATTTTTTTAATAGATAGAGTGATTCAAGAGGAAGGTTTATAAGTAAATTACGTGCAAAATATAGTAGAGAAACAAAATTTTAGAGGTTTCTAATGTTGTGCAGGGACATAGCGATTGCGGCGGTATATACCGGCTGGGAGCCGCCAGCCTCTAAAGAAAACATGTTTGTATTGTCTAATGACAAAAAAGCTGTGAACGTTGTTTAAAAAGACATTCTGTAGTGTATTTATTATCAGCAATATAATAAGTAAAAATAATACCTGTGCGAAGCCGGGGTGGGTCGCTAGTAGTTTAATACATTATAACCTGCTTTATAAAACGTAATTGCAAAATCACCCACAAGTAATCAAGTTCTGGGTGTTCAAAAAGTTTTTAACAGCGACCATGATCCAGAATGCACAGTGTGGCCAAGGATCTGATAAAATTGGCAACCGAACAATGGCAGACTAGCAACAGCCCACCTGATTTTAAGTGGTAGCTGTCCCTCATGGACTTTTGTAATGCTCGTGGCTCTGCGAAGCCGTTGCGTACCATAATATACCTGTCTTTAAACTTCTTTTAAGGAAGCAGTCAATGTTTTTTGGGCTGAATTCATAATGATGATAATGAGATAAGGTCTGTGCCTTTCTGATAATAATAAACTGATCCATTCACTGTTATTACCAAGCTTAATACTAAGATTTTCTAAATTTCCATCTGGATTACCATTTCGTTGAAACATAACCATTCGTTTAAATAGGTTACGTTGTGATAAAATGGCGACTGAAGCCGTTAGGTTTATTTGTAGCGATTACTGTTACTTTAATGTTTGACAAATCCTGGTACAGGTTGACTTTTATGAGGTACTAGCGATCTGTTCCTGCTTCACACGTAAGAACTTGTCTGCTTTTTAAAACTTGATTAACGTTGAAGTTCTAAGCAAGTGTAGCATAGTATGTATTATCATGTATTTTGTAACGCACCGCCAAGAGACTGTCGCATCAAGCCAGCCAACCAGTCAGCCAACCACCCAACCAGCCAGCCAGCTAGCCAGCCAGCGTTAAGGCATGATGTTACTGGCCACTATCACCGCCGTAGGAGACGTGACTCTTGACTACCTATCAGCGAGCCATTCTTCTGTTTTTGCGTGATGTGCACTTTCAGTCGGGGCTTTGAATAAATATTGATACGCCGCTTAATGTATCTATTTCGTTTTCTTCTAATATTTCCCTAAGTATTATAATTTATTATTAATTGTTTTTATATGTCTTGTATCTGTGCTTCGTAATTTAATTTGTTTGTTATTGTGGCTATACTTGTTTAATAATAATAATAATACCAGCCTATTTACTGTCCCACTGCAGGGCAAAGGCCTCTTCTCATATAGAGAAGGTATGAGCATTAATCACCACGCTTGCTCAAGGGGGATTGGCAATTTCAGACATTTAAGTCCAGGTTTCCTCACGATGTTTTCCTTCACCGTTAGTCAGAAATGTCCAAGATAAACTTAAAAAGTACATATTATTTAAAAAATCACATTGGTACTTGCCCGGATTCGAACCCACTACCTCGTTTTTACGAAGCGGGTGCCTTATCCACTGGACCATTTCGACTTATACTTGTTTACATAGATAATAACGGGTGGCGCAAAAGTAAAGACCCTATTTGGTTCAGCTATAACATTTTTTCTAAATTAGAAAACTAGATTTAGATTTTTTTAAATGTATATTTGTGCCATTAAATTTCGTACCATTAGGATTTAAAGATGATGTCTTTTAAATGGTGACCTCCAGAGTTGATACACATTTGAGCCCTATGAAGAGGATGATTTTCCTTCAAAATTGGTTATGAGTGACGAAGCGCATTTCCATCTCTCAGGGCATGTCAATAAGCAGAATACTCGGTTCTGGGGCACTGATAATCCGCGCATTATTCAAGAAACACCTCTACACCCACTAAAAGTTACTGTATGGTGTGGCATCTGTGTTGACAGAGTGATCGGACCCTATTTTTTCGAAGACGCTGGAGGCAATGCGATTACTGTCACTGGAGAACGCTACAGAACCATGTTACGTGAGTTTTTGATACCCAGTTTGGACGAATTGGGGCTGGAGCACATCTGGTTTCAACAAGACGGCGCTACGGCACACACAGCGCGCGACACTATGGACTTAGTGAGGGACGCTTTTCCAGGCCGAGTTATCTCTCGTTTTGGCGATTTGCCTTGGCCTGCAAGATCACCCGATCTGACCAGTCCAGACTTCTTTCTTTGGGGTTTTTTGAAATCTCGGGTGTATGTGAACAAGCCACAGACTCTCGCAGCTCTAAAAGAAAACATTCGTCAAGAAATAACGAACATATCGCAGGAAGTGTTACGGCAAGTTATGCAAAATGTCATAAATAGGGCTCAAATGTGTATCAACTCTGGAGGTCACCATTTAAAAGACATCATCTTTAAATCCTAATGGTACGAAATTTAATGGCACAAATATACATTTAAAAAAATCTAAATCTAGTTTTCTAATTTAGAAAAAATGTTATAGCTGAACCAAATAGGGTCTTTACTTTTGCGCCACCCAGTATTTTGCAGGATGATTCGCTTATCAATATGGCCAGCCGGACGGAACAAATGGTCTTGAATAAAAGAGATATTTAATAAATAGGATTTTTATTACTCTATGAGCCGTGATGGTCTAGTAGTTAAGACAACCGCTTTGTATAGGTACACGAAGTGGGTGTGGGTTCGAAAAAGGGCAAGCACTAATGTGACATTTTCAGATTAACAGTAGTATCTAAATTTACCATTGACTTTACTGCCTTACGGTGAAGGGAAAAACATCTCAAATTGCTTTAAATATGCATGCTCAGGTATTAACGCCATATACAAATAAAAATTACGTTAATACCTGACTTTTATCTCTCAGAAAAACTTGAGCAGCGGAAGGACTTTGGCTCTCTGCGTGCTCTATTGTATGTTACACGGAGAGTACTCTAAGGAACTGTTTGATTTGGTGCCTGCGTCTCCTTTCTATCATCGCACCACTCGACATCGCAGCAAAGTTCATCCATACTACCTGGACACGATCTCGTCTAGCACAGTTCGTTTTCAGCGTTCATTCCTCCCACGTACGTGCAGGCTCTGGAACGAACTGTTAGCTGCGGTGTTTCCCGAGC
Source organism: Parascotia fuliginaria (assembly GCA_963082885.1). Classification (NCBI taxonomy): domain Eukaryota; kingdom Metazoa; phylum Arthropoda; class Insecta; order Lepidoptera; family Erebidae; genus Parascotia; species Parascotia fuliginaria. The sequence goes on from OY720197.1 coordinate 10,608,762, forward strand.
GCTATTATATATGTCTTTCTTCAAACGAGGTATAAAGAGAGCATTAATATACCCGCGTGAATATAACCAATATTCACTCGGGCGGAGAGGCCAACAACAGCTAGTATACAAATTATTCCTTTAGGTGCAGAATGTCCAGTGGTTGCAAAATGTCCAGGTCGCAAAGGTCCAGGTTGCAAAATGTCTAGGTCGCAGAATGTCCAGGTCGCTGAATATCCAGGATTATGCTGCCTTGGTAGTGTTGTTATATGACTATGATACTTTGGAACATATATGTTAAAAAAACCAATTACATACATAACATACAAATCAGTTTGTGCAGTACTTTCCTAATCTCTCTTTTGAAGAAAGTTCCTCTGTACTCTTTAGAAACTATATGATGTTGTGCCTTTACGTTTCTTTAATTATTTATTTATGTATGATAAAATAAAGAAATATAAAGTACTTTAATTAATAAAAAAACTTATATAATACAGCCACTAGTTAAATTCTTAATGTTTGTATTGTACTCGATGGAAGTTTATCATAATAAACATGTTTGGAAAGTGTATTAGTGACTGACGCCTATACTTTCTATACCAAAAAAAGAGATGGAATGATTTTATATTGTACGCCAGAGGCCTCAAGCCATTGTCTGTTAATATTTTCGTGACTCTTCCAAACCGTTTATTGTATAATTTTGAAGAAATAAAGCTTGTTTCTTACATAACATCAGAATATGAGTACCCAATATATGTATTTATTGCTTGTTTACTAAAGTAAGACATTTATATTGCGACAATTTATCGCTTGTATGAGATATCTATGCCTCGTATCGGGTAATAAAATTTTAGGTATCAACAATCTCTGACGTAAAAAAAATATTGTTTCAGATGAAAACCTCTTTACAGTAAATAAAAGTTGTCTAATAATGATCAAGAATCGTTTGTTATTTTTTACTGAGAAATTGTGAGAAACTGAGGGTCGATACAAGTGGCATAGATTTCTATTCTATTCATAGAATAGATTAATAAATTTACGGGATTGACATACGCTAATGTCAACATTGTCGTTAGCTTATGTCAATCCCGTAATTTTTTTAATCTATTCTATGAATAGAATAGAAATCTATGCCACTTGTCTAGGGCCTCTAGTCAGTTTATTGAATCACTTTTGATTAAGCAGAAAACAGTCATTACCTAAACATTGGTTCTGATATTCTGCTAGAGAATCATTAGCACTGAGATAGCTCCGCATTTTCTTAACACGTGGCAGTCCAAGAGATCTATATGTTTTTAAGTGATATTTTCCGTTTTTGGAGTTTTGAAGAACGTATTTTTAAAGACAACTCTCGCTTACAAATTCGCACATTTTGTGACACGGGTACGAATACACAATTAACAGACGCAAATAACCTCAAATTTAGAACAAGATTTATAAAAATGTCCAATACACTTTCACTGCATGCGTTCCTATTGCACCGCTGAAGAAGTAACTGAACGCAAATTCTCTAAACTAAAAGAAGCGTCTTCAGACAAAAACACAGTATATTATGCTAGTTATTACCCCATAAGTAGTTTATCTTAATCCCATACTGGTGGTATTTAAAAAGCAATCTATTTTGGAGATCATTAGTGTTGGTTTGTCTTTCCACAAGTTATTGATTGTATAATAATACACATGAAAGCGGTTATAAATAGACACAAGTTTGTTTTGTCGTAATAGCACAGTGGTTGAGGCACTCGCTTCGTATACACGAAGTCGTGGGGTTAAACCAAGCAAGTAACAATGTGTTTTTTTCGAATTCAGATGTACAGTCTTCTCTGAAGATCTTAGATATTAATGACTTTCTAATGAATAAATGATAATGAGGCGCTCATAGCTCATGGCGCTCATCGGTAAACGATTAGCAGGTTAAGCAACTTAAAGTGTAGCTGGCCCATGGATGGGTGACCGCATAGTCGTATTTGATCTGAGCATCTTCGTGCTTCGGAGGGCAAGTTAAAAGTCAGTTCCGGGTGTTACCAAGTTGATAACAGTCATTAGGTCAAGTCGGATGCCTCTATGGGCGACCTGAACAGATCCTGACACTAGGTTGACCACTAACCACTCGATATTTGATTTGATTTGAATGGCTTACGATGAAGAAAAACATCGTGCAAACTTAGACTAAGAAAAAAAATGTCTGTAATCGCCAATCCGCCTTGATCGTTGCTCATGACAATGTCTTCTCTATATATACGAGAAGAGACCTTTCCCTGTAGTGGAATAAAAATGGATTGTTATGGTAAAGTTTGTTATATTATGTGTCTATGCAGTTCGTAATACAAAAGTTTGACCTACATCGAATGAATCAATCAAAACTTGCCCTTATGAATGATAGCCGTAATAAAGAATTGTACTGGGAATAGATGGGAGTTCAATAGACTTGTACTGGGAATGTAAGAACATTGCTTAGTGGTATATGGCATTATTATGCACCTAAATATGTTACTCTGCAGAGCATACTTATAATACCAGCCTGTTTTACTGTCCCACTGCAGGGCAAAGGCCTCTTCTTTTATAGAGAAGGTATAAGCATTAATCACCACGCTTGCTCAAGGCAGATTGGCAATTTCAGACTTTTAAGTCCAGATTTCCTCACGATGTTTTCCTTCACCGTCAGTTAGAAATGTCCAAGATAAACTTAGAAAGTGAAAAGACACATTGGTACTGGCCAGGATTCGAACCAACTATCTTAGGTTTACAAAGCGGGTACCTTATCCACTGGACCATTTCGACTTTTCGACTTGAGTCGAAATGGTCCAGAATATACTTATAATTAGTTATATCAAAAATTTGAAAGAAAATTGGACTTTAGGCCTTAAATGCTTTAATGAAGGTAGCTCGAGATCGGTCAAGAAACTCAGAGGCCTATATCTATCGGGGAACGTGGTCTAGATGATAATTATGATGAACTAGCTACGCCCCGTGGCTTCACCCGCGCGGAAAATGGTATGTGTTTAATACAAGTAACCCGTAGCTATGTCTAAATAACAAGTAGCTTATGTCCGTTTCCAAAAATGTCGTCCCAATCTATCTACAAACAAATTGCCATTGAGAATGTTTCAGCCGTTTAGACGCTGAGTGGTAATAAACACACACACAAATTTTCGCATTTATAATATTAGTATAATTACCATTTACTGACTCCTCATAAACAGGTAAAGGTAAAATCATATTTCATATAGTTCATAACGATTGCGATTGCGAATGTGATTTTCATGGAATGTTAAATTCAATATAAAACTTCTGAGTTCATCGCTGAAAAGCAAAAGCATTTCTGTATATTTGTGTGTCCGCGCTAACTATAAAACGGTATGTCATAAATTATTCAAATAATTTGCGCTCCGGCTCTCTCTGTGACCCAATTCTATATCTTTTAATAACACATTGGCACCAATCACACCGACGCATCCACGAACCATTTCAACTACTTTATCAAGATATTTATTGTGATTTTTAGTAATGTTACGGTGTGACGGCAGGATGCAATTTTATTATTGAGAAATTAGTTTCTGTATTTTCTACTTTGCCTGCAAAATTTCTCCTTTCATAGTCGATTACAGTTTAGTTAAGTTTTTATAGAATGTTCCCACATTTTTATTATTTAAGGATTGCTTACAGTTGTAAACATTATTACTTAAATTAACTTAAGAATCTAAGACTAATGTACAACCACGTTAAAGCAAACACAACTTTTAAATTAATAGGTAAAACTTAAACTAAGAGAAAAACCAAGTATTTTTTTTTTAATGAATACATAAAACTTAAGACTAACTGGGAAATAATAATATGAATATTTATAAAATGAAACAAATTTATTTACTTATTAATTTTACGAGATCCCCTTTCATGAGATCGGCGAAAATAAGACATTTCAATATACAATTTTTAATGAACAGTGTCTTTAAGGCCAACGTAACTTTTACCATCAGTGGAGTCGTATGCTGGTTTGACACTGAAATTATATAAAACTGACAGAAGACTACCAGTATAATAGTTCGGTGGTACTGTGTATGGATTAGGGTCTCGGATTCGATCCCCAGGTTGGCTAAAGCGATTTTAGATTTTTCTGTCGAAAAATTCTTAGTATTAGCCTGGAGTCTGGAATTGTCTGGAATGGCAACAGACTCGCCCCTATTACATAGGACTCAAAAATTAAAATAGCGAAAACACCTCTGTCTACCCCTTCGGGAATAAAGCATGAAGCTAAGTATGCATGTATGTTATATAAAACAAAATTCAGCGAGAAATGTAGAAAATAACTCGATTATAAAATAAATGGTCATTATAACGGTAGCCCATTAAAAACTTAACCATATTTAATATTAGTTAACGTTTTCTATGATCCCGTTTATTGAGATATCAATATAATGTCTAACCCTTTCAAAACTTTATAGACGCAGAATTATAAAGTTAATACTATACAATATAGTTCCCAAAGGGAGATCAGCTAATCTAATTTAACTTTTTAGACAAGTATCAAAATTTGTAAAAGAGAATCTATATGACAATACATTAGATAACTTTTTGTTTACTTACAACTTCGATGGTAAATAAGCATACGGTTCAACTGATGTGAATACCAAAACTTATGTTTGTGTTTCCTAAACAATAAACATTGCATGAATAGTGTTAGAAAAACACAGTGGTACCAATACCAAGTGTGTAAGAACATCATGAAAAAAAAACCCGGCCAAGTGCGAGTCGGACTAGCACACGAAGGGTTACGTACCCATTATCTATAAAAACGGCAAAAAAATTATTTTTGTTGTAAGGGAGCTTCCTTAAATATTTATTTTATTCTGTTTTATAGTATTTGTTGATAAAACGGCAACAGAAATACATCATCTGTAAAAATTTCAACTGTCTAACTATCACGGTTCATGAGATACAGCCTGGTGACAGACGAATGGGCGGACAGCGGATTTTTAGTAATAGGGTCCTGTTTCAATGGAAATCTAAAAACTCTCTTATCATAGTAATTATAATTTCTAAGTGCTTAAGACACCAGCCATTTGTACACATGTTGATGAGACTATTATTTTGGTACCAGTTTGGTTTTGAATAGCCTAATTACTAACGTTACTTTTAATATGACAAACCATCGCTTTTTTTTTGCGACACACCAGCATCCATCACAATCAGTTATATGAAGGACGTACACTCTCATGCACTACCTACCAATAATTTTTATTTCGCGATCTCTGTTGACAATAGGCTATCTCAGCATTAAATCGTTCCACTTCAGGGATAACAAGCCACTGAGGATATAAAGATCTTAAGTATATATATATTATTATATATATTTAACTATGAATTTGTGAACCACAGAACCCTGCAAATACTTTTTTTATAGTAGCCTACCAAAGTGACTCCACCCTGTCTGATGGTAAGCAGTCAGTGGAATCCAGAAGAGGTGGCCACCATACCAAAAGTTTAAACTGTAGGTATTGTGGCCTCCACATTGGGGCTGGGAATGGGGTAGGGGAAGGGAATGAGGGAGGGAAAGGAGGGAAATTTAGCCTCCGGCGCTCTCACTCACCGAACGAAACGCAGTAGTACGGATACTACTACTCTTAGGTCGATCTTCTATGAGAGGGTAGTACTTCCCCGGATGATCCGGCCCATCCACGCTGAAACCAGCGTGGATCTACTACCGAATACTACTAAATTCGCTGTCTTAAGTCATTATACTGTAGCATTGAGGCTTGTAGTCAAAACGGCCCAGCGGATATGACACCCGCTTCGTTAACACGAGGTAGTGGGTTCGAATCCGGACAAGCACCAATGTGATATTTAAATCATATGTACTTTCTAAGTTTATCTTGGACATTTCTGACTGACTGTGAAGGAAAACATCGTGAGGAAACCTGGATTTAAAAGTCTGAAATTGACAATCCGCCTTGAGCAAGCGTGGTGATTAATGCTCATGGCTTCTCTATATGAGAAGAGCCTTTGCCCTGCAGTGGGAAAGTAAAGAGGCTGGTATTATTATTAATACTATTAAGGCTTCTTCTAATACAGAGAAAGCACGAGCATTGATTACCACGTGTACTCAAGACGGATTATCAATTTCGGTCTTTTCCAAAGTCCAAGTTTTCTCAAGGTAAACTTAATTAGCACAAACAACTGAAAAAGTTACAATATTACTTGCTTTTTGTGGGTTCAAGAAACCTTAAATATAAAGTTATCCCAACATTTAACGAAGCAACACGCTGATTTTCCTCGAAGAGGTAGTCAGATGTACAGAGTCTGTGTATTTTTAAAACACATTTCTAGACTCTGGTTTAATATGTTAAGAAGACAATTACACTTTATCAGACCCGGGGATCAAATCTGAACTAGACAAGCAAAGTATTTAAATACTATTATACACCCTTTCTCCATTTAATTTTAATTAATAATAATAATAATAATTCCGTTCCTCTAGATCGCTCTTTTATGAAATTCAAAATTGGTTTATTAAACATTGCTCTTAGACTTTTGTGGCTCTCTTCTTTTTATCCAAATGTAAAAAAATTGAACAGCTACCTCGATAGGTAGTATGATAGTGACAGCTGTAGTAATATATTATCTATGTTCCGGGTAAATATATTTATTCAGGGCAAAAATTATCCGAAAAAAAAATAGTTATTTTTTAAAAGTTATTTAGAATGTATTTGAATATCCTGTAAGTTTGAAATCCTATCGGGCACTTAGAATATTTCCATTTAGAATACTTTTAATAAAATTTGACGAAGTTTTTTAAAGAAAATGTACTACTTTGTTTTTTTTTAAACTTTATAATATTTACGGTAAAGTTCCAAAATTAATGATCCAATATAATTACTGCGTTTTTCTATTTACAATTTTATCAACACAGATAAAACGTTTGATATTTTAATCAATTCCTATTGTAACACATGCATGTAATCAAAACATTACAGTGCTAACGAGGCCTTACATATCAATTATGAAGGCCTGTCTTTTAATAATTATACAAGAAACTTTCGTACAGTTTATAGTAAAAGTTTCACGCTTTTGTTATAAAACTTCACACGTGATCTAAATTCTCACAACAATTGGATGTAATTGATTTAATAACTTTCACTATTTGATAGTTTATGTGAGAAGATTTTGCAAGCAAGCCTGTTGCGTTTTACTATTGCGAGTAATTTATAAGGTACTACTAGTGGACGTCACGCGGTTTCACCCGCATTGTTCACGTTCCCGTAGGAGTACGAGGATAAAATATATTCTATGTTACTCAGTGATAATGCAGCTTTCTAGTGGTAAAATAATTTTTGAAATCGGTTCTGTAATTTTTGAGTTTATTCGTTGCATGCAAAAATACAAATCTTTTCTAATATTAGCGTAGATTTTATAACATTTTTTTCGAAACGTGTGTGTTATACCTGTACCTTTCTACTCTACCAGGATGGAGAATAACTTTGCTGCGGACCCCTGACTTCTCGTCTTTAGACATAACAATATCTCATAACCTTTCTATTTTTGTGCACAAATATAAGAATTATACCGATCCATTTCGCCCAATTTCTTAAACATAACGTTAGCACAACTGCAACAATTTGTGTTTTTACACGTCGCCATAAATAAAGGCATAAATAAAACGTCTTAGATAAGGCCATTTCTATTCGAACGACGGGTGATGCGGTATTTTGACAAGTGATCGTAGCCACACAGTAAACATATACAAAATATTCACGGATGAAAAACGAGGCCAAGTTATTTGTAGCTAAATTTTTTTATAACATTTTATTATTTATTATAAAGAGCTAACGCTTTGTAGAATTTGGCTCAGCACTACCGTGCCTGAACATTTTAATTTTGCTTTCGTTTGTGGTATCGAACTCATCATGAATTCATATATGAGTTATTCTTATCTGTAGGAGTAAACTGTATATTGTGTGGACCTACGGAACAACCTTGTGTATCATGTTAACGAGAAAAGTTTTTGTTTGTTTGTTAGCTGTATGCTTGTAAACGGATGTATCGATTCAATGACAATACGGATATTGTACACTGTTTATTGAAGCTTGTGTTTATTTTAAATTATTATATCTTACTATTATAAAGAATGGTGTAGTTTATTTTATAAATTTTCTATAAAGTCTGTTTTCTTCGCAATGTTGTTGATCTTACAAATCAATAAGTTTTGTTTTAATTCTTGCATTGCTATATATAATAGCTTCGATGATGTAATTTCCTGTCAACAAACCTTTGAACTAATGTAATCTATTACTTGTAATATATTATTAGATATTCACTGCTGGACATAGGTCTAAGACGATTTGCACACAGCCCTGCATCACGAAGCGTAGCTCGGGAGTGCGTGTTCTTACAGTGCTTGTAATGTATATTTGTTTTGAAAACACGCATAGTGCAACACACAGAAAACGCATTCACGCGCGATGTAGACGTTCGGTCGCCACGCACCCTGCAGCGTAGTGCGAGGCAGTATGTAGATCGCCTTTAGAAAAGAATTTTCCGCTTGGCGGGTGGGTAGATGACCACAAAGAGGTATCACTGTCGGTATTACCAGCCTTACTTAGTACACAATTACACAGATCGACATTGTAAATACAATTCCAAAAGTAAACGTGTCAAACTGATGGCACTTTATGAAATTCTTTTTTAATGCATTTTTAAGACCCAAGATGAAAATAAGAAGGCACACAAGCGTTGATAAATATGGTATATCAGTGTGAAATTTTAAACCATTTGATCCAACGCACTTAAGATTGAACTCTGAAAAGGTGGCTGTTACGTATTTAACGTAGACTTTTTTGTTGCATTCGGTTCGATTCCTTCATTGCACTCTTATTTACTTATAATATTAAGCTCATTATAATAAAAAGTTGTGGTGCTAATAAGGCTCAAGAAATGTAATGTTAAATGCCGTGGGAAACGAACCCGGGCCGTCACGGTCGACGGCTGGCCACACTGACCGATGAGAAATTTTACAAGGCAACTACTAACTACATAAAAAAATCATAGGTAGTGTTACTATTATGGAAGTTACGAAGGTAATTATTAACTCTAGATGGACGAGGGGTCACCAAACCATTCATTATTCAGTGTGATGTTTCAAATGCATATAATTAGAAGATAATATCTGCCTCGTGTTCAATCTTTCTGTCAGTTGAAAAATTCTACGTATTAGCCTAAAATCACAAATCGCCTACTGTAACATGGGATCCTACCGTAACGTAGAACGTGAATGTTTAACACTTCTGAGGAAAATTGAGAACTGAATGTCGTAAAAGGCGTCTAATCAAACATTCTAACGCATCAAAATCACAATCAAACTATTCAATTTAAACGGCTGTCAGTTACATTAAAACTAGCTTCGCAAACGCACGTCAGTAACAATTGGATAATACTAATTAAACATACCGGTGAGTAATAACGTGCCTCATAAACGCTCACCGACTGACAGATGTCAACACTGACAGTTTTCCTCCAATTCTACGGCGAAGCGTTACTTGTTATTGCGGATATCACATGCCTTGTAAAACTATGTCTAAACAAAACAAAATAAAGTCACTGTTGTACGAGTCTTGTCGCTATCTTCTTCTAGACCATGCAACGCCAAATTTATGTGTATACATATGCATTAATAAAGTCATGAATTTCAACTATTTGTAATTCATTTTATCGCCTCATTATTATCCCACTGCAAGGCAAGGCCTCTTCTCATATAGAGAAGGTATGAGCATTGATCGCTACGTGCGCTCAATGCGGATTGGCGATTTCAGACTACCTCAAAGTTCAGGTTCCCTCACGATGTTTTCTTTCACCGTCAGTCAGAAATGTCCAGATAAACTTTAAAGGTACGTATGATTTGAAAAATGACATTGGTACGTGGCAGATTCGATCCCTCGACCTCGTGTTTACAAAGCAGGTGCCTTCAACACTGGGCCATTACGACTTTGTAATTATGTGTTTATTACCTATAAGCTAAGCTGGGGCTAATCAGTAGTAGGACATAAATACGCTAACATTTAGCAATGTGTAGCGCTTTGTCTTAAAACATTTGAAATAGTAAATGCTGGTATTGTGGATAAACATATAAATTGTAGGGAAGCGATCTATTTGTATGTTTGGCACATTGTATATTACGCTGCGACGATGGACATTATTTGTTTTGCTTCGATACTCCTCTTTTGCGTTATTCACGAAACACTTTGAATAACGCTGAATTTCTTTTAAAATGAAAAATGTTGTACTATTGGTTTTTGAATTTTTCTGGTTAAGTTTAATGATGTTACAAAAAATTGATTTGGTTTTCAGGCTCTTCCCGGGTAGATACATTCGTTTGATATGAGACTAAGATATTTAATAGGTAGTTTCCGAGCTAATACGGTGCAGTTTAAATTTGTACACTGATTTAATTTCTTTTACCATGGCCATAAATAAGCTCTTAGATCTTGGGTCTCGTTATATGATGTAGCAATTTCTTTGCCTGACCTGAAACCTATTATTTAATGTATGCCGTGGTGATGCATTCAAGCAATCAAGGGAATTTGTGCAACTGTTGTGTAAGACGTTTTGAATTCGATTCCCACACGGGACAATACTCTATTTGTTTGGTATTTGTGTGTACTTGTTGTCGGTCAATTGTTTGTTTGTAAAGGCTCTATCACAGGTCTTGTACTGCGAAAGTTATAATAACAATTACTATGCTAATTATATGGAAGAACAATCAGTGGACCTACGGTCTCCGAAATTATATTGCAATTAAAAATAGTAAATATTATGTACATCTGAAAGAACAACTATTATTTAGCTTAAACAGTAGCTATCATTGCTTAATTTAAGTTATACACTTAATAAACTTCATCATTCAGTCAAATAAAAAGGTGCTTATGGCTCATTACGCTCACTGATCTGATAAAGTGTGGCTGGCCCATGAATGAGTGACCGCATAGTGGTATTTGATCACAGCGTCTCTGTGCTTCGGACACTTAAGTCGGTCCTAGTTGTTACCAAGTTAGATAACAGTAGTTAGGTCAAGTCGGATGCCTCTTATGGGCGACCTGAACAAATCCTGACACTAGGTTGACCACTAACCACTCGATATTTGATTTTATCATTCAGTAAAATTGTATCATATTTGGGGTACCACAAGGACCCACTCTTGTTCTAATATTTGTATACTAGCGAAGGCTTTGCCCGAGTACAATGTAAATATTATTATTTAGGTAATGTAAAACATCCAGAAGAAATTCTCTAAATAATAGTGAAGACCGATTAAAAATATTTAATATACTATACTATGCTTTATACTATTTTTAATATACTAAAAGCTAACAAAACAGCTGTATTTGAATTAAACTATGAAGACCTTAATCACTGTAACCTGAAAACATCTATTGTAGACTTGCTTACAAATGAAACCCTTTCGTTAATCACGAAATTGATTACATACTTCGTACGAGGCTTTTAACTTAATTTTGTACAAACTATTGTATGCCTATAATTGGTTTATTGAACCAGAAATAAGCCAAAAATTTTGACATAATATTAGCATCAACCTTTTTCCTCCAGAGGGATAGGTAGAGGTATATAATACAGTGCTTACGCTTTGCCAACTGTGGTGAGAATCACATAAAATAGGATAGTCTTTTATCATTTGACACAATTCCAGATTCCAGGCTAATCCTTATCACATCACCCAACCGTGGTATTTCTGCATGGCCAGAACCAAAGCAAGGAATTGTACTAGTATACGGTACCCACTCAATAATAATTACCTATCTTTATTACCACTAACTGGAAATGTATGAAAGCTAATGTAGCTTTCACCCACGGTGTCGCTCGCGAGATAATTTGAAAGTAGTTGTCAACATTTTCATATTTATTTAAAATAGTGTCAGTCATTTATATAAAAGTAAGTATAAGCACGAAATTTTAGATGTAGCTAAAAGTTTGGTAAGCTTCAATGATAATGCAAATTTGGCATGTGTTGGTTTTCTGACTAATAAAGAAATTTTTCATTATTAAGACATTTAAAACTTTAAATAACTAACTAGCACTACAAGGTTTTAAAGTTTAAATTTTGTTCCGTATTCTCATAATTAGTTTTTTAAGTATTTTCTTTACCTTGTAAGTAAGTATTTTATAATTGAAATTGATGCCAACTAAAACAATAACTAGGTACATATAGGTATTATCAATCGTAATAAGGTTCTTATAGTATTTGCTTGGCAACAACTTCAAAATTATAAAATACTTAATCATTTCTGATTAACTAAATCAAAATACGAATAACTTTGTGCTAAGTAAATTTATTTGTTACTTTTTAGTTTCCTTTCTGGTTGAAATTGGTTTCCTTTTTGTTAAAAATTATTTAATTTTACAATTATTAGTGATGGGTAGACCTATATCACGAATTATTTTTCTACGAACTAAACACTTTGGCATATTGAACTGTATGAAGTAAATCCGACATCACTGCTGTTGAGGAATTCCCTCGGCTGTCTATAGTCATCTGTAATAATAGTACATAAAACACATATGGGTGCAAAGTTCTCATCATCAGAAATAAAATAAGTCCAAACACCAAGTAATTGCTGTAAATCGTTGTCGAGTTCTCTCTACTGTCTTTCGGCTCCATCATCAGATCTACTCCAAACTTTCACTAAATAGTAGTGCCTTAAAATACTTAATGAAAAAAATAACAAATGCACTAGTCCCTGTACGATTTTCGAAAGTTCCCCTCGATTTCTCTGGGATACCATCATCAGTTTCTGGTTTCCTTATCATGGATAAAGTTATCCGCGAACACACATAAAAAAAATAAAAAAAATATCGAATCGAGAAACATCCTCCTTTTTTTGAAGTCGGTTAAAGAGTTTGCTTTTTTATACATCCACGTTGCTGAATCCATAGAAAAAAGTACTTCATGTACATTGGTGAATAAGAATATAGTAGCCTTGATGACTTAGATATCTATATTATTAGTCAATAATGTTATATTTATTTAACTTTTGCCAAAAGTATAGTCATCAAAAGTATTTAGGTCTAAAGGTACCAATTTAATGGAGACAATAATAACAAAAATGATAAGTTTATCAAGATGACCTAGTCAGATTGCCCACTACAGTTAACGTACTCTGAACACAACCACATTTACAAATATTTTTGTATTTATAACAAAGTTGCCCGAAATAACCCTAACACTAAAAGCTGATGTCACTAAACATTATGAAATTTTCATCCAAATAGCTATCAACAAAATTTTATTTAAACCCACTGCGAGTGCAAATAAAATTTTATGTCACATTTTATAGGACGCTCAATTTTACCAAACCAGAATATGATTGAGCAAAAGCGTTCAACATTTTCTCAAGTTTGAAACCCTATTTTAACGACTAGGGCTTATACTTACCTGGCTAAAGTAAGAAAACTCAAATATGTGCTACTTATGTATCTACGACTTTTATCAAAATTGCCAGTCTCCGGTTTTCGTAACAATTTGCCACGTCAAAGACTTGACCGAATTGTCCAAGGGATCGTTTTTGCTTGTTCAGTAAAAGTGCTTTTCGTAACGGATACCTATAGTTTCCCAGATGGGACTGGACATTGTCAACATACCCCCGTTGACTTCAATTTCAGCACGTTTATTGACTTTTGTTTCAGGCGTAGGATAAAGAGAATTTTTGTTGGGAATTTCCTACGAGATGACAGATCAATCTATTTACGTATATTGATACACATGATACAGATATATTCCTTAATTGTCAGCGATATGATGAATGTGTAGAAAAAATAATAAAGCAGCATCGGACGCGAACGTCATCAATCTAATCTGCCTAACGAACATTAGACGCGAATATATTTCATTCGTCCGGACGAGCCCGGCCGGCCAAGAAAAAATAATATAAATCATTCAAAATAGCTTACGGTCGACGATTGCGTTCACAGAAATCACAAAATTTGACACTTCCTCCGCACGTAATAACTAGTTACACCCGAAAATCACTGTTCACCAAACGAAACCTGACAAGCTTCGCACATAACCGAGCACAATTCCTGTTGTGACGTTGATATTATTTTAATAAATACTGACACAACGCGTTGAGGTTTCAATAATCCAAACACGAAAACATTCGGCGCGTTCGATCGTTCGGGATGAGAAGCCGCGGCGGCGTGCGCTCGTCGCGACGGTACCACGGGCACTGGCTCGGCCAGGCTGGCAGGGGCGGCCGCACACCAACACACGGGGGTAGTTCTGCGCGTGTGTGCGTGCTCTTCAGGTCACCAGAATTCGGTGAAGACAAGCGTTGTGAAGTGGCGTGCCCTATTTCAACTGACTCTTTAGGTTTCAGACCGCGGAAATTGCACGCAACCGCCTATTAAAAAACTTGTGTAGACTCTTCATTTGTCCAACTAATCTGACTTTTAGTTTTTTAATATAAATGGGGGTAAGTATACTTATTTAAATTCTTAGGCTCTCATGTTTAATTACATCAATTCTTTGCGTGCATGGAATGAGTAGTGGCATTAAATCTTTGTGGTTTTACATTACCCTTTTATGTGTCGGTGTGAGAGGTTTTCTAGGAATGTGTTTGTCCTTTTCAAACTATGTTTTTCAAATAGTCTTTGCGTGATGGAATTTAGGGATTAGAAAGAAACGATTAACGATGGTTAATGAAAATGGACGATTACTTTTTCAACGATTCCATGAAACGATCCATAAATAAACACAATTTGGTTTCGGATTTAAGCTTTTTCAGTGTTTGTTTACTGTTTTGGATCACGCGCTTTTTGAACGAGTTAAGTGGAGAGAGCGAAATTAATTGATTCAATTGGTAATAAAATGTAACTTTTTATTGTTATTTTCATTGCAAACGACCGACTGGATGATAAATGATAACCGTCTTCCATGGCTATGCTCGGAGTTTCTACAGTAAGACGAACAAAAGTTATCAACATAGCTCAGTGATTGCAGGCTGTTTCCAAATCCTTAACATTAATTCTATAAGGAATCAATAGGGAAGCCTATATTCAGAAATTTACATCCTTCAACAACCGAGGGAGGTTCTCTGCTGATCACGAGCCCCTCTTCGAGCCTACGAGACCGACTGACAGCACACAAATATTGTAATAACTGTTTTAGCTTATATTTAAAATGATATCGATACGATTCATTTATTTCAGAAATACCTCTAGTTATTATTATAAATAAATAGAAAATATACCATTAACAGTACAATAAATTTAATTGTCAGTATTACAGTAGGTCTAATGTTATCTAAATCTCCGGGCATACCTCAGGGTACAAATCTGGAACCTGTTAGGTTTAATTAAAGAGCTAAGGAACTCAGGGTGGAAATATAGATCAAAGTTAAATAATCTATATAAAAGTATAATGTATATAAAAAGTTGACGTTATATAAATGTATGTTTTGAAGATAATACATATTTTATTAGAAGTGATTGCCCAGTTAAGGTACTCGTTTATTAAACACGAGGTCCTAGTTTTGAAACCGGGCAAGGACCTATGTGATATTTTTAAAATTGGACATTACTGACTTACGGTAAATATAAACATTGTAAGGAATCCTGGACTTTTAAAAATAGTCTGAAATCGCCAATCCGCACTGAGCAAGTGACAATCAATGCTCATGCTTCCTTTTTCCAGCAGGGTGATGATAACGGGCTGGTACGATTGATGTCGTAGAAGATATTTTTTTGTATTACATCTATTATATTGTAGTTCGTTGAATTGTTGTTGTTGTGTGTAGTATTTAACACATCATGCTGTTTATCTAAGGGAGAGGGCAGAGGTGTTACGTGTGTTTTTTATTGTCGCCATTGGCAGACTAGACATAATCACATCTAATGGTAACTGTCTCTCATGGAGTTCTGCAATGCCAGGGGCTTCGCGAAGCCGCTGCCTACCGTGATATTAATGCTCTCTTTAAACCTCGTTTGAAGTAGGACATGTCATAGCGCTCGTTATTTTTTCTATATTATTAGGTATTCTGTGTGAGCTTATTTCCATATTATTGGCATTACAAACGAAAAGATTAATGTATTTTCTCAACATAAGTATCCTTACTGACCTTATACAACACCTACAGACTAAAAGGGGCATATCACTGTCACTATGCGGGCTATTTGACTGTTTCAATAATTAATGTTTTATTACATTACTAGCTGTTGCCCGCAGTTCCACCCGCGTGAATATCGGTTATTGCATAATATATTTCTACTAATCATGAACATGTCTCTTTTTATACATTGACGATTTTTCATTTAAATTTTTATCCTCTATTTCAACCCCTTTATGCCCTGTTGCTGTTGTTGTTGTTCCCTAAGTCTAATCTATCTCTGTACCGAATTTCATAAAAATCGGTGCAGTGGTTTAGGCGTAAAAGCATAACAGATAGACAGAGACTATAAATAGAATAGATATATTACTAGTATGGATTTAAAAAAGCACATCAAAGTAGGTTGACCCGCATTCTGGAATCCTTAGAACTGCTCTACAATTCTCTTACTCTGGCTATTGATAATGTTATGTAGTTGTTGTGTTATTATCCCGCCGGCCACATTGGCAACTTTTTTTTTTTTTTTTTTTTTATATATTAGCCTACCAAAGTGACTCCACTTTGCCTGATTATTATATCTCTTTCTTTCACGAGTATGTATTTTACTATGTATTTACACAAGAACCTGAAATCAGCGCTGTTAGGTGACCAGCAGCCACCGCTGCTGGCTCCACAGCATCATGCTGAGTGGGATACAAATTTCCTGCACAGATGTGACGTGCAATCTTGCCTTTTTTTATGCATCATTCTGTCAATCAAAAGCACACAAGTTTAATATAATATGTTCTAATTATAATTACTAGTGCAAAGAGTTTAGGTTAGGTTTAAGTTAAGGTTTTGTGCTAATTTTATAGCTTGTCATCCTTTGTAATACTTAATAATACTTTATTGTTCCAAAGAAAAGTTTACATTTTACTTATAAATATCACTAGCCTCCACACTAGGATTCCCTGTGTCGTGGAAGCTAGTCTCTTTCTTCTTCGTAAAAAATTAAAGTGTGTATGTGTGTGACGTGTGTGTGTGTGTGTGAAGTGTGTGTGAGTATGTGAGATGTGTGTGTGAATGTGTGTATGCATAAGTGAATGTGTGTATGCATGTGTGAATGTGTGTATGCATTTGTAAATGTGTGTATGCATGTGTGAATGTGTGCTTGGATGTGTGATAACGTATGTCCTTACGTGTGTGAGTATGTGATGTGTATGTAGGTGTGTGTTGTCTCTGTTATTCTGCATGTGCTGTATCTGGTATAATGTATGCATATTAACATTTAGAAAGTAGTATAAGGATTTTTATAAATTGTTCTGTGTCATTATAGTCCATAGCTGTGAGATAGTTTTTAACCGACTTCAAAAAGGAGGAGGTTATCAATTCGAGTCGTATGTTTTTTTTTTGTATGTTTGTTACCTCATATCTCGGTCATTTCTGAACCGATTTGAAAAATTTTTTTTTTATTTGAGAGGGTATGCTCTGAAATTGGTCTCATTTTTTTATTATAAGAAATGTTTCAGTGGTTGTATGTTTGTTACCACAGAACTCGGTCATTTATAAACCAATTTTGAAAATTCTTCTTTTATTTGAAAGGGTATACTCTGAAATGGGGTAACATGATTTTTTTATTAAGAATGGTTTAGTGGTTGGGCAAAAAAACCTTCTTGATTAATCTATTAATATATGAATGAAAAATATAGATTTAATACAAGAAATCGAACGGAATAAGATAAGTGCACCTCAAATTTTTTATGTATATCTAAACACAACTATCAATGACGTCTGCCTTCACGAGTATGACCGCTTTCGGGTAGTGCACTCAGGCATATCCCCCACGCGTGCCATTACCGCCACGTGCATTTCAAAAGTTTGTTGCAAAGGCAGAATTAAAGATCCTTCTTGGCTGGCACCGACTCCAAAATAACTGATTAAGAACTATAAATAGTAAAGTATTATAGGTATCAAGGATTGCGTTGAGTCCCCTTTAATGTTCTTTGCTATGAAGTAATTAAAATATTATTTTCTACTTTTTAGTTAAGGATTGAACATGTAGGTGTTGTTTGAAGTCGGTTTTCATTTTTTTTCTAAAAATAATTTTATTAAATAAGTTTTTGCTTTTATGTCTGGTCAATTTTATTAGGTTTGTTATTAAGTTTTTGACCGAAATCAAGTTTACATTTAGGTTTTTGCCACTTGACTTTTCTTCTTGTCCGAGCGCAGGCTTTCATGGAGTCAAAGGCAACTTTATGAAATTTAAATGCCACAGCTAAAATATATAATTGTCGCACACGAAGGACACCTGTCTCTTTATAAAGATCATTCGTCGGGAATCGGCGTTATACGATACCTTGAGTACTTTTTTTAGATGGGTCTTATGTGCAGCACCCCATGTGCAAATGCAATAGTTTAGGACGGATTCGCAAAGTGCATGATAGATAGTCTTCAAGGTTTTCTCATCAGCTATCTGACCCATTCTCTTGAAGATGTGCAGCAGCTTTCTCAGCCGAACAGACACATATTCAATTTGTTTAGTCCAGGTGATGTGCTGGTCGACGAAAACTCCAAGGTACTTTCTATCCGTTACCCGTTCAAGGGTAGTGCAGGAGCAAGTGGTATTATTGGGGTTATTACAAACATGTAGTTTAACTGCTAGATGAGGTTGACAATTATATCTCGTACTGACATATGACAGTCGTAAGTCGCCTCCGGGCAGTAAATAAATGCTTTTTCTTTCTTTCTTTCTTTTTAACCTAAATAAATTTAAGACAGAGATTAAAAGAAAACAAAGGTTAGATACTCGTAGAAAATATTTACCTACTATTTAGCAAGCAAGGCTTAACATGGTCAGACACTCATCATGCGTGCAGTCTATCAACCTCTCTCATAAATTGCCAACTGAATTAAAGGCCATTTCTAATGTTAACATTTTTACAAACAAACTTTTATTAATTGATAAATATTATAATATCGAAGAATTTGTGAACGACAGAAATAGATAGAATAGATCTAATTGCCATGTAGAAAAAATAATTTTAATTTAAATATTTTTGTAAATCTATATATGTAAAAATGAATCCCTATTTCCCTTGGTCATGGCATCACGCGTGAACTGGCTAGATCAATTTCGTTAATTCTTTTTTTGTTGTGTTTGTTATTGTCAGAAGAAGGTTCTTATGAAAGAAAACTAAGAAAATTGCGCGGTGTTTTTTTTTTATATTAGAGTTCAAAGTGACTCCACCCCGCCTGATGGTGGCCACCATACCATCATCTTAAACTGCTGGTATGGTGGCCTCCACTATGGCGGCTGGGAATGGGGTTTGGGGAAGGGAATGAGGGAGGTGAGGAAAGAGGAAAGGGGGAAATTGGGCCTCCGGCGCTCTCACTCACCGAGCGAAACGCAGTAGTACGGATACTACTACTCTTACGTCGATCTTCTATAAGAGGGTAATACTTCCCCGGACGATCCGGCCCATTTATGCTGAAACCATCGTGGATCTACTACGTGATTTAGAAAGTTTAAGAATACTTAACCACCATATTAAATTAAAACTTCTAAACCGATTTCGATGAAAATTGTTATGTAGATAGATTTGGTTTCGGGACATAGGCTACTTTTTATCCCGAAAATCGCTCTGATTCCCGAGTTACATTAATTAAACACATAGCAATTTTCGGGCGGGCGAAGCCGCAGGGCGCAGCTGGTTAGTTTATAAGTTTAACACAAATGTATATTTGTTATGAAATAAATAAATTATGAAATATGACAATTATATTTCACCACTAGTTATTAAAGTATCTGATTTTTTAAATAAAACACTTCTAGTTAAATCTGTCTATTATTTTTAAGTGTTTATTAATTGCCAGTGAAGGTTATAGGCACTTGTGAAACTGATTTTAAGTACTATCTGTCAGTTAAGTTTCGAATAGGTTATCACGCACTTTATCAGCAAGTGGTGAAACAGGGCCTTAGTCGTGTAAATAATCTTAATTAGAACAATAAATGATCGGTAATAGCTACGTTAGTAAGAAACTGTGCTACTAATAACGCTCTCCGAGAGTAGAAAGGGAAAGGCCCAAGTGTTTGTAAGCGTATAATTATTTGTTTTGCTAATTATTCTTTATTATAGCTGCACATATATTAACTATATTAATTTCTTTTTACTTTCGTTTGTTTTAAAGCAGTATTATATTAGCTTTCCCTTAGTACACGTAAATCAATTTTAAATGACTCTTAACTCTTACTCTATCTTATTCACTATGATAAACGTAATAGTTTTTATAAATGTAATTTGAATTTATGGGTTTGAATTTTTTTTATTTAAATAGAAGATTCATACATGCACATCATGTAAGAGAGAGAAATTTGTAAAGTTTTATAATTTTGTAGTAAATACTACAACATGGAATTCTCCACATATGCTACGGTAACTGCTTACTATCAGGCCGTATGCTTGTTTGTCACCTTAATCGTATAAAAAAAACATATTAGTTCACGTGCGAAACTGAGATGGATCGCGTATACCATAATATACATTAACTTGGCCTTACATTTCTTATTCCTCACCTACATTACTTAAACCTGTCACTGTTCGCACCATGCTTGGCTTGTTCCAATTTCCTCGCGAACAGTGAAGGGTTAAAAAAAACAGAATGACAGTTGAACCCATCGGTTGAAACCCTTGTCTTGTCCGTACGTCCAGTACGACGTGTGTGGAATGTTCGCAAAATAGGCTTTAAATATTTACGCACTAGAACGTAAGACATGCTAGATTAGGCTTATTTTTATTCTTACGGTGACAGAAGGCCTATGTGATAAATTTGGCAGATTTTTTAGCGATGTGAAGAGCTAATCTTAACCTTTATTTATACCTTAAAATATACCTTTGAATATAACTCCAATAGCTGTATAAACATGTAAATGAGGCAAAGACAATTTTTTTTTCAAAATGTTACATGCTTGGAAATTTTTGTAGAAATAAAAATATCACTTGTACTTGGAAATATCCCAGTGTCGCGGCAAACTGTAAAAAAGTTAACGGCCACAGCGCTTAAGTATGTACCTATTTATTTTAAAGCAAACTTTAAATTCGCGTTTTTTGAGCATACTACTTTTTTACAACAGCTAGACCGAAAAGTTCAATTGATATTTCTTAACTACCACAATTAGAAACCAGAACAATTAGTATGTTATAAAATATATCAATCCCACACAGTTGGTTGACACAACTACATAATATCTACCTTCACTGTCCGCCTAGCAATTAAGCTCTTATAAGTAATAGACCTATCACACAAGGTACGGCGAAGTGCTTGCATATTTAACATATGATATTGGCTATCGTCGGACATGTAGTATGCTTACATGCTGCAAAACCATGAGTAGATAAACCGTATAGAGACAAAGCTTCATACAACCGCGCGAATCGGTTGCACTACTACAAGCACGCGGGGCATGTGTGCGTGCGTGACCACTGGCCTCTTGTCGTGTACGCGGCGAATCTGAAAAAACCAGTAGATACAAATAGAAAGAAAGAAAAAAAGAAAGAAATTAATTTTATTATGTCCTCACAAAAATAATACAAATTATGATAAGTAATAGTCAAACAAAAACAACTAAAAAGTGGGACAGAAAAGGTACCTTTCTCAGCACTGAGCTATGGTAGTATTACCATAGCGCTGGTTTTCTGAAAGGCCCTAGACTGATAACAAATTGTTTGTTTAATTTGTCTTAACTATTGTGACAACCTTACCAAAATAGGTAATTTGCACTTTTATGAAGCTTTGTGTCTGTACGGCTTATCTACTTATGTGGCAATACTGAATAATACAAGTAATAATATCTTAGATATACGCAAAGATATTCGTGCAATATGTAGGCATGTGGTTACGAGTATTTTGCACTATAAACTCTAGCTTTGCACCTAGGTATGCTTTGACGACGAATTTATAATTATCGGTTTTCTTCTATTATCATATTTACTAGCTGCCTGCGGCTTCGTTCGTGGAAAATGGTATGTGTTTAATTAATGTAACTCGGGAACAAAATCGATTTTCGGGATAAAAAGCACTTTGGTAACCTATGTCGGTCTCCCTCTCACACACACATACAGGCACGCACGCACACACGCACACACACATTCGCTAATTCTTTTTTATAATATTCCTGAAGTACGAGGATGGTTCTTATGGAGCGAAAAATTTAAAAATTTTCTAAATAAAAACGAAAAACACTATATTCCCATACAATAGTATGTTTATTTATTCCAAAATGTTAAAAAAAATGTCCACCCGTGCGAAGCCGAGGCGGGCCGCTAGTAATACATAAAAATATTACGATAGACATTCTCTGATTAATAGTGAAAGCCTTATTAAAATCCCTTGATTGCTTTAGAAGAGAATAGTGCCTTTATCACTTAGGTATCGCAACTTCCTTTCGAGTAAAATACGAAAATAAAATATAAAAGTACCACAGCGTAAAATTTAAATTTTTCAATTGTATGTGCGAGTATATTTAAAAAGTTTAGCGCAAACTTTTCAAGAGTTTTTGAAAGCTTTTAAAGTAATTTTGTTCTTGTAGAATAACAATAAAGTGTACAAATATGTTACGTGTGAACGTGACTCTAGCAACAGTTAACATTAAAAACTGTAGGGGCCTACTGCCACCTCGTAAAGCAGTATTTCTTTAATATTACTTTGAGTTTTGTCTTTTTCTTTTGTACCATTAAAAACAAGGATAGAGACAAAGTAAGACCGGAATAACTAGGCTCTATACTATGTAAACGATTGAACTTTGTTTAATACCGTGGCTAATTAATGTGTTTACCAGTTACACATCTTCAAGGCCTAGTCTAGAAAGAGGTAGGCAGAGTTTAATATACCTGTCTCGTAATATCCCTAAAGTAGTAGTAACATTATAACCTACTACTAGCTTTCGAAGCGCGGTTTCACCCGAGTTAAGTCACATCTTTGGTTACTGCTCTGCTCCTGTCACCATTAGCGTGACGTTACAAGGCCTATAACCTTCCTCGAGAACTGGGCTATCAAACGGAAAAAAAATATTTATATCTAACGAGTATTTCCAGAGATAAGTGCGTTCAAACAAACAAACTTTCTCTTCCGCTTTATATAAGAGGACAAAGTCAAAGTCAAAGTCAAAGCATTTATTTCATTTTGATCATAAAGTATGATGCTTATGAAAAGTCAACATTACATTTTGTCAGCCAATTGACCTACAGCCAGTTCGCTGACGAGGTAGAGCTGTGAGAAGAACTGGCAAGAAACTCACGCCACTCTTTTCAATCGCCAGATAATTACAGTTATTTGAATGAGTTACAATTTAAACACTCAACGCAACCAAAGAACCATACAAAGTAATTATTACAAATTAACTAATTAATATAATACTAAGATTAAAGAAAGAAAACGAGGATTTCAATTATTTAGTTTCAACTAGTATGGTAATTTGACTACGTATTTTAATTTAACTGGTAAATGCACCCCCTGGTCACATTTTAGACAGAAGTATAGATTATTCAAATAGGGGGAATCGAATTCACAGTAGTCGCACGCACTTCTAGTGTGCCACCACCTTTTACTTACTTAGCGAAAAACATTTCAAATCATATCTATCTATACTACATACTACACCTATACTAATTAATATATGTATACAAAGGAAGAGTTTCTTTGTTTGTTTGAACGCGTTAATCTCTGCAACTACCAGTCGGGTTTGGATAATTCTTATTGCGTTTGATAGCCCAGTTCTTGAAATAGGCTATACAACATCACGCTGGGAGCGACGGGAGCGGAGCAGTAACCAAAGATGTAACTTAAAGCTGCGAAAAGCTAGTAAAATTATAAGTAGAGAAATTTTTACTCTTGTACTGGTTTAAAATGTTTATAATAGAAACGGTACTAT